>JADLZK010007393.1:0-76737 GCA_015847255.1 Hyparrhenia diplandra | reverse complement strand
CAATGGAACATACACCTAAAAAAAAAATCAACTATGAGACTGAATTCTGAATCATCAAGATTACTACATGTTGCCCAAACATGGATCCGCAAAGCCTGTCGGTCAGCTTTGACCGAGAGGGCCGCTTGATTGAATTGAACTTGCAATGTCTTGCTTACAAAGAGGGGGTGGCTGCTGCTTATATAGGCGAGCTCCTTGCCTTTACTTAGGGGCTAAGCATAGCCTTTACTTAGGGGCTAAGCAAAACTTAGGGGCTAATCAAAAGTAAGTGCGGGAAAGTAAGATACAAAGTGCTAGGGATTAACCGCTATCAATCTCCCCCTAAGACCTAGCACTACATCGCCTTCTTCGCACCAATCCTCCCCCTCATCTCCTGAAATTTTGATCTTCCTGAGACTTGGTAAGAATGTCGGCCAGCTGATCCGCTGTGGGGATGTAGGTGGCCTTGATGCTTCCATCTTCCGGACATTCCCCGATGAAATGGAACTTGGTCCCGATGTGCTTGCTTCGCCATGGAAGACCGGATTCTTGGCCAATGCGAGGAGCGGACTTTGTTGTCCACCCTCAAATTCCACAACCTCCACGCCTACGCCCCAGCCTCCCCCCGAGCAGCCTCGGACAGCCACTGTGGTTTGCCCCGATGCGGTGGTGGCGGCGATATGCTACTGCCTCGCGCAGCTTGACAGGGCCCACCACCTTCCGCTTGGCGATTGCGGTGATGAGGCGACCGCCCCAGAAGAACATCGTTCGTTCGGCTGGTGCTCGACTTGTGTCCATCGTCGCCGCGAGGCTTGTCGCGATGGCCACGAAGCGTCGGCGGAGTCGCTCTTTTGTAATGGGCCGAAGTCCGGCGTCCACATATCGAAACCGCACGCGCAACTGGCCGCAAGTGCTCGGTTGCACAAGGTACCCTTGAGGCTTCCCCATCGGCCCTGGCGATACATCGTCGCATCCACCTCCTCCGCCGTGCTCTCCCTTTGCTCAGCTTCAGCTTCTCCTCCATCGGGGTGGGCTGGGCTGGATTACGATCCACCATGTCTCCGGCTCGAGAACCCACCACGCGTGAGTTGGATCGCGGCGCAGGTGACGCCCTTGGCATCTGGTGGACCTCGGCGCCGAGGTAATGCGAAGCGGGCGAGATCACTCATCTCGAATCGATCCTTCATGGGGACCTTGAAACTCTCCACCTCCCTCCAATCGGCGCCGGTGATGATCGGTCGACGACAGAGGACGCCCGACCAGCAACAAAAGTCCGCTTCATTGCCGCTGCGCCGTACATCTGCTGCCTCATGCGCGCTTTCACGAAGCCCATCGCGCCGGCGTGGCCCAGCTTCGCCGTTCAGCGGTGCTTGCGCAGCCCGCATAACCATTACCTTCTTCGGTACACCTTCCCTTCTTCACCGGCGACGGCGGCCCGGGTGGCTGCCGTCGCGATACCTCCTCCTTGAGGTCGCCGTTGAGGAAGGCGGACTTCACGTCCATGTGGTGGACCTTCCACCCTTCCGCGCCGCCGTCACGAGGAGCATCCGCGGACCATCCATCCCGCGCCCTGGCGCGAACAGCGTCCTTGAAGTCGACTCCCTCTGCTGCGGGAAGCCTCGCGCCACCGGCCTTGCCTTGTGCTTGGTGACCACCCCCTTCTCGTCCTTCTTGAGCTTGAAGACCCACTTCGCCGAGATCGGGCGGTGGCCGTCGGGAGGTCCACGAGCTCCCAAGTCCGTTCTTCTCGACCGACCGGAGCTCTGCTTATTGCCGCCTCCCACTCAGGATGGCCTTGGCCTCCTCGCGGTGGTTGACCGCTCCCCGTGCGTGAGGTGGAGCCGAGCGGCAGCCGCTCGCCGCCCCGGCGCGACTCATCCCCGTCACCGTGGCGGAGCGGAGTGGTTCGTCGCCGAAGGCCCCCGCCGCTCCTCGTCGTTCTCGGCGGCGAGCTACCGATCGAAATATGGATGTGCCGGGCGCAAATACCGGCACGGGTTGGTGACGCCGGGCGGAGTCTCGAGCTCTCCCCGCCGGCGCCACTCGCCTCCCGGAGCCGGAGCGGGGATGACGAGCCGGCCATGATGCGCATGAAGAGCCTCGGTGACGTCTGGCCCCCTCCCGATCCTGCGTCCACCGCCTCGATGGCAACTCCCCTCGTCCCGCCCGAGCCATCTCCTCTCCTTCCTTCGGTGAATCCGACCCGCGGCTCTCGTCGAACCACGTCTCGAGACGCCGCGACGCTGCCCGGGTGGGCGGTCGAGGGCGCCGTAGCCTTGGCGCCGTCCGCGTGCCCGATGAAGATCCCCGGCCGGCTGCGATCGATCCAGCTTCCCAACCGCGACGGATCCTGACGGCGGCGTGGCAGCGGCGAACGCGGTGCGGTACCACTGCGGCGCCGTACCCGCCGCCTCAGTGCGGCGTCATGCCCGCGGCGCCTTTGGTCGGGCCCGGTTCGGCCATGGGCGGTGACCCCACGGGCCGCCCGAAGCATCTTAAGAACTCCTTCGCCTCGAAGGCGCGCTGGGCCATGGCGACCACGGTGCGGTTCGTGCTCCGCGACGCCGTTCGCTGCCCGGGGTGAGTCTTGAAGCGTGAGTGGCGGATCCCTCCTCCGCGCATGGCGGTGAACCGCCGGCGGTGAACTCCCGCCCGTTGTCCGTCCAGCGAGTGTGCGCTTCTTGCCGCTCGCATCTCCGCCGCGCCGCGAGTCTTGATGGCATCCGCTGCCATGTCCTTCGCCGCCAGCGCCACCCATGTACCGCTGCGGGCGTCGTCGACCAGCCCGGCGGAAGTAGCGCGCTGCCACCGAGTCGCCCGGCGTGTCGGCCAGCGAGATCCCCTCGTGCACCGGCTCGGCGGATATCGCCACCTTGATGCCAGCCTCCACGGAACGCGCGCGACCGTGATGACGACGCCGCGTGTCGCGAACCGCGGCGATGCGATCGCCGGCGATCCGCGCGCCATGCCCTCCTTGGACAACCTCTGCGGCGCATCGAAATGCGTAATGGCCATACCTCTCATGCGGCGCCACGCCTCATCATCCTCGCGCTTGTACCCGCATTACGTTTAGCGGTGTTCATGTGAGATGGGAGCCGGTTGGCGCTCCGCCGCAGGTACCAAGACGAGGGAGCTCCGGCCGGTCCCCAAATCTGCGATGGGCCGTCCTTGATCTCGCACCCGCGAGCCTCCCGTCGAGCCGCCCCAAACTCATGATCGAGTTCGGGAGGGATGTATAGTACCCCCGTGGAGCACGCCGTGTGCTTTCCGCCGCTCTTGGCCTCGAATATGATGGACCCGACACCATGGATCTCGCCCTTCGACTCGTCGCCCGAACTTCACCCGTGCCTCGGCCGTAGTGTCCAGTCGGTGAAGAGCTCGCGCCGCCCGTCATGTGGTGCGTCGCCCCGGTGTCAGTACCCGACCATCAATCTTCGGCGGCGGAAGCTCGGCTGGAGGTGGGCGTCGCCTTGGGCTCCGGAGATGTTTAGCGGCACGACTTGGCGTGAAGGAGGAAGCTTGAGACCTCATGGCCCTCGCGCCCGGCGTCCATCTCCACGAACCCGCACGCCGGAACGCAGTACGCCGCCCTGCGCCACGCAGCGTCGCGCCGCACCTCGATTGCGGCGAGGTTGGGGGCAATCCCAAGGCCCGATGGCGGCTTTTGGTTCCGATTGAGGCGGTGTCGTCGTGGCGTCCGGCCGTCGCCGCCCCCCGCCTCTCTCCCACGCACCTTGATCGCCTCCCTTCCCTTGTTCTTCTTGCCACCCTTGAGGGGCGCCGATTGCGGCCACCATCCTTCGGCAGCCCGACTCCCTCCTCCTTCTTCTTCTTCTCGAAGGCCACGCCCACCTGCTCGCGGTGTGTATGCGAGAAGGAGCTCCCGGTGTTCGCCTCGCCTCGGCACCTTCTCTCGATCTGGACCCGACTTCATGTGCGGCGGTGGCGTCCTCGATGGTGAGCTCGCGGAAGTCGACGGCGTCTCCAATGGAGAGCACCGGCTGCATACTTCTTGGGCATGCCAGAGGAAACTTCTCCACGACACGGCCCTCGTTGAGATCGGTGTGCCGTTGCGCGCCATCTGCTCCATGAGGTTGGTGAGCGCCCGGCGCAAAGTCCTCGACTTGCTCCCGGCGAAGGTGAGACCTTCCGGCTCGCCCGGGCGGCGGCGTGGCGCGGTATGTCTGGCGGCTCTCCTCCGACCAGCGCCCGGCGTGGCGATCGCCTCCAGCGGCAGGCGTCCTCTTCGGTGATCAGCGGCACCCAGCTTCGGCGGCCGCGGCCCGAGCGCCTCGGGGCCCGCCGATCCTCCTCGTAGAGCGTCGCCGTGAATTACGGCCTCGAGAGACAGCGCGCTGGAGCTTCACCTTCATCAGAGCTCCACCGTAATGGTAGTTGGGCCCGGGTGAGTTGGGGCGACCCCGGCCGGCCGGATGTCGGTACTACACAGCCAGAGACCGCCCGCGTCGCGGCCGCGCGGAAGGCTGCCAGTGCTCAAACGCCGCTTCGGGGGGTCCTCGATCCTCGGCCCACTCGCCTTCTCGTCCTCGCCCTCGCTTCACCTCTGCCTTGAGCTGGCCGCAGCGTAGCCTGGCCGCGTTCTGAACCGCCGCAGCCGCCGCGTGCGACCTCTCGGCCGCCAAGCGCCACACGCCTCGCGTGGCGGCGATGCGCTCCTCCAGACTCCCGAGGCCCTCGGCAGCACCCTTGACGCGGTGGAACCGACTTGCCCGCATCACCGGGCGCGGCGTGCTCTACCGAGGTAGAAGTCATGGTGGTGGTGATGGTGGCGGCGGCCGGTGGGAAGACACTAGAACCCTAGGCTCTTGATACCAATTGTTGCCCAAACATAGATCCGCAAAGCCCGTGAGGTCAGCTTGACCAGGGGCCGCTTGATTGAATTGAACTTGCAATGTCTTGCTTACAAAGAGGGGGTGGCTGCTGCTTATATAGGCAGAGCTCCTTGCCTTTACTTAGGGGCTAAGCATAGCCTTTACTTAGAGGCTAAGCAACTTAGGGGCTAATCAAAAGTAAGTGCAGGAAAGTAAGATAAAAGTGCTAGGGATTAACTGCTATCAACTACAAACAAAACAACACAAAACAGAACTCTGAATTTCTGAACTAGAAACGTGATCTTACAGGGACTCCTCGAGCTAGCTCAATGCATGTCTCATACGTTTCATAAGCAGGATCGAAGAGCAAAACTTCATCTCCTTGGTCGATTACTGCATGGAAGGGGGAAGCAAATGCATATCCATCAGGAAGAATGCTCGCAAATATAATTAAGTCGGAATGCGCGCTTGCTAGTCTGCAGTGTACTTGCAAAGATAGCCGCCGCGAATGCTTCGGATTGGCCGCAGCAGATGACGAAGTCCGTGAGCGGGTCGACGTCGAGGCCATGGTCCCGTTTCATGGTGTTGGCGAGGATGTCGCAGACCCCCTGCACATGCCTAGCTAGGCCACGCTGCAGTCAGTCGCGGCGGAGTGGAAGAACGGGTACGGGAGCATTCCCCCTGGCCCTGAAGTGAGCATTGATGGACAGAGGGAGGAAGGAACCTGTACTGGTTGAGGTCCGCGGCGATGGCAGCGGCAGCGGCGGCCTTGACGTGGGGCGGCGCGGGGAAGTCGGGGAAGCCCTCGGCGAGGTTGACGGCGCCGACGCGCTGCGCCAGGTGGGACAGCTGCTGGATGGGCGACGGCACCGACCGCCTGGACGCCGCTGACAGCCTCCGCTCCATGGCGGCGAAGCTTGTTAGCGCCCGTGTCCGGATAAGGTCAGCAGCAGCTGCGCGTGCTATCTATCGCTGTGAATGTGAGTGATGACACGCGCGCGATCGGAGCAGAGGAATTTTGCCTCGTTGCGCCTCGTGTACAGGGGAGGGGAGGGAGGGAGGGGAGCGTCGCCACACAACAGCAAGGCAGGGGAAAAGAGACAAGTCTACTTTGGCAGCCCAAATTCCCACAGGGTTCCCGGCCTTTCCCCTGGGCCGATCTCCCCCCTGCCAGTCTACTCCGCTCGCGAGTCGCGACTCGTGAGGCCGCCGCCGCCACCCAGCATCGCGTCGCTGCCGGCCCTCCACCGCCGATTCGGCCATCCGCAACGCTGCCGCGGCTCCACCACCGCGTGTTACCTGGTCGGCGCACCCCGGCACCGCTTCGCTCTACCACCATCGTCATCGCCGTCTTCGCAGGTCAGTCCACCTTCATCTAAATCTTCTTCCTCACAGAAGCTCCTCCATGTATCACTACATTCGGTGGCTGATTTGGTAGTGCCTTATCTTCTGTTTAGATTTGGAAATTAATCTCTTTTAGTCCTGAATTAATGCTACCGAAACAAGGCATAGTGGCATATTGCCCCTTTTTTCCCCTGTGTCAGGACGCTATCTCGAACAAGGATAAGAACATACCAAATGTAGGTGCAGAGCATTACTCGACTAACAGTGTGCTGGCTTATATAGGATGTTTCAGTTTGATCTCATGATCTTGTGTGCGTATAGCAGATAGGAGTTGTTATGCAGTCAACTAAACATTTCCATTCCTAGTTTGTATAGAACTGTGAAATTTGCTCTAATTTGCATTGAGCATGTGCTTGCATTTATTTTGCGGCAAGGAAATTGCCTGCCGTTACTGGCAGGGGATAACAGTTGTCATGCTGCAACTAAATCTATTGTTCACTAGTATTAAACTGTAACATTCAGGCATTCAACTCGGTTCTGCCCGGTCTTTCTAGTATTAATTTGATCCTTTTAGCTCTTGTCTTTAACAAATACAGTAGTAGGATTTTATTTATGATAACATTCTTTCCAGAAATTTAGGAAAGGGGCATCAAACTTGTAATTGATTACCCATTCTTAATATATTTCTCTACTTGTTTATATATATGTAATTTATAGTAATATAGTTTCATATATGTAACACTAGATGGCTTCTTGGGAGGAGCATGCTAGGAATTTTTGTTGGAAGAGGAAGAAGAAGATGATGAGCTATTCTTTGTTCTTCTCCCTGCTCTAATGCCCTTTCTCGACGAAGAGACAACACTTGAGCATACCATTGCAGATTGGGTGCAACACAAGGAGAAGCAAACAGACAAAATTTTAGAAAAACTCAGTAAGAAGAAGAAACAAGATGAGGAATTCTCAGTTGACAAATGTCTTGATGAAGTTGATGCAATGGAAGGACTTACTGATGTGGAGAAGGCTTATGCGATGACTATCTTCAAATCTGAGATAGACAGGGAAGTGTTTATGAATATGAAAAATAAAAACGTACGCTTGATTTGGCTCAAACAGGAGATTAGGTAACATCGTTGTTTCCTCACCCACTAGACTCTACTGTCGTGCCTGTTCATCTTTTGCAGTGCTAATGCTTTTACTCGTGCTTATTTGCAGTGATACTATCAGTAGACGCAATGTTGGTGGAGGCAATGTTTGAATTGAGAAGAAAAACACAACTACAGTCATTTGGAAGATGACATTGTTGTTTCCTCACCCAGAAAAGAAAAGCCTCCACCAGTTGGTCTGAACTAAACCACTTATGCATGTGTTAGCTTTGCTGCAGCTTCATTCTTTAAACTTCTACGTTGTTATATGATACATTCATATACAAACTTGTGTATTCCATGTTTGGATTCTTTATGTGATTGGCTTGATATTCCATATTAGGAACTGGTTTGTGATGAGTCACTTTTCTTGTAGATGTGAAAGGGCCTACTCTGATGTGTAAGCTAAGCAATGTTCTTGTTCATTTTCTTGTCTAAACTGTAGCTCGATTCTAGTCTTGTGTTGTGTTTGTCCAAACTGTAGATGTGAAAGGGGCTAATTTGCCCTTGCTGCCAAAGTAGGCTGCCAATTTTTAGGGCTATCACAATTGGAAACTCATTTATGTCTGTGCCTTGTGTGGAGGCATATTGTAGCCCGCGTGTGCCAACAAAGAGGCATTGTAAAGCGAGCCCTTAGCCCGCCGTATTCGGGAGCGAACAAGCCCTCCAAGGACAGGGCGAGTGGAGGCATATGGGGCATTGTCCTCACTTCTTTTTTCCAGTCACATTACACATAGGCTAAACGACGGTTTGTGTGTCAACCCCCACAACCAAAACTCCAACGATGGTTGATGGTTGTGGGCGGTCCCGGAGTCATTGTAGCGGCGCGAGGACCGAGGAGGGAAGAGGGAGGCGCCCGGTTTTGCAATGCCAATCGTTTGAGCCGTAGGCAAATTGCAAGGCTGAAACAACGCGTCCTTTTTGTGTTTTTGAGTCACCTTGTTGGAACATCATTGTCCTCACTAAAAAGTCACATTACACATAGGCCAAAAACAGATTTGTCTGTCAACCCCACAACCAAAAACTCTTTTATTCGCGGTCCTACAATTCCTAGAACATCACATTCCTGCGTGTCCTATGGTCCAAACAAAATATGTGGGGTCTACATTTTTCGTGTTCATTGCGTGCTTCGGAGATGGCTTGAGCTTTATGTCGGACCAAACATGGATTATTTTTTATAGAAAATATATTAATATCTCACGCATCGACAAATGCATATAACTATTCCTTATTAAAACCAACCACACAAAGGTCCAAGCAATCTCAAAAAAAAAAATTTTGAAGCAAAACCAAAGACGACAAAAAGTTCCAAGTGCATCAATTAACTCAAAATTCAATTTCTAAAACACCAACCGTTTCTTGCAAACACACCTCCATTGCGGTGATCTCAATCTGCCTGCATCCCATCTTCATCATTTAGTTATCCTCCTCCTTTTGTAGTAAGGATCAGAAACTGGTCCCCTAAAGATAACCTGCAAATAAGATGTGCTGGCATCTTGTCAAAGACCACTTCATTTTGGGCTAACCAAATTACCCAGAACATCGCTCGCACCCACTAGAAATTTGGCTTTCAATTTCCTTTTGAATCCATGTAACCATTGTAAACATATCATATACACTAGTCAGGCGTAATAAGTTAAAGAAACCTTGAATCGCGCCGCACAAATTTAGCAACATGACAATCAAAGAATAAATGTAAATGTTGTAGACTCCTCTGAGGAGGAAAAAAAATAACATTTTCTATATGCTTGCCACTAGTCCCAACAAAATGTATATGTTTTTTGTGTCCATTGTGATTATAGGTGAAAAGTTGGATGTCCATGTATGTTCAATGGATATCCTCTAGTTAAAAAAATGAACTAGGAAGGTAGATTTTTTTTAAAAAATAAATAAATTCCTAGTTTTGTTGCTAAAAATCTATGGTTGTCCAACTTTACAAATCCATGGATGTCCAACTTTTGTCTGCCTTCCGCCTCTAATTGCGATGGCATGAGCTTTATACCCAGACCAAGCATACGATCCTCTGACTCCCAACCAGACCATTGTTTGAGCTGCATCAACCGTTTAGTGCGAACGTGGAACCCCGGCCAAACAACCACGATGTAGCTTTGGACGTGGCCTAAGGGCCTAAGTGACAGACGGACACAAGCCGGTTTTAACTGATCAGTTAGATGGCCGAGACCTTTGCACATATGTTGAATTCTTTCTATATGAAATGCAAACGTACAGCCGAACACATTGCGCTAAAAAGAAACATCCTAGAACGAGTAAAATACAAATCCGGTCCTTAAACTTTTCATGGGGTGTCACCCCGTCCATAAACTTTTAAAGTGTGTCATTACGATTGTGTCTAAACTTGGTTTGGGTTTCAAATCAGTTCATTATGGGTTGTGCCCTCTTTGATATTAGCAGAACCTTTGATATTAGCGGAACAACCCCTCCCCCCTCTCATTAATTTGTTTCAAAGAGCATTGGTTCCTGATTACCAATCAAAGCACGCTTAAAAAGAAACATGTCATTCATTAGCCTGACGTGCAAAGCCTGAACGCATTGCTGGAAAAAAAACTTATCATTCATTTGCCACACGACGAAACAATGAATCAAAAGTAACAGTAGCCCATTTTTGGCGCCTGCAAGCAGCGCCACCATCAGATTCAGATTCACAGTCAAGGGCGCAAGGCCACCACAGATTCAACACCATTCAGAGTTCACTTGCTCAAAAGAAAAAGAGAGTAACAGAGCAGCGTTTTGATTAAAAAACACAGGTTCACAGCACTAGAACGGCAAGCTGCACAGGTTCACAGTGCACGGCTCGCAGTTCTTCAAATTGAAATACGAACAGGCACAGCCCCCCTGCGAGGAATATGAAGGGTGAAGGATCAGAAGTGAATCGACGATTCAAGTCAGGGCCTAATTGCATTATGGCAAAGGGCTTTCGCTGCTAATCGATCCTTAACAAAACATAATTTGAAATAGAGTTTAAGCAAAATAACAAAGTTTATGGGCACAGGCACCTCAATATAATAACACACAGGCACCTACCACAGATTTCAGCATCAACCACACGACCACATGTAACAAGGATAAAGATCACACCAGGTGGATGGGCAAAAATACTGGTTAGACCAAAGAAGGGGTGGAAAGAATGAACCATCTCCCTACCCAGAAAAGAAGGGGCAACGAGACGACCAGCCCGCGACCTACCATGTTTTCGCTCATGCCTTCTTCGTCTCCTGCAGAACAGAAACCAAACAAACCCGCCTCCGCAACCACACCGCTATTAAAGCAGCCCAAGATGTTGCCATGGCGGCACAAGAAAATCACAGCAGCAGTACAGCACTAGAAACAGAAAGGTAGACCACGGAGCGCCAGTTCAGTGACAATGGCTGGCAGTGGGAGCACGGGCGCCAATGGCAGGAGCCAGAGCACCAGGGGCAAGGCGATGCTGCTCGCCTTGGGCAAGGGCTTCCCTGACCAAGTTCTGCCTCAGGAGAAGGTTGTGGAGAGCTACCTCCAAGAGAGCAGCTGCGACGATCCCGCCACCAGGGCCAAGCTTGAGCGCCTTTGTAAGCTTCCTTGTTTCATCACACTTGCTGTCTTGTAAATTCATTTTTATCTTAAACTTGTGAATTTTAACTTACAAATGCAGCTTAGTTCTAGTCATATATAGAGATCTATGGTCAAAACAACCAACAACGCTCAGTTGTCACAGGATCGTGATTTTTTAATATTACCTGATCATACAATTGTCTATTGCAAAGTGGAAAATGGAACTGGCACGAAGAAAAATACAGTACAATTCCTTATAGAAGGGGGGAAAACACGGGCACACAAGTTCAGTTAACTGTTGCTCTAAGAAAATCGCTATGAGGCTGATTTAGTTCAATTTTTGTATCCTGTTTGTTTAGGGCTGCCTGGCTCACTGAATAAGAACTATGAGTACAAGATCACTATATATAGCCTTCAGTATTTGTGTGATGATTTGATTTGCCTCCGATAAACAGATGAGTATTGCCCAATTAATTTTATTTTCCAGGCACGACCACTACAGTGAGGACAAGGTACACTGTAATGTCCAAGGAGCTACTGGATAAGCACCCAGAGCTGAAGCTGGAGGGTACTCCAACACTGACACCGCGCCTTGACATCTGCAATGCCGCGGTGATCGACCTTGGTGCTGCTGCAGCTCGAGCTGCCCTTGACGATTGGGGCCGCCCTGCAGCTGATATTACCCACCTCATCTACATCTCATCCAGTGAGCTTCGCCTCCCAGGGGCGACCTTCACCTGGCTGCACGCCTTGGCCTTAGCCCAAACACCGTCCGCACTTCCCTTCTCTTCCTTGGCTGCTCCGGTGGTGCTGCTGCCCTCCGCACTGCCAAGGACATTGCTGAGAACAACCCAGGGAGCCGTGTCCTAGTAACGGCTGCCGAGACCACTGTGCTAGGCTTCCGGCCACCAAGTTATGACCGTCCTTATGACCTTGTTGGTGCTGCTCTGTTTGGTGATGGTGCATCAGCTGTGATCATAGGGGCAGGCCCCATGGCACCAGCAGAAAATCCTTTCCTAGAGCTTGAGTTCTCCACGCA
This sequence comes from Hyparrhenia diplandra, assembly GCA_015847255.1. Taxonomy (NCBI): domain Eukaryota; kingdom Viridiplantae; phylum Streptophyta; class Magnoliopsida; order Poales; family Poaceae; genus Hyparrhenia; species Hyparrhenia diplandra. Next base: position 64,852 of record JADLZK010007393.1, on the reverse strand, counting down.
GGAGTTCCTACCTGGCACTGATAAGGTAATTGATGGCAAGATCGCAGAGGAAGGAATCAATTTCAAACTAGGGCGTGATCTGCCTGAGAAGATTGAAAGCCGCATAGAAGGTTTCTGCAGGACTCTCATGAACCGGGTAGGGATAAAGGATTTCAATGATGTATTCTGGGCTGTGCATCCCGGTGGACCAGCAATATTGAACAGGCTTGAATTCTGCCTTGAACTTCAGCCAGAGAAGCTCAAGATTAGCAGAAAAGCCTTGATGAACTATGGAAATGTGAGCAGCAATACAATCTTCTATGTGCTGGAGTACTTGAGGGACGAGTTAAAGAAAGGGGCAATAAGTGAAGAGTGGGGATTGATCTTGGCTTTTGGCCCAGGCATCACCTTTGAAGGAATGCTAGTCCGAGGTGTTAAGAAGACCTTCACAAGCTAATATAATGGAGGGAAGATTTCATGGCAACTGGCAAGCATGAAGATTAATTACATATATACAGAAACATCGCATAAAGAGCATAGATGTCTTGATGGCAGCTGTGCACCACATAGTACCAACATTTTACTGTATTTATGTGTTTATGTAGCAAACAGTGTAAGGTACTTGAGTTTGCTTCCAGACATTGTAGAAATAAGATACAGCCTGTTGTTCCACTGTACTATGCACTGATTGCAGGATTACTTCAATACTGATTGTATGCATGAGTGCACTAATCACAGTGCAACTATCATGTTCTCAAAGGAAAAAACAGAGTAATTATGTGATGTGGCATCAAACACACATTACAACAAACATGTTACAATGATAGATAGTAGATGCATCATCTATCATGATCTCCTAAGAACTTCGACAAATGTTAAACTTTAACATCATTTCAAGTATATTATTGAAAGACACAAAATCGAACAATTTCTTATAGTAAAAGGAGCATCCATTACATCCTGATCTAACCACGGACCTTGTGAAATAAAATCCAGCGACAACAAGAAGGCAACATTGGATCCCACGTTGAAAGACTATCTTCTTCGCCATCATCATTCAGAGCAAAATGCATGAATCAATCAGAAGTAATGCAGATGCCTCTAGCAAATCATGGATTCGAATTTGAAGGCCCCTCTTTGAAAGAAAGTTCACCAGCAACCTTCCCCAAGCAAGTTTAGCATCGCCTTTCACAAGAAATTCCATCTTGGCAACAACTTCCTTGGCCTCTGCTGACCTGCCTGCCTTCACCAAACCCTCTACCAAACCCCTTAACAGCCTCAAACGGTGGTGCTGCCTTCATTGCAAAGCAGCTCTTACAAATCCACAACGCGTCATCAAGCCTCTCTTTCTCCACCAAACTCCTAAACAGCACCACATATACCTGTGAATGCGCGGAAACACCCAAGTCACTTCTTCCCTCTCGCCTCTTCATCACCTTCATCCTCTTGAACACACGCGCCGCTGCCCCGACATTTCCCTCCTTGCAGTAACCCTGCACGAGAGCATTGTATGTAATGTAATTCGGCGCTACCCCCTTTGATTCCATCACATCAAGCAGCTCCTCCCCTTGAATGTCTCGCCTTTCTTGGAGAACCACTGTATCCGGCAGTTGTAGGTGACAACATTTGGCTCCAGGTTGCTCAAGCCGATCTCCTTCAAAATCTTCTGAAACCCCTCCTCATCGTCCTTCACAGAGTAACCGGCGAGGACAGTGTTGTAGGATATGATGTCTGGCGCAGGGCGGTGCTTCACCTCCTTGTTGGCCATTTCGTCGAGCAGCTTCCGGGCAGCAGCTAGCTCAGAATTCTTGACCAGCGCGTGGAGGAGCACATTGTGGGAGGCGCGGCCGGGCGCGACCCCGTGCGAGGATTCCGCTAGGAAATGGTGGACTTGATGTCATCGAGGCGGCCGGCGCGGAGGGAACCCCGAGAGGAGCGCCGAGAGGGGAGACGTCGGAGCGGGCGGCGGGGGAGACGAGGAGAAGGCCCGGAGCGCGTCGTCGGGTCCCGGGTAGAGGGAGAGCGCCCGCGCAAGGAGGCCCGGGGAGGGCGGGGCGGAGGCAAGGAGGACGTCGAGGAGCGAGGCGGCGAGGTCGGGGCGGCGGAGGCGGGTCAGGCGGGAAGTGGCCAGCGAAAAGAGCTGGCGCGACGTGTGGAGGCGCGGGAAGTCATCGCTGGAGAGCGCGGAGGCGACGAGGGAGTGGATGCGGGCTGGGTCAGACTCGGCGCGCACGGCGAGCTGGAGGTCGAGCGCGGGGGCGGGCGGAGGTGGAGGTTGGCGCGGCCGGGGTAGGCGTCGCGGTGGAGGACGCCGAGGGATCTACGTCGGCAGCGCCGAGAAGGCGCGGAGGAGGGGAGCGCAGGCCGCGGCGGCGGCACGTGGGTGCGCAGCGTGGCGGCGGCGGAGGAGGAGGGACGCCATGGTGGGAACCGAGGACGACGGTGGGACGGGGTTTGGCAGGCTTTGGGCCTTAAGGGCCTGTTTCCTTTTCTTTCCTTTCTCACGGTCACACTGTAATACTGTATCAGTGTAGCGTTAGGGTTTGGAACGGAAAAGCGAAAAAAAAATATTTGAAAGCTGCGTGCATGATTTATTTTTATATTTTTTCCCGAACACGCTTGGATCATGCGTACTTTATTAAGAGAAAGGAAAATTATTTAATATATAAACCTTAGAGCCCTATTTAACTTTGGCTCCAAATGACTCTTGCTCTTTGTTACAGCATATAGAGAGAAGCTAAAACGGTGAAGCAAAAATTGGTTTCACCGTCTCCTAGTTTATCAAGGAGAAAGAAAAGCGAAAAGGAACGGGAGCTGCCCAGCGTTATTGAAGCAAATATTTTCTTTAAACAAACCGAAGCCTGCCCAGAGTTCTACCATATTTTTTTAGTAGAAGTTGAAAAATCTTTGTTTCAAACTGCATATGACAATTTGATTTTTTATAAAAGATTTTGGGTTTGAAATTTCAGAGAGATGCAACTTCGTCCGGTACTGCACTAAATGTACTTTGTTTCTTCTTTTTTTTGAGCAGAATGTACTTTGTTTCTTCTGTCCAGGTGATCGAGATGTCCTTATTAAAAAAAAAAAAAAAGTGTTCGACATGCTTCACGGTTGATTTTTTTAAAAGATTTTGGGTTCCAAGTTTCAAAGAGAGACGCAACTTGGTCCGATACTGCACTAAATGTACTTTGTTTCTTCTCAGTGTTCGAGATGTCCTAATTAAAAAAAAAAGGTGTTCGACATGCTTCGCGGTCAAATGTGTCTACAAGAGAACGCTGCAAGTAGTAGATCGCATCCTGAATACAGATGGTTTTGTCTAGGTATTCACAGGACAGGAGCAGCACTCATTTGACGCAGAAAAACATAGATTCCATAACAAGATACCACAGGGTCCAGAAGCTGGCCTCTCTACTTACTAGTAAATGGCGTCGGAGACAAAAATGTAACTCGTCGAGTGCAAGATCAACTCATATTTCAACAATATATGATCTGCTCCAGAACGGGAAATAGATTTGCAAGGCAAAACCTCCTATAAAATGAAAACTCATAGCATCGAAAGCTGCAGTGAGCCAATGACTATTCAATGTTGCAGATGAGTGTAAGCAGGTCCTTCAACTATCAACAGAAAGAAATGTAGGAGTAGCAACTAGGAAATATACTACAACTACATACAAGCTACCTCCGCCTAGGTGGATCAGAGGACCTAGGTTGTTTCACATCTGTATCAGACTTGTCCTTCTCCTTCGTCTCTGATTGCCTGAGTTTCCTTGTCAAGTCGTCAGCATAGCGCCGCCAAATAGACTCCCTGTCTTTACTCGCCAGCTTGTTGTACCTCAGATCAGATCTTAAAAGACCTTTTGCTTCACTCCATGAGTTAATAGCCGTCTTTCCCTCATCTGTTGTCCGTGCTGCTACCTCTGGAGTGATAACCTCAGACAGAAGTGCCCGGAAATCACGCACACACCGCTGAGGAAAGTCAAAGGGTCAAAATGGTAAGCTCTAGGAAAATTTGTGAAATGCATTACTAGTTACGATGAAGATCCTACAGCAGCTGCTGCCACAGTATTCACGACTACAATGTCAAACAAAATTAAATTCATGCGTACTGCCCAACACAAAAGTAACTGTAAATTTGGATATTGACTAAAGTAGAAGGTTGTTTTTTGCTGATGTGTAGACACAGGTAAGGCTAATGTGTGCATAACCAAAAGAAAAAAAAGAAAGAAAAAAAAAGTGCCTAAAGAAATTGGTTGGAACAGAACAGAAACCACACAGCAAAACCTCAATGACAAATCAAACCTCAGTGAACAAACAGCGATGCTAAGAGTGTAATTTCAATTTCTCAGTTCAGTAGCTACAGGCATTTATAACATTTGGGTTTACCTCATATAGGTCCTTGACATGGTCACGAAACAACTTTTCTGCATCACCTTTGCCTAAGTCAGGATTTAGAGCACGACCTTGCGGATCTTTTTCAAGTTTCGGTTTGGATTCGGTCCATGATGCCTACAGGAAAAAAAAAATGTAAATTGTTAAATTGTAAAATGCTTAGTTACCAACAACGCCAATGTGAAGTTAAATATAGTAGGTACAGCAAAACGATATCAGTTAAAAAGCCAGAAAAAAAATAAACTAAGTTCAAAAATTAATGCAAGCAAACAAGACCAGAGAAGTGACGTTTTACAACAAATCCTAGCAGTGGCAGCATAGTACATGGTTCTCGATGCTTTTGGGAGAGACCCAGCATTCAGATTTCAAAAAAAAAACACACCACCAGAACCAGCTAACGCCTGTTCATATTATTATTCCTTTCAAACAGGGCCATGGATTAATAGGTCTCAGGAAAAGGTAGGGCTTTATGGTTGGCAACCAATCTCTTTCTATCTATCTCTATCTCTCCATACAACTCCAGTAGCTTTTCTTTCTTTCCAATGCCACTACCAAATGGCTAGTGACGTCGAAATTTGCTTTCGATTGGAAACAACACTAGGCAAATATCTGGCTAGTGACGTCGAAATTTGCTTTCGATTGGAAACAACACTAGGCAAATATCTCCTATATTGTGAAATGACACTAGTTCATCTAGTAGCAACTGGCCAACAGAAGCCAGTCCAAATACCAAAGAAACTCACCAATGGAGGGCACTATAAATGGAATGACAATCTTTTGTCGTACAATAAAGACAGTCAATAAGTGCGTCATTAACAGGTACTGAGAATTTGAAGCATGCTCAGTTAACGAATTTAACGTGCAACTCAAATCACCTTAGGATCCTTAATCATTTCAACAAGTAAAGCTTGGTATGATGACACAGCCTCTTTTCTCCGGATCTTCATTTTTACTCTTTCCATTTCCTGTTCTTCTCTTTCTTTCCTTTTACGTGTTTCACGTTCCCTCTCCTTTAATTTAGCCTGGATGTGTAACAAAGTACATGTAAATCTATATCTATACGTAGTAAATAGAGTGATAAAGTTTATCAGTTAAGTTGACCAACTTGCTCATCCACTTTGGCCTTGGCAGCTTGATCTGCTTCCTGTTCAGCAGATTTCAGTTCCAATATGTATTCATTAAATATAGTCTCCTTTCTTCATGCTTCAAGGCTTTGTACCTTGGATTGCTGCGAAATTTTTCTTTCACCTACATGATTCAGAGTATGAACATGAACATTGATTCATGAACAGAAAACCAACTCAAAACTTACATTGAACAATATATGTACATTATTATTACTATTAGTAACTGCCTCCCCCAAAGCGATTCCCTTCATTAACTAGATGTTGCAAACAACCATACAAGTTATAGATTTATTTATGACATGCTAAATGAGCTGTTTCAGGGCCACGACTGGCCCATGACTGTAAACTTACTGATATAAAGTGCACAATTCATAAATGCGAACATCAGGAATTCAGGATGACAAGATCAGACCACATACTCAGACAAAACTAACCAAAACAGAAGATGATACTTTAGTGAAGTTATTCAGATGAGAGATTGATATAAGGACCTAGACAACAAATATACTAACAGTCACCAGTAAATCAGTGTATGCTAGTTACTGGACAAAACACCTCCCTAGGTTAGAGGCAGCTGTTGACTTGGTACATCAGTCTAAGAAGAACTCAGTTAATTGTCAAGTTATGCACACAAAATGTCAAGTTCAGGACTTAACTTGACTAGTTAAGTGCCTTTTTTTGAATCTGCTAGTGTCAATATGTGATGGGCTAGATGGATCAGTTGCATTGAAATTACATGAATCAAAATTTAGGATACAATCCTGAGGAGCAAGGAGTGCAATGTATACAAAGAATTATCTTTGGAGTTTGCATAGTAGTATGTATGTGGAAATTAACAACCAATAAAAGAACCGAAAAGCTGATAATGTGCATCAATGGAATTACACAGCTAGTGTCGATATGTGATGGGTCAGATGGACTGGTTGCATTGAAATTACATGGATCAATAGGATGCAATCCTGAGAGTAAGGAGTGCAATGTATACAAAAAATTATTATCTTTGGTGTTTGGATAGTAGTATGTGGAAATTATCAATCCAAATGCCAGAATCATAAGCTATACTTCAATTTATTTACTTCTATATTATAAATAAATAGTATTAAATTAATGTGATTAATTTAATGCTACAGTTTTTGCAACATGGATCTTGTCGAGTTTCATCTCTAGGCTCTAGCTTACCCCCAACTTCATTGGTACTAAAGGCTTTGTTATTGCAGTAGTTATGTTCAGTGAAATGAGACAAGATGCTTACTTTTGCCCATCGGCAAGTTGAAGTTATATCTTTACTTTCTCGAAGCATTGATTTGAAATCAGCAATGACAGCTTTGCGCATTGATTGGACTTTTTCTTGAACAGCCTTCACCCTGCTCAAAAGTTAACAGTGTGTTTTGTTTACAAATTGGCTCATCAATTTGATTTCAAAGAAGACATTCAAAATCATCTGTTCAAGAAAGTGTTTAGCCTTACTTCTCATTGAAGAGCGCCTCCCTTTCCTTTCGGTCCAAGGCTTCATACCTTGGATCAGAACCCCATTTTCTTTTGAATTCCTGGTAGTCTGTTTTTTGGTTGATTTCCTGCAATATATATTAAGATAAGATGACCTGATACGTTTATAAATCCCATGAACTTGGAACGTTTATAGGCAAACCCTTTCACCATCATTACATGGCCAAGTTAATTTACAGGGGAAAAAAAATCAAAGTATCGATAACAGACCTCAGATGCTTCTTCAAGTAATTCTTTATACGCCTCTACTGCAGCCTTCAGGGCAGCTCTTTTCTCTTTCCGCTCCTCTTCAGCACGTGTGCGAACATAGTGGTCAAATATAGCCCGCCTTGTTGAGTGACTAGGAATAGCCTATAAAAGGAACAAAATATCTTGTGGAATTAATCAGTAGTCAGTTGTTTCTTGTAGAGAAAATTACCGCTTTGTAAGAATGACATCATACCATGCGTTGAATGCACAAAAAAATACTTATCATTAGGTCTTCAGTATCATTTATCTCTTAATTGCTCATTATTCTTGTTATAAGTATGATGTACTAAAGTTGAGCCTCAGTTTAGCACAAAAAGAAGACAATTTGCAGAATTTTTAGATTCAATTAAAAGAGGAAGACCAACATATAGGAGCATTATGTTTTCCCAAAAATAACATTCAGTCATGCAGAATTCAGTACATTGTTTAAAGTTTTAACCAAACAATTACCTGTTGCTTATTTGAACAACAATTTCACCACTACTTGAAAAGGAGGAGAAATCCATAAACTAGTACTACATAAATCCATAAACAGCTTCCTTCTTAAAAAAAAACTGCAGCACTCAGTTTTCATGATGTAAGTTTCTTCATAAGTGAATATCATCTAATTTAAGTTCTAATCAAGTCAGATGGCAGCAGGATATTCACAGGAAAGATAAAAATATGAACTTTTGCAAACCTTAAAAAGCGTGGGTCGAACACTATTTTTGGAAGTTCCTTCTCCCACTTCGAAAATGGGGCAACTCCTCGTTCCTTTAGCATCTCCTGTGAAATTTAACACACATGCATGTCATGGTATATTCATCTATGGTGATAAAAAAAGTAACTTTACAGTTTTCGTTAGCTATTTTAAGTCTCCGACTAGAAATATACAAATAGTACAACATTATCTCAGAAAAGACACAAGTCTATGGTATCAGACACAACAAAATGAGAAAACATCGAGTTCAATAATTTGAATGAGCATCTCTATTCAAGAAAAGAAAATAAATAACAGAAGGTATCGGGTAGCATAGCAAAAAAGAACCCATTGAGAAGCAACGAACCCCCCAAAGTATCTACACTAAAATCCAGACAAATGTAACTAAAACCACCTTAAACTGCCGAATGCAGTCCTCTTTACTTGGTCCATGTTCCTCATCATCTGAATCTGAAGAGGAATCAGACATATTCACGTCGCCATTGTTATCTTTTGATTTCTCATCATTATTCGCCACTTGCTGCCCCTTAAGTGCAGCATCAGCTGGTTTGGATCCATTCAATTCAGAAGCAGCAGAGGAAGTAGCCAGAGCTGAAGGTGTACTGGAAGCACCAGCATCCTGCAATTTCTTCTTTATTAAATCCAATGCGGATGGCGATGCAAGGGCAACTGTTTGCCGAAGTGGCAACGAATCACGGCCACCTGTCTGTATGGCAGGAGTACTTGCATCAATACTTATTACTCCCTTATTCTCTATAGCAGCAGCATCCTGCAGTGAAGTTGAACCTTCTTTTAAGGAACTAGATTCTGCATTCTTGAGGATCTCACACACCTCTGGCGGAAGTTGCCAGCTGCTAACCTGTAAGCAACTCAGCGTTCAGCAACAAGGCATACATAAACTCATGAGATACCAAAAGACCAACACAACCCATTATTATACATGTTGAATGTTGCTGAGCTATTAAGCCATGGTCTACATCTTACCTTTTGTTTGTTATCATAATAATATTTCTTTCCATCACTTGTAGTTACTATGCTCCAGTCAGTACCGCCAATTTGTCCCTAGCAGAGATTCAGATTCCATGCCGCATTAAATTTGTGAACATAAACGAATATAGAAGACAAGCCAGGATGCATCCATCAGATAAAAAGAGCAATTAAAAAATGATATTGAATCTCGAATCCCATGCATGCTTTTAGCTAGTAATTTTGCAATCAAAATTGCTAAATGATCTATCATACAATAGAATTTAAGATCACCATTATGATTGCATCATTGATAAGCAAAGTGGATCTTTTCTGTGCCTAGAGCTTTCTTTATGTCTAACTAAAAAGACTATTAACTAGTTAAAAAAATATTATCAAACATGCAATTAGTGGAATACAGCACTAAATGTTAGTAGCATGTTCAAATTAAAAAAGACCAAAGGTTCATGTAACTCAGCAAAAGTCAGGTCTCCATGACGCCACTTTAAAAGCACAACAAAAACAATGTGGCTAAGCAGCATGGCAGGGCATAAGAAATCTGAGGCTCCAACAGCCCTCATTTTAGAATAGTGATCAGTTTCCTATCATAATCCATAGCTGGCAAACTGTTCCAAAATGAATCATTGCTCTAGAGACTTCTTATTCATGTAAACAAATGTCTTTAAAACTTTTCATTACGGCTGAGGCAATCAGAAATCATGGCATCATTCACAATAATAATGGTTGTGCGTTCCTTCGAGAACTCCATAGAGAATAAAGTGGGACAAATTGACTTCAAGAAAATACTTGCAAATCAGGCAAACATAGTTGATAGTTCAGTAGAAACATGGGACTTCAAGACATACCAAGAAACTGGTACCGGTTGTGTTGCAACCTTCTCTGGCTGCAAAAACATTAAAAAAAGATTAGTTAATCGTGATAGTAAATTTTCATGTCCTCAAACTAGAATGAAGTCATATTACTTGATAAAGCTATTCCTCTGTGCAACTACCTCCCCCCCTTATAACCAGTTGGTTTCTGGTAAGTCGATTCTCCTGTCAAAGCATTGTAATAATATACAACACCAGTTTCAGTTTTGTGAGCAGACCATGCATCTGAATCCTGAACTCCAGTATTTCTATTGTCATCCAGCCGTTCATTGACTTGAACGGCGTGTCCTGCACCATTAAACATTATCAATAGAATAGTTAAAGGGAAAAAATAAGATCAGATATCAAATCCAGTGAAAACGTTACCTGTAGAATCTGGTTCAGCAGAAGCATGAGTGGGCTGTTCAGATCCTGGATTTGTAGATGCTTGTATTTTCCAATCCCCACCAGTTGACACACCAGGTGGTTGCACATTGGCAAAGGCCATAGTCGCAGCAGAAGCCTCAACTATTGGCCTGCCAAGAGACCCTACAGGACCAGCTGGATAGGACTGGAAGGGAGGCTGCTGAAATCCAGTAGGTTGTGGAGGATGAGGATGTGGCCATAATGGTTGAGGTGGGACATTAGCAGGTCCTGGAGGATAGGATGGATAAAATGGTCGTTGAGAATTCTGTGGAGCAACACCTTGGGTTGCAATTGGTGGCGTTTGTTTGGGGCAAAGGAGTGGCAGATGGAACTACAGGCCTCCCAAGGAGACTTGTTGGATTAGAGACGATTGTAGAAGGTTGTCCAGGGACAGATGGTCTAGCTGCTGCAAATACCTCAGGGCGAGGTGGCACTGACGAATTTGTTAGTGTTTGAATAGGGATTGAAGGATTTCCGGAAGCACTTGCAATTGTTGAAGGAGAATTTGATGGCATGCCAGTAGATAACTGCATGGCATGGGGGTAACCTCTACTGCACTTTGGCCATCCGATTTCAAATTATTAATGTCCGAGTTGCCCTGTATATAATAAAAAACATTAAGTTAGCAATGTTTTACTCCAAAGAGACAAAGAAAAAAGAGTGTGCATACTGCTTAATGGAAATTGAGAGGCTTCTGATTGCACCTGTTGTGCAATACCGGATGGTCTTGGCACTGAAAAAGGCAACTGAATAGATCCAGGAGGATTTGGGGCCACAGATCCTGGGAATGCTGAACTAGGGCGAGTTATGTGCCCAGGGGTGGGAGGCTGCAAGGAACCTGGTGGAACAAATCTAGAAATTTGACCAGCAAGATTTGCTCCCTGTAAGCAAAAATAATATTAAGTGTTAGTGCATCAGATAATAAGATCAGGTCACAAGCTTAAGATTAAAAAAAAATGTATACAGAACAATGGTATAAAGCCATGAGAAATTACAGTGTCAAGTTGAAACTGCTGACCAGTAGGCAATCTAGCATTTGCATGCGAAACAACGTTATATGAAAAAGAAGGTCTGTTCCCAAAATATTGCCCTGGGGCTGGTGGCTGAAGAGCTGACGCAGGCATAGGAGCAACCGTAAGAGCCTGCAAAGGGGGAAAGCTCATGAGACATACATAAGTGGTAATGCCAACATTAGGTAAATAATCAAAATTGAGCACTGTGGACTAAGTTGACTTGTTAGTGATTTCCATCATTCCATCCTATTTTACCATAAATATCGTGCTTGCACACAGAACAGTAAATTTGGGATGTCAGTATCCTAATTTTGTATTAGGCTCTGTTTTACAAATTGCAGAATTCCACAACAGCTTATCAACAAGCAGATCTGAAAATGAATTAAATAAGAAGAATTTGTCTTCGCTAGAATCTCCAATAAGTGGAGTCGGCGCAACCATAAGGTATAAGAAACCATAGCCACCAGAACTCTGGGTCAATCAGATCAAGGGATGAGACTGCTCCTTTGAATGATACTTCCTAACATGGTATGTAACCCCAAGCAATCTGGGTTGATGACCAGGGGACGAAGCTATACTGAAGCATGTGTTCATATGTAACCAGATCAACAGGTAAATCAATCACATGTTTAAAAAGGAAAAAGGGAAAAGAAAGAGAGATAAAAGGAAAGGATTAGCTGGACAGCCATATATTGGCCCAACAGCCCAACACTAGTTGCACTAACCCATATACAGGGCATGCATCACACACGGAGGCAAGACAACAACGTCGTTATCTGTTCTTGGGTCCTTCTGCCTTCATCTCCACCTCCCGTCGCCCCTCAAACAACAGCCCATGAGAACAAAGTACTCCTGTTTATTCCTGTCTGTCGCCCCTAAAACCAGTGCCGGACAATTCCTATTCAACCTTTGCTGCAGCATCCCTTCTCACCTATCCTCCATCACTGGAGAACATCAAGCTCGATTACGGATTCTCGTCAAAGAATGAAATTCGAAATAACCCTGAATCTGTGTAAGCTTCTTCATCTACTTTGTGAGAAAAGGGGATTCGTGTTGCTCTTCTTGTTCTGTGATGACCCTGCACCAATAGTGCGGTGACCCTACATGAATCCTGACGTCACCCTCATCAACCCCAACTGGATCGTTCAGGGTCTGGACCCCATATACTACAACTATGTGCCAAACAGGGCCTTACTCTTCTACATAAAATTTTGCAGACTATGCTAAAATGTCAAATTGGCTGCGAGATGTGGAAGGTCAGTTGCATTGCATCATCAGCTTTCCCTTAATCAATTTTGATTATGAAAGCATTTATAGACATGACATAATGCAATGCTATCACTGTCCGGGTAGGTTTCTACTCCCTAGGCATTTGGTGAATTAAAAAATTCCTCATGCAAAGACTCCTCAAGCTAATCACACTGATCTTGCTATCTATCATATTTGATCAAAATAAAGTATTTAGCATTACAACAAATCACAACACCAAAATAATAGCATGAGCTATGCAACATATAGTTAAATATGCAATAACTTGACCAAAAGAATGGGTTAGCCTGTCATTTTTCCAAAAAAAATGAAGCTAAAAAGGCATTGGCAATAGTCCACTACTATGTCATCAGCTCCATATAGAAACCGAAACACTGTATTACAATTCGGCTAGCAAATTCACGGTTGAATTTTCGAGCATGAAGTTCACATGAATATAGAAAGCTTTCTATAGGACACACAAGAGAGGTTTACGACTTTACACGGTTGCATACAGAAATGATCAACTATTTTGACTAGCCCAAATGTCGCTAATCATAAAAGCTAATCAGTAGAGTTCAGTAGCAATAGCTAACTTCATTCTCATTCTAAACAAAAATACAACCCTAAACATGTGGTCATACACAGAAACACAACAGAGAAAGCTGCAGCAGTGAATATGCCAAGATACCTACCGGAGAGGAGCGCGGTTGTAGTGAAGCTGCACCACCACCAACTTGCGGCGCTGGTGGTGCCCTCGGCAGTACATTATAAGAAAAGGCTGGCGACTGCGATGGCGACGGTGCCCCGGGCGCCACATAGGATAGAGAGCCTGCAAATTGCGGCCGTGGCGCAACGAGAGGAGGCGCTGCGGGCGTGGCAGGCGAAGCGGGAGGAGGCGCCGCCGCAGAATCGGAAGTGGTGGCGGACGCGGCACCGGACAAGGCATCTCCGGGTGCTGCCGCCGCGACGGTAGATGGATTGGATGCCCCTGCCAGTTCCACCGCGGCGGCCGCCGGTTCCGCCACGGCAGCTGCCTTAGCCTCAGAGGGTTCTTCGACCTGTGGGTCGCCCACGTCGGAGACGGCCGACGCCGGCGTCGCCATGGCTGGGGGGGTAGTTGGGGCCTAGGGTTTTGTGAAATCGATGAGCGGCTCGTCTCGCGCGAGAGAAAGCAGCAGTAGTCCAGGGGGTGGAAGAGAGAGAAAGATACGGGTTGGATTTCTTCAAATTGGCCCGTGGGCCGTAGCCTGACCGTTATACAGGCTAATCTTTAGTGAAATGGGTTGGGTTGTGACTGGTTTGGAGAATCAGACACAGCGCCGCATAGGGTAATCTATATCAACTTGTTCCTTTATTACTTTCTTTTTCTAGAATGGGATACGACGATGAATCATCACCTCATTTCTCGTAGGTCAATAATTGATACTAGTACGATGAATAGCCATTCCACAAATCTGATAAATCAACTCATGATGCGTCACCTCATGTAGTTTTAGGTCGTCTCCAACACAGTCACATAAAATTCTTTTGTGGCATATGGAGGTAGGGAAGAAAGTTGAGTAGTTGACATAAATGAAATGAACACATGTTAGCAGCCTCACAGGTGTCTTACTCTTAGGGCATGTACAACCCATAGACAGCTTGCTGTAAGTCTTTAAAACCCGCGTATAGACAGCAAAAAAGACACCTCATACAATGAGGTGTCTGTTGAACCGTTTACATGTTGTTTAATACTTACATGTATCCAATTAACTGAGTATGATTCCTGTATACAAGTGTGTTGCTAGATACAAAATAGAATAAGCTTAATTAAGTTACTCATAATTATAATATTTTTTAAGCCCAATAATTTCGGCAACATAATCAAACAAGCAAAACGACATTAAAAAAAATTTGAATGGTCCCACAAAATAAAACGTACAGAGAAGCTTGAAGGTGTAATATGTGCTGCACCACTTCTGAATTATATTTCTAGTCGAAAGGAACCTAATAAAATTCGAATCATAATTTTTGCATTCTTTAGAAGGAGACGAGAAGCTAGCAAAAACCAACGTATAAAAAAAAAGAAGCCAGCAACCTCACGTACAGTATTCTACATCGCTCATGTGCACATCCACACAGGATCCGCCGGTCCGTAGCCAGACCTCGGAGCACGAGCCGAAGCCGGCGTCTCACGAAACGCCGGCGCCACCCCGTCTGTTGCTGATGAAGGATGTTTCTGCAAAATTTCCAGCCACGAGACGACAGCCAGCACACCGTTGTACATGCCCTTATGCCCTCGCATGTTATTTCTTTCTTCATGACATGGAGATAGGGTAAGCTGAGAGAAACTGAGAGTTGTTTCAAGAAGTAACCATCTCATTGAGCGAAGTTCGGTGAGACTATAATTTAACTCGTGCACCATTTGTACGAGTTGTGAAGGTCGTATCTTAAATCGTCTCAAGATTGTTAAGGAAATAAAACTTCCGATAAAATCTTAAACAAATGATATCAATGGGAAGAACAGAGAAAAGGCAGGCTTCCTTGTAAAAAAAACTATGTATAACAAATGTGTAACCATATGCGTAAATGCTATGAACACACACACAATGCTGCTATGTCTCTAAAGAAACTCAGTATAATGCCACGTTTCTGTGTGGGCAGATATGTGCAAGATGAACTGAAAATTTTCCTAAAAAACAGCTGCGGTCCAGAGAATCTTCAACTCTTCGGCCAGTCCAAATGCTCAATCGGCTTCCCACTAACAAGCCATGCTCCTTCAGATATTTCATCAAAAAGTTGGCTGTATCCCCACCCCGAGTAGCCTAGAAAGAACCACAGGTCTTCGACAGATTGCTCACCCAACTTGATCTGTGTGACTACCCGGCTTGTGGCAACTATGTTCCCGTAATAAACGCCTGGTATTACTTGCATGTACCCTTCCAAGGCTACTCTTGACAAGCTCACAAGGTGATAACCTTGCACCACGACAGGCCCACCATAGAAAACTGGGGCCTGCTTAATAGGCTCCATCGAGCTATCCATATCCTTGAAGACGCCCCAGCTTAATCGCTTGTTGATGATCAAGCCATGAAAGCCCTCATGAGAACCAGATGACACAATGAGCACTTTGGCATTATCAAATGGAACTGCAGTCCCAAGCTTCTCAGTGGCAGCAAGGATGGATCCTGTAACGACATCTGGATGGCTTGATAACTCAGAACCAACATTACCGCTGCCTTTATCACTGACTTGAAACTGAATTGCCTGTGGTGCATCGGGCTGTGTTGACATTCTCTTCTTCCACATAAATCCTGAGTACCAAGAAGAAAATAGACTTCAGAACATATGTACCAACTAATACTGACAAGTGCACACAACAAATATGGTCAGGTATCTTCGTTCAGGCGTTGTTATACATGTGACGTTTTTTAAAACTATTGATTTTTCAAGTACTAGGAAACAATGTCAAGAATTCAGAAAACAAAATAAATGATTACAAAATAAACGATGACCCCACAATAACACGTCTTTAGGGGTAAAGCTATTCAACCAATGGTGCTGTTTGGTTCAGTCCTTGGAGTCGTACTGCTAATGTAATCAGGTTGCAGTCCAATCCGTCGCAGTATAAGGCAAACAGAATTTGTTTGGTTCGATTTTATAACATCTTGCATTTCCTTAATCGTGTTTGGCTAGCAACAAAGGTAACAGGTTGGCTGGGAACAAACAGGCTAGCAGCACACAGAGCGTAGGGGCGATCCGAGCTGAGTGGAGAGGACAAAGTTGTGAGCAGAGAACAGGAGATGGGAATCCACAGGCATAATCAGATAAAGCGGGAGAGGTGGGTGGTATCGGCGTTGCACATCCCATATCCGATCCCTCTTACAGATTACTCCCTCCGTCCCTATTTAAGCGCCGCTGCGGGAATCATGTCAGTCAAACTTTTTCAGTTTTGACTAAGTTTGTAGAAAAATATTA
This sequence comes from Hyparrhenia diplandra, assembly GCA_015847255.1. Classification (NCBI taxonomy): domain Eukaryota; kingdom Viridiplantae; phylum Streptophyta; class Magnoliopsida; order Poales; family Poaceae; genus Hyparrhenia; species Hyparrhenia diplandra. The sequence continues at coordinate 48,420 of JADLZK010007393.1, read as the reverse complement.
GCAACATTTGTATCTTTGAATAAATTTATTATGAAAATAGATCCAACCATCTATCTAATGATACTAATTATGTAATTAATCGAAATTAAGTACATTTGACTTCTCAGGAAGTGAGAATGATGGATAAAATGGGACAGAGGGAGTATATACTAGGCCCAACCAAACATGAAGTAATGTGATCTCTTAGAACTGTGAATCGATGACAGGGGAAATATGCCAAACCAAAAAGCACAAATCCTTGTTAGTGTAGTGGAACTCTAGAACAAGGTAATCCACAGCCAAGCAGGTGCCAGTCTAGATAAGAAAATGGTAAGCTAGGCTGGTATGCCATCACATGGGCAAGGTAGATACTTAATACTTTCATGTATGAGAAGATTAACACAACTTATAAGAAACAATAGTGTTGTAAAGTGTAATCTAATACACATTAAAGTATTATAAGAAAAACCAAATATTTTAAGTAGATCCGATACAGTCACAAGATGTTTGTCCACTAACCTTTATATTCCAACAGATGGCGAGAATTGCTCACATGAGACTCCAAAAATTCGATTAAATGAGGCACTGACATTCTCCCTTCATATGCTATTGCACTTTTGTTCTCCGCAGGGAAAAGTAATAATGTTGGATAAAGTTCTTCCTGTGTGGATGAAAGTGCAACAAAGTAGTACTATTAAGTGCACCAGTACCAAAACATTCAGGCAACTAAGGAGGCTATGTTTGTCATTGCTGGTTAAGGAGGCTTAAGAACAAACGTTCCTTATATCTGAACAGCATCAAAAGGAATTTAAAAAACTACGAACTTCACAAAACTGTTTGACCTTCTGGGAAGGAACACGCTACAGCATTATGTCAGTATGGTTAGTTGGGGCCAAAGGGGGTGGCCCTTCCCTCCCTGTTCTTTGAAATCCCAGAAGGAATAACTCTTGACCAGTTGGTGTTCTGCCGCTAGTAAACTGCTAGATTAACCCTCTCTGGTAAAAATTCCCAAGTATTCAATTAGATTTTCCCAATATAAGCTTTTGTCCAAACTCCATCATTTGAACATCACAGTTAAATGGAAAATTCTTATGCAAGTATACCTATCAAGATAAACAGCTATGTCTTGCCTGACTGATGCTCATACTAGTACCTTTTGACACTAGTTATTACAAGAGATCCCTTGATATCTTATGCCACTTATATTCCATGCATAGGGATGTTACTACTCTGGCTTATCAGCAAAGATTTTGAGTTTCCCTAGCGCAATGTTTGCCTAATTCTCTAGGCCACTCGCTACAAATCTGACCCATTTCATGTTAAGAATGATATCCAAATATAGAAAGTTCCTAATTGAATATAGCTACAGAATTTGTTCTGTTACAGGAGGGAGCAAACTTGAAAGGATGGGAATATAGAATTAAAAAATAAATACTACCATGCCTGAAGATTTTAGTAAATGGTGGCATTCATTTGATGTGCAGTCTATCATGTAAATCGCAGGAAAGCCCTTCATCACATATTCTTCACTTTTCTCTGCAACAGCCAAAAGGATGATTTTTTAATACACAATGAATGATTGATATTTGATGTGCAAGGAACACAGGGATCATGCTTAGCTAATGTTCTGAACTTCAAATGAAATATGTACAGTAGACATGTTCTGTACTTCTGTTGGCTTTATGATGCAATGATGTTACATGTATATGCTTGGATGGCCCTGCAGTAATGTTGCAACATGCAAATTATTGGTACTATATCTCTTTACATTTTTCAGTTTCACAATTAGAACATTAATAAATGGGGCCAATGGCCAAACATGACTAAGGTTGAACTTGTCACCGAAAACTTTGAAAATGAATTTCCACATATTCCTTGCATTTCACTCATGAACCATTGGATAACTCATGACATCTGGGAAGTCTCAAATCAAGACTACATTTAATGACGTTCACCACTACAGACCCACCTGGTAAATATTTTTTCACCTTTTTTTGGGCCAGTTTGTGTGTGTGTGTGTGTGTGTGTGTGTGGGGGGGAGAGTAAGAAAAAAAGTGTATGACTTGCAGTAGATGCAGATCTGATTTAATACAGTTTAAAGGACCCTGAGTCTGAGTACCAACTAAAAAGAATAAATCAGCAGGAAAAGTTCACTGATTTCTGAAGATAAAAAGAAGAATGTGAGGAGTCAGCTAACAGTATAAGTAATTCAGGTATTACCTTCATTGTGGACATCTTGAGCATTTGAAGATACAGAATCTGAATAGCTTGAAAAACTCTTAAATGATCGGTGTAACTCACGGACCACCAGCTCTGCTCGCTGACAAAATCCACACCAAGAGTTGCTGAAAAGCACCATTACATCCTTGTTCCAACCAGATGCAATATTTTCAGTGTTTGAAAATGATGCTTCACTTTTTGAATCACAACCTCTGGGTCCAAAGACTATCGGACAAAAACTAATTGCTGTCAACTGAGGGATCGAATTTGCCTCATGGAAATCATGATTAACAAAAGGAGGTCTTGGAAGCTCCTTCGAACTTATAGCTGATGAGGTAACACTATATGAAGAAAGACTTTGATTCATAAAACTGTCAAGATAATTTTGTAAAGAAGCATAGCTATATTCGCTTTCCTCAGGAAATATATAATGTTTCTGTTGAACTGGATCAATTATTACGAGGGACGGAATTCTTGATCCACCAGTTAAAGTTCTCAGGAGTCTGTAACCACCATCAGAGAAGTAGAAAGCACCAGCAAAACGGTCATCAGATATACTTGAAGTTACCTGATCAGTAAAATCAGTGTCATCTCTTACAGGAACACTGGAAGAGCTACATGTTGCATGATGGGGACATCTTGTATCACTTTCTTCTGATCCTTCAGATAGATCGAATGTGTTTTCATAAATGTCATCTTCAGTTTTACTGATTTTTTTACTTGGGACTGAAGATACGTCAACTTGCTCGTTTGATGATACTGATTCCTCTTGGTCAGCGTACAAGTTTCTTTCATCATGTTCCAAAATTTGAAAAACTTCAGTAACTGTTTTCTCTACTATGTGTTTATGCAACATACCTCCAACTTCACTACTACTATCTGCATTATTGGAGACATCTTCCTTAAGATCAACACTCATATCTGAAGCTTCACCTTTGCTTTGGTCCTCCATTTCTGTATCATTAGATTCACAGGCACTATCATTGTCATCAGGATAAGTTGCCGGAGATTTCTCAAATATACTTGGTGCATCATCATCAATATATTCACTCTCTTTTGCTGTGGTTTCATCCACCAAAACTTCAGTAATATCATCATTGGAGTTATCTATAGTGGCAGATGCATCATCAGTTCTTTTGTATTCACTCTGTTCAACTGATAGAGAGTTGACCACTTTGATTTCAGAATCATCTGACAACATCTTTAGGCCAACATCTCGTGAAACTAAACTTATCCTTGTTTTCTTTGACCTATGATCTGGTCTTGCTTTGTGTAGCAACTTAGTCAGAACATCGTATAAAGGATTAGCACCACTACCTTGGCTAGAACTTCTGTAAGAAATACTATCTCCATCATTAACCACCATGACTGACATTTTGTCCCCAAGTGTCATAAGCTTAGAGGCCCAAGCACTCACCCTTGCTGTTTGAGAATAGGCATCTGAGATACCTGTATTTCTCAAAGAAGGGACAGCTTTTGAGCGTGTTTTGGAGGTACTGCTACTTAGAACCCCATTACTGACATGAAATGGGTAATTATTTTGCACATACTGCCTTAGTAACTTGATGACTAATTTGCTTTCATCTCTGACTTTTGAAGAGTGGGATAATCTATCAATAAATAGAATTACAGAGGGCCTGTTTGTGGGGAAGATAGCCTCTCTACCACTTTCATCAGCACTGACCTACGCATATATCATTGAAACCCAAAAGTCATGGGCTGATGCATGTAATAAGAAATAAGAGACTACAATAGGCCACATGAAAAACAAAATGGCATACCATAATACAAATATTCATCCAAGAATTCCTTTGCCCAAAAAAACAAGATATTAAGTCATCAAGATTAACAAATCACAAACTCAGTGAAGTATCTAGTGTAAAGTATGTAGTATGTACTGCATATTCTCTTCACCTAAAAGCCACAGTTTAGGAGAGTTTTCAATAAAGAAGTATAGATGTTGCAAATATTTGTCGAAAGTTAAAATAACATAAAGTATCAAGCTTAAACAATAAATAAGAAAGTAATTGTCTGCACAGTTGTGGATAGACAAAGGAATTGTAAGTCGTATAATAAAAGGGATATTGGCACTGCACTTTATTCTTCTAATACCTATTCTACTAGCATACTTACAGTTTACAGAGACATTAACAATGGATGGAAATAAATGGTAATTTCATACTACTGAATAGCATTTAATGTGTATTTGATTCTATTTTAGAAGTGCGCCAAACCATTATTCAGTTACCTCCTTAATGCCGAGATTATGGTGGGATTGCACTAGACTTCTGAGATCATCGCCATCTTTCGCAATAACTGAACAAGTTTTGCATCCCATATGATGAGTGGTGACGAACCATGTCTCCTGGTTGCCTTCATTAACAACATCCAGTGAAGATAACAATGATCTTTCGGTTATAACACCAAATTTGGCTATTTCTGGGGAAGCAAATATTCTCTTGCTATAGTAGTAAGCTTTGCATAGAAACTTTCAAATTGATGGAACTTTTGCATTGTACACTTTCTATATCCATCATCTGTGTTTCCAATTTGTTCAGAGACACTTTCATTTGCCAAAGCAAAACCACCTTTCCAAGGAGAACTTGTAAGCTGACCCCCAACTCCAAAGGTTTGTTCTTCATTCTCTATAACCTGTTTGTCATCTCAAATAAGTATATTTTCAGGGATTGTTCTTCTGATATTTGCTGAATCATCTTCATAGTGCAGATAATTCTTCTCAAAGAAACATAGCAGTAGCTAATTAATCAGATATAAATGCAACCTTCCTCACTACACTTACAAGCTCTAGTGGCCCATCTGATTCTCTGGCCATTGTCTTCCCAGAAATGTCAACTGTAGCACATCAAAGAATATAGAATCTGATATCAGAAGATGAAAAGCACCATCATTAATTAAAAAGATTTGTGTAAGATGTATCAGGGAGTCAGTAGTGCATGAAATGGACAAAGACTACAGGAAATTAAATTGAAAAGGGTAAAACAAAAGACATATTATATCCTGGTAATTGTGTGGGGTTTTTTTGTTTTCTCATGAAACTACCTTTTGTTTTCCTAATTCTACATCTAAAACAAACAGTGATGAGTTGCCTGCACAATCAACAAAGCATTCAACTGAACTGAGAATAGATGGCTAAGAAATAATATGCCTCTAAAAAAATCACACTCTCATTTAGTGATAAATAATCAAAAAGAATCTGACCAGGATGTCTTGCTCGTTCATTGGAATATGCATGAATTCTTCACTAATCACTCCTAGAGGCATCAATGATGCCTCACCAACTCACCATGGTGTCATGCTGGCTTTAAGCCTCAGCAAGGGAACACAGTGGATCAACGGCAGATCGGGATTTTCACTACAGAGTCACTAGTGGCAGAGCAAGTGTTGGTCCATGAGGACCACGGACCATCCTAGAATTTTGGGCAAGAATATTATAGGTATCTAGGCAGTACAGTATAAGCAACTTTAAGTAAACTTCGGAGTTTAGTGCTCATTTTAAAAATGTTTCAAGACTTTTTGATTTGTTTGTCTTATATTTTAGTAAATTTTATATTTGTAAGATAATATGTTACATTTATATTGTTAACGAAAGTTTTATATTAAATTGGACCACCATAAATTAAAATCCTAGCTACACCATTGGTCACACTAGAGCCTTGTGGACTTGCTGTAGTAGGCAGCAGCCTGGCTTGAGGCGTAACCGCGAAACAGCTCGTGAGTCTAGCAACAGAAGAGAAGACAGCAGGGCAAGCAGCATATGCAGTTATGCACGTTGGTGAAGAACCAAGAAGGCTAGGATGAGGAGATCCACAAGTCGTGCCCATGTGGCCAGACTGGCATTTGGCAACTGGTGCTTGCAAATATTACACTGAATGAGGGGATGGCAACTAGTTTTGGATGCACTGAGCACTGACGGCTTGCGTTGCACAAGCATAGGAAACGCATCTGTTCATTGGAGTTCAATGGCTGTGGGTTGCTACAAATACCTGGTCCTCACAAAATTACATGGATCAGGGAAGGGGGAGCCCAGATTGCCAGGTTGGCTGACAGTTACAGGAGTGCCAAATTACTTTTGAAGGTCATAGCTATCAGGCTAAATATTAAGGTTTCAACAAAATTCAATCTCTCGCTCTATCGGAAGAAACAAAAAAATAATGCTTCAGAAGCTTAATAAAATAAGGAAGGAAGTCGTAGAGTAGACAAACCATTTTCTGTGTGGTTATTTGATGAAGCTGCCTCATAACTTTGGTTGCTCCCGCCATGAGCCAATCTGGTGAACCATCCACAAGATTCATAAAGGATTACAGATTTATCGGTAGATTCAATGAAAGTCTCCAAATCTTCTTGTGTATGCAAAACCTCAAAAGGGGCCCCCTCATGCTTAAGTGACATGATATAGCGCACTGCAGACAGTATATCATGTGCACGAAGCTTCCCTTGATACTTGAATTGCATTGAACGTTGGTAGTATACCACCTTGATTCCTTCAGTAGCACCAATAGCATCTGTCAGCAACTTTTCAGAATTCCTGTATACAACCATCAGCTTGAGGCGACCAAGCTCCTCATTGGAACCAACCAAATGTTCTATGTCAGCCATCAGTGATCTGGACTCCCCATACCCTGCAGATTGAGATCAGTAAAAAATTACAGTTAGCATATGGCATGTTGTGCCCACATGTTCTATGATGGAGCATCAGAGCACATTATAATGTAAATACACCAGATATATGCAACGAACGCTAGATTTTGGAAGATTTTGATTCGCACTTTTGCAGCCATGCAAACATTGAACGTAGCTTAATTACACAGCTCCCATGCAAAAGGGACATAAAATGTTTTGGGTAATTCAGTTGTAAAGCATCTGGGTCACTACGAATTGCCACATTTTGCATTGTCATTTCTGATAGACTGCAGTAATCTTATCGATTCGATGAGTTTTATTATACAGATTCACTTGAAGACAATAAGTTTGTTTAGTAGAACCACATAAGGCTGTTTGGATACTCTCATATTCACCTCACCTCGGATTTGGGTGTAAATTAATTTAAGTTCCACAGACGAGTGGATTGGGTGTGGATTGAGGTACTAAATACGACGAGGGGCGACTAGGGAGCTCATCAGAAAACAGATGCAGACACGGACAGGAGGGCTCACAGGGCATCGTGGCGAGGAGGAGGACGTGGGGATGGAGCCGGATCTGGGACGAGAAGTTGGCCCTGGTCAGGACCTGCCACTCCAGACGGCTGTCAGCGGCACCGGAGCTCGCCGCCGCCGGCGACTGTAGCGCACTGGCGAGGATGAGGAGGGTAGCGCACGGCCATGCCGCGGTGAGGATGGGGCGCATGGCGGCGGCCGGGGTTTAGTGGCAACGCCAGCGGCTTCGCGCGAGGACTCGAGTTCAGGCGTCCGGGGACCAGTCGGATTTGGACAGGGTGTACTGTTTGTGCAAGCCGGGCTCCGACCCTGCTCGCTGCTGCTGCAGCTTCTTGGGCTGCTGCTGCAGCTTCTTGTAGTAGATGCTAGAAGTACATCTTCTTGCTGCTGCAGCCTGAGTATCTATAAAACCTAAAACGAGCTGTGTTCACTTGTGAAAATTAAACCTAAAAAGTGCTACGATACCGTCACATCAAATCTTTAGTGCCGCATGCATTTAAAGGGCCAAGGTTGCATTTTCTATGGGATAGGTTAAGTTTTATTTGTGGAGTTATTCCCATCGAGCCGCCGCCACTCGTGAAGAACCCTAGCGGGTGTTCATCCGGATCCTCATGGATTTGTGTGGAATGCATAATTGAGCTGCTACAGCTTGAGTGCGCCGTCTGTCCCCATCTTCTGATTGTGGTCGTCGAGGCTGCGGGTGGAAGGAGTTATCTAGAGTTTGGTTTGCATCATCTATTGTGTAAGCTGATCCCTCTGTTCTAAATATTGATTTGCTTTTGCCGGAACGTGACTGACCGTTTAAATTATTCGTGGTGATATTACTGGGTCTATTGTGCTGGTTGTGTGCTTGGCCGATTAAACTGATCATCAGTTATACCTGCTATTGATGTGAGAAGTATCTGGTATATTGTTGATCTGTGGTTGCCGGCCAGTTAAATTAATTTCAGTTGACGATGTTCAGTACGTGTACTGTGGCTATATTGTTGCATTCTCTGACTAAATTATTCTCAAGCAATAACCTGGTGACGTGATTGAAGAAGGCTGATATCAGTTTTGTTGAATACTATATTTGCTTCATTGTAGATTTCTTAGTGCCGCTGCTCACGTGAGTCTAAGAGAGAATTTTTAGTTGCTGGACATTATTATTGACAGAAATTATTTTACTTGGTAAATTAAAAGGGGTCTAATTCATACTACCGTGAAAGATTGGGACAGTTTCTTGGGCAACGTAGGCGTGTCCTCATCAGTTGGTATTCAGAGACAGGTTGTTCACGGTGCATTTGGACTTTTCTTTTTCAATGGTTGATTATAGTATTGCTAATAAGGAGATTAAGTATGTGCCAACACTTTATTTGAAAACCAGTGATCCCAGTTACTTTGATTGGGAAGATGCAATGCATTTTTTCTTGCAGGGTCGTGCACTTGAACCACACATGCAGTTGTTCTTTGCCAAGGAGACATTTTCTGATAATCTTTCTTTGTGGTGGCGGGAATTCCACAAGGGACGCATGATGAGAGGTGAAGAACCTTGTCGGACATGGGACGATATGAAGGCTGTACTACAATGGCACTTTGGTTTTGGTCTAAAGCCAATTGTTTGTTCATCGAGTGTTGATCCATCTCAATGTGGGAAGAAAAGTGTTGCTATAAAGGCTATGAAAGAACCTGCTCAGAAGGTTTTGCTAGTTCTAAGAAAGTCGATTGTCAGTTGTTGCAGATGGTTGCAGTGTCCGAACCGACAATTTTGCATGGGAGTGTTGATCTTTCTTCTACATCGGGGCTGCATAGTAGTGCTTCTTCTTATGTAACTCGGTCTAAAGTCAAACCTGATGATGCAGATGATGCATCAGATGGCTTATCTATGATGGCACATTGTGATGGTACTGCTGTTATGGTGAAGGAGCAGCGGTCCAATATATTTCAGTCGGAGTGCACAATTAAGGATAAGGTGTGCAAACTAATTATTGATGGTGGCAGTTTCACTAATGTCATTAGCTCAGAAGTTGTTCATGCTTTGTCTTTGTCTACGCGGAGGCTTCCAACGCCACATTATATGCAATGGATAGATCAAAGTGGTACACTGAAAATTACTCATAAGACTAGAGTTAAATTTTCATTTGGCTCTTATATTGATAATGTGGACTGTGATGTTGCACCATTGACTGCATGTCATTAATTGTTGGGTCGACCATGGCAATTTGATCTTGATGCTACTCATGGTGGTCGTTCCAATAATTATTCATTTGTGCATAAAGGAGTTCATCATGTGCTCAAACCAATGCTTGAGAGTGCGATCAAGGCTGAGGTGTTTGCTCCTGTGAAAGTGAAGAAAAAGACCGTTGAAAATATTCCAAAGCCGAGGAAGGCTTTGCTTCAAGAGGGAAAGAATGATGTGATTACCCCTGCTTCTATAGCTACTACTAATAATGGGACCGAGGGTGTTCTAGTTATGGATTTTGTTGTTTGTGAATCTAAGAGTAAGGTATCTGAAATTGCAAAGGAAACTCTAAATATATCTTCTATGCTGTTCGATGAGAACACTATGATCGTTGCTGCTGGAATTAGTGCAGTGGAGAATTCATATGTGGATCCTAAAGTTGAAGTACCTGCTGTTAATGGGGCAGACTTTGCACCTAATAAGTCTATGATTCCTAGTAACGAAGGAGAGGCTACTGTGATTAATAATTCTTTGGGTGAAGCATCTGGTGATAGTCATTGTACAGAGTTCAAAAATACAAATATTGTTGCTAGTAAATCTCCTATACAGTTTGGTTCTCTATCTAATTTTGTAGAACACAAAGACAACAAGATAGATGGAGATATAATAGTTACAAAAATGAAGAATCAAGTTAAGATTATGCCAAAGCCGAGGACAGCTTTATTTCAAGGGAGAGAGGCCTTTCCCTGAGCGGGGGCACCAAAGTGCGGTGCTAAGATTGCCGAGGCGCAACAGGAGGCCCTATTGGCGCTGTAGTCAGATCGGTGCATCGAATTTTCGATTGTCGGTGCTAAGATTGCGGGATTCGGGGAATCCGGATTAGTGTGTCGGGCTTTTCATCCAACCCCGCCTGAGCTGGATTCATCATTTGGTATCAAAGCTGGGCCCTTGTTAAGGGGTGAGAATGATGAGGACATCCTAGGGCACGATTTGGCTAGGCGCACAACAGTGTAGGCGGCAGCCGTATATGCGGTTTGGCTAGTGTTGACGGTAGTTATTGTCAACTTTTTACTATGAAATAATAGAACATATGAGGACAAGAACAAATAAAAGATAGGGTTTACACTAATGATTTCCACAAGTTTTGTATACACTCAGTTTTACAGGTGAACTCTAGAAAACCCTAAAAAATCAGAGAGAAAAGAGAAATCAAGACACCGAAGACCAAATCAGGGCGATTAGAGTAAATTCTAGGGGTCAAAATGTGAAGAGAAGACACCTCGCCAAGGCCGGGGCCCACACCCTTACAGGTGGGGCCCGGCAGCACCGGGGGGGTGTCTCGCGGCACCCCTTGGTGGCTCCACGTGTCCATCTTCTGGAAGCTTCCTACAACCGACCTATGGAGTTGATCTAGTCCGTCCAATCAAGTCGGTTTGATCCAAGGGTTGAGATTCATCCTATGGGGCTATAAAAGAAGGGGCAGGGCTACCCCCTTAAACCCTAGTTGGACATGCTCCATGGTAGTTCTGCTACTAATACATGATCCCTTTTCTCATAAATCTATCCTATGAAATGTGTAAGGTCAAGATCACATGTTTTTCAAACAGGAATTACAAGCATGCTAGTATGGACTCAAAATAAAGTACCCGCAATCATGTGGAATCTGTAATGACATGAGTTGCTTCAGGAACTGTACAAATGTTGCTCTTTGAGGGTAAAATGAACTAGTTAAGGATCCGAGTACCTTAAGGGTGTCACAGGCATGGTACAATTCTTCTTTACGAGTATCTCCCAGACCATCAGCATTACCTATGGAAGGCAGTTAGATTGTTCTGAGTGATTTATTGTTCATGGGTCAGAGGAAAAATATTGCTAAACTTAGTGCAACAAGCTTCCATAGGGCTTAAGATGTACAGAGTACTATTTCTACTTTGTTGGTTATCAATGTTATTGATCCACTAAAAATTATGTACACACAGTGACAATGCATGTTTAAGCACCGTGCATGCATCAGAGAAGAATAATCTGGTCTGTGTTGTCCAGCATACAGTAAAAAGACACCTTGGTTGCCTATAACAGTTTCATTATAGTACATGCTAGTTGACATTACAATGGCGCAATCCTGTTCTGTGATGGACTCAGATGAACAGATATATAGGGCAGCGGAAAAGCAATGCTTAACATCTAACCTTGAGACATGCATAGGAGATCACGTGCTAGAGAAAACTAGTCTAAAAATGCAACACTGTAACTGAAATAAGCACACAAATGCAACTAACTTTGCTAAACTTAATTTTTGGAGAGTAGTTTCATTAAAAAATGGAGACTACAAAAAATTCCAAGCTTACTAACTACTTCCTCTGTTCCAAATTGTAGGTCGTTTTGGGATTTCTAGATGCATTCGTTTTGCTATGCACCTAGACATAGTGTATAACTAGGTGCATAGCAAAAACAATGTATCTAGAAAAGCCAAAGTAAACTACAATTTGGAACGGAGTTAGTAAATATGAAGCTAGACAGATAGTAGTCAAACCAAGCCGCTAGCTTACCTCCTTACCTATTGTTGTCACTGAACAAAAACAATACCTGTTGTCAGTTTGCTCCTGTAGTATAGTTGCTCATCTGCAGTAAAGAAAACATAGGAAATTGCAAGCTGTTGCTGTTGCACTTATGCCGAACAGAAAACAGAGCTAGAGCTGCTACTGATATAGCGCTACTTACCCGCCAACACAAGCAAGCACCAGAGGTCCAACTTGCCAAGCGCAAGTCTAAAAGCAATTGTTAGCTCGTTGCTGCTATTCACCTGCAAACCGAGTTGCACCTGCATATTGAAGTTGCCACAAAAAAATAGTTGTTGTCCCTCTGCTCCTAGAGAAATGGTTGCTAAATTGCAGTGACAAAATAACCAGAAGAAAAAGCACGAGCAGCAGCTGCTGATTGATCTGAGTTAGAGCAAACAAGCACTGGACATCAACTGTACGCACATGCTTGACAGGGATGAAGGACACGAATCTAAGCTGAAATAGCACCTGTGCAGTCTCCACTCTCCGGTGTGCATCCAACAACACACTGCAATGGGGTGGGTGTGCGGCGGTCTCCAGTCTCCGCGCGGATCCCCGTCGGTGGCGCGGGGAGTAGGCGCCGACACGGGGTGGCGGTGGCGCGCTCGGCATGAGGAGGAGGTCGCGTGGAGGAGCTCGCCATTCGCACGAGTTGCCGGGGAGGGAGAGAGAGAGAGAGAGAGAGAGAGGAGTGCGTGTATGGGCCAGTGCTTGCGTGTATAGGCCAGTGCTTGCGTGTATGGGCCGAGTGCGGAGGGAAGACGGACACGGCGGTAAACAAACGGAATCCTTACCAAAATCCAACACGAGGACGAACCGCCGTGCATATATCCGTAACTCCACCGCCGTCGTGTATATATATGCTTAACTTCTCTTTCATTATTCCACACCCCTCTCGAAGGCTCTCGTGCTGCTACAGTTGAGACCAGAGAAAAGGAGTTCTCGCGTCCCCACCAGCGGAGCTGGTGGTCTCCTCCGCCTCTGATGGCCCGTCGGGCATCGTGAGGTGGCGGAGACCGCCGGATTCTCGCCGGCTGGTAGGGTAGGTCCTAGTAGTAGGGTCTAGGGTTTGGTTTCCCGGCGTTGTTGTTGAGGCGGAGGCGACAGCGACGCCATGGAGGTGGAGTCCGTGGAGGTGGAGTTTGGCTTTGCCGGCTCTTGTTTAGGAGTCTGCGGCGGCTGCTGCTTCGTCGATGTGGTGGAGCGGCGGTGCTCGTGCCGCCTTTCTGTTTGGGTGCGGAGGAAGCCGGGGTGAAGGAGGAAGCCGTGGGTGAAGTGGATCAAGGGAGAGCGGATCGACCTCGGCTTCCCCTCGGTGACTATCGACGGCGAAGCGCCGATTCGAGATTCGCGAGCTCGGGTGCGCCCCCCCGATGCTCCTTAACGGGCGAATCGACCAGCCTTTGTGTTAGGCAGCTATTGCGGCTCGCTAAAGCTGCGTGCAATGGAGCTTCGTCGGATCGTGGCGGTGGCGATGACGGCGGTGGCTGCGGATTTCTCCGATGCCGTCGTTGGAGGGGAAAGGGTCCAGGGACCTGGTTATAATTTTTGTTTTTGTTGAGGCTCTTTCTGTAAAATTTGGAAGGACAGCTCACCGTCACCCCTGTATCCTTGACGTATCCGGGCCTTGTTTAGTTGACAAAAATTTATAACCCAATGTCGAAAAGTTAGAATTTGGACACCGTAAATACGTTTCGCTTGTTTGTGATAAATATTATCCTACCATGGAGTAACTATTCAAAAGAATCGCCTCGTAATATATCTTTTTTTTTTTGTGTGTAAGTTGTAACTTTTTTTACCTATATTTCATACTACAAACATATGTCTTTTGGTGTATTTAATTTGATGTGATGTAAGGAGAGTGGAAAAATCTGGAAGTTAGGTTATAAATTTTTGCCAACTAAACAATGCCCTCTGTGTACGTTTTCCTTACCTATTAATATGTTTGATAAAAAAAACTTCTCTTTCATCGGATCTCTCGACACGCAGTTGCCATTTAATACAGGTATGTTATTGCTTTGAATGTCCTCGTAGTTGTTATCATGGCCTCTTAGCGGGTAGGGATCGGGCGCCGGCGCGCCGCTCCCTGGCCAACCTTGCTCCCTAATCCCCTACACAGTGTTAACCCTAATTTCTTTATAAAAAATCTCCAAGCAGATGTTCTTTAGATAATAAAGTAAAAAAGACCGCATAGGAAAACCTTCAAGTTAATTAGAAATGACGATAGCCAATATATATAGGTATATCTTGTGAGCTAATGAACAAGAAGGCAGATATAAATCCTTGAGAATTGAGTTACTTTCACCAATTACACTTATACAACAACCATCCATTTGATGGATTCTCCAACCCAAGATATTATCCTTTTTGATGATATATGCATGTCTGGAGCACCGCAGTTACATATGGTTGTCTCCAGAGCATCATTGCAATTATATATGGTTGCTCAATTCTTAATAGTTTTTATCTCTGAATATGCATGCAGGATAGCACAAAAAATTGGGGAAAACCCAATTTATTGTTGGATCCAAAAGGGATTCACACTTTGCCGACGAAATGAATATGGTACTATTAACTTGCAGCAAAGGGTTATGATCAAACAAAAACATACTTGTACCGTGAATATATGTTGCACATTGATTCAAGAAAAGTCGTAGAGAAGTTTTATAACTTAGTGGAAAAAGGCATGCGCGATTGGGATGCCTATAAGGAAAATAGAGAAAGCATCAAGAAATCATTGGCTATTATTGATCGTGCTTTTGAGAGGTACAGTATAAAAACTGGGTACTTCTATATGTGCAAGCATCGTACTTTACACGTGGTGTTCGTAATGAGCCCGTTGTACATCATGCCACGGAAAAGAAGCATTGAAGAAAATAAGAAAAATTCTTCAAAGGAGAGAAGCATATGCTCCTATTAGCAACAATGCTACCCATGGGCATGGATCAAATTTGGCTAAATATTTTGGTTCATTGGGTAATATAGGACAACGTAGATTCATTCAAGTAGTATGGTTGATCTATCTCTTTGTAATAGTTATAGCTTGCATTATATATTTTATGTTTAGGTATATTTGTGTGTGAAATGTACTTTAGTTTATGAATGAAACTAGTTACTGTTTGCTGGAATGTACTTCATGTACAATGGTTTACCCTTTATATGTATGGAAGTTGTATTCAATTTTATTTCCTTTTTACCATCTATGTTTGCTTAAAATTTTCTCTTGAATGAAGTCAGCCCTGTTCTTTTTCTCAATCGTGTGTTGTGTTTCTATTTAAGCTTATCAGTTTATAGAATGCAAGAATCTTTTAGGACTCTTTAAAAATCAACAAGTGATCTCCAGCTTAGCCCCTGGTAGCATTTCATATGCTTCTGTCTCCAAGGGTTTTATGCAACATTTGTATCTTTAAATAAATTTATTATAAAAATAATCTATCTAATAATATAAATTATGCACCATAGAGATTAATATTTTTCAATATAAAGTTACTCAATTATTTAGACCATAATAATTAACCTCTATCAGCTTTTGTTAGACCATAATTATCATTTTAGATCTTCTGTTCCACATCCAAAACATAAATTAGAATTTAGTCTAGTCATCGAGACTGACACCCCAACCCCAAGTACCGCGACACGAGCAACGTCTGTGCCCAAGCGTTACATGTGGATGTGGCCCCCCGCGTTTCCGTGGCCGCAAGCAACGCACAAGAAAAAAGAAAAGCAGGGCTGAAATGCAAGCTCGGATGCAACGCCGCCACGAGCGCATGGGCCCGAAAACAACTGTCACCTCGGAGGTCCACCTGTCTGTCACGGTCTCTGTTGTCTGCTCTCGCCTCTCGGCAAGTCTTATCACCCCCTGGCCTGCCTCGTTCTAATCCACACGAGAGACGAGGTCGAGCACGACTCAACCGCAACCGCAACGCCCGCGCGGGGGCGAGCATCATCATTCACCTCACCTCAATCGAACAACACAGCGTCCGAGTAAACGAGCACACGGCCACGAGCATACGAGCAGCTCGCTCCTCCACCACCAGTGTCATCGCGTCGCCGTCGGCCGTCGCGCCCGCCTCGCGCTCGTCCATGGCGTCCTTGTCCACGGCGCCGCGCGCCCCGCTGCTCCCGGCGGTGGCGTCCTCCTCCTCGCCATCCGCGCGGCAGGTGGATCCGAACCCTAGCGGCAACAGCAACCGCTTCCTCGCCGGGGGCGGCGCCTCCGCGTCGTCCGCCGCCTCGCCGGCGCGGCCCCGTCGCGGCGCGCTCCGTTGGCCTGCTGCTCCGCGCGTCGCCCCGACGCGGACGCCGGCGATGAGCGGCGCCGGCGGGGTTGGGACGCGATGCTCCACGACGCCTTCCAGGGTGCCGTGCGACGGTGGAGCGACTACGTCAGCAATTACTGGCCCCTTCCGACCTCTGTTAAGGAGGTGGGTAAGGGAAGAGGGTTGGGAGTTCTCACGAGGAGGAGGTGATGAATGGGGATGAAGCGGAGAGGAAGGTTGGGGAGGAAGAGGGAAAGTGGAGCTGGGAGATGTGGAAGCGGCACTTTGCTCTCGTTGAGGAGAGCGAGCGTCTTGTTGACGAGCTCCAGGTTAATTTCATCCCTATATACTTAATACATGGTAGTAATAATGCTTTAAATGTGGACGGAACTTGCTTATGACTCGACACTGGAGTTTTTACACCACTTCACTTGCTAATTAGCATCATACTAGTGGCTGAAGTTTGTTAATCTGTTTGTATGGAAAAAGTCTATATAGCCTCCTAACGTATGGCATGTCTTCTACTTCACCCCAACCTAGAGAACCAGGTATTGTGCACCTCAAAACTATGTAATATGGCTCAAATAACCCCATGAGGTGTTTTTATTTTCACCGTGGCATTTGGACCTGCTTGTCAGGGATGACACGTGGCATTTTGTTCCATTTGTCTATCACCCATCGCCCTCTCCCTCAGTCAGTCAATCTCCCTATCTCCCCCTGTTCTTCATTGGGGTGTAGAAAATCCAAGGGCTGTAGTGTCGCCGATGCCCTTGTATTTGCAACCGGCTTGCTAGTGCTCTTGGTGGCTCATTGGGTAGTGTGTGGGAGGGAGAGGGATAATGGGGATCTTAAATATGTGCTCACCGTAGGCAGATGCAACAGTGATGGTGACGGCGAAGGACCACACTCGAATGTGAAGAGGGCAGCACATCGGGCTCGCCGTTGACATGCATCTCTGGTGGCCATGGTGCAAATCCAGGGGCACCAGCATGTTGAATAAAACCGTGCGGTGTTGAGGAACCACATGGATATGGTGGACATGATCTGGAGGTAGAGATCAAGACTGGCGGTGGTTATCAGAGTTAGTGAAGACCATGGCGGCAGATGCAGCTTTTGTGAGCTCCAGCTGCTCAATCCCATTCTGGCATTCTCCCCTTTACCCTTCTCTCTATCGACACCTCACCGAGCACCCCTTACCTTCACCACATCGTTGTTGCTTCAAGCTTTCTGTGAGCTCCTGCCATAAGGAGCCCTTGATGGGCTTCATGATGATGATAAGATGGTGGAAAGTGGATGGTAGAGAGGACAGCTGATGGCAATGTTGCTCCTCCACAATGCATCTGAGGTTGGCCAATGGGAACATTGCTCCCTTGTGGTGCCACCCTCCCGTTCCTCGGTCATCATGCCAGGCCGGACGGAGGAGCACTTCCTACCACTGCAACAGGGCTGACGGACAAGAGTGGACGAGGGAGACCATGCCGCCTCGCAGCTCAGTCAGACAGAGGGGCAGAGGGGCATGAGGAATGCCATCAGATGCCAGCGAGGATCCAGATGTTGCATGTCATCTCTGGCAAGCAAGCCCAGATGTCACGGTGGAAAAGCCACCTCTGGGGTTTATTTGGATGGTATTACATAGTTGAAGACAACACTTTTTTTTTTTTTTTTTTTTTTTTGGGGGGGGGGGCGGGGGGCGTTGTATATAGACTTTTCCCTGTTTGTACATAGAAGCCCTATGCTCGAATAGTCAAATGTAGAGCTGAAATTGCAGCTGTTTCAACGGAATACATGACTAAACATGCCTGCCTCTATTGTGGTTGCTACCAAACTGCATAATTTAGTGTCTAATAAATGTTTTGAAACTGTCCTTGGTTCATGCCAGTGTTGCAGAGTTTCAGGAGCTTATGTGCGATTTGAGTGATGTTTGATGTGTTTTTTATACTACTGAGACGCTAGTCATGAATTACATGCTGTCAAAATAGAACTTTTGAAGGACATGTTGATAGAACTTCTCTTTGAGTGAATTACCGCTTGCATGGTTCACCCATGTGTGTGTGTTGTATTTTGTGCAGATCTCACTTCAGATACCATAATAGCACTATAATCTATTTTGAGAAATAGCAAATATCTTGATACATGTACATTGCATTTCAGATGCAACTCCAGGCTGCTGTTTATAGAGAAGACTACAGGAGTGCTCATAAACTGAGGCTGGCTATTGCTGCTACAGCAAAGAATGACACTGTGGGCAGAGCTATCTCTGACTTAAATGTAAGAAACATCAATTTTCGTATGTAGTTCGTGGTAAATATCATTTCTTACCTTTTTCATTTTCTTGCAATTTTGAATTATCCCCCTCTACATTACGCCCTACTTGCAGTGTAATGCTGGTCCTACTCTACAAAAAGGATGAATGTCTGGCATGGTTAATAGTTTAGTTGCAGAGTACCCCCTCTAGTAAAATTAGATGACATTTCGGATGCCTGCTTCCAGATGATTTAATCTCTGGTATCCATATCTCTGAATATTTAGATTGGGCGTTGTACTTTCTTATAAAAAGCACACAACTTCGATATTTAGTAAATTATGGTCAAAGTGGCGTTTTGGAGGTCTTATAAGTAAAAAACAATAGCAAAGTTTGCAGCTATCTGAAATGACTTCGGGGATGTTCTTTTTTTTTTCCACAACAGCCAAACTGAATTTCTTTAAGCGCGTAACAAAATTACAAAGTTCAACATGGGGATGTTGTTCTTGCACTAACATATTCTCTTAACTGCTGTAGCACATACTCCGTTGTAACCAGTAGCACTATACCATGCCATAATTTCAACACCCTTTGGTAACAGAAGAACAGCTAGCAATATAGTACATTCATAGAAGAAAAGAACCAGTATCAAGTGT
This sequence comes from Hyparrhenia diplandra, assembly GCA_015847255.1. Lineage (NCBI taxonomy): Eukaryota > Viridiplantae > Streptophyta > Magnoliopsida > Poales > Poaceae > Hyparrhenia > Hyparrhenia diplandra. Next base: position 29,168 of record JADLZK010007393.1, on the reverse strand, counting down.
TTTCATGTAGAGGAGCTGGTTTGGTCTATGATCAAGTTGAGGGGCTAAAATTGTTATTTATAATAATTATAATTATAAGATAGTTGTCTGCTGTTTTGGGTTTTGCAGAGTGCCATAGACGAGGAGCGCTACAAGGGCGCAGCATATATCAGAGATCATGCTGGAGCAGGACTGGTTAGTACCATGGAGTTCCTCTATATTGTCTGTGCCTTGCTATCTAAGTTTCTTTTGACCTCTTGCATCCAAGTTAATAGATTTTTACTATTGTTTCTGAAACAATAAATCTTTGATTATGCTTTGTAATTCATAATTGCTACATCATATTTCTTTCTATCCACACAAAATATGCCATTACCTGATCCATTAGAGCACATGCAGCTGGGGTGGTGGTCTGGAATTTCCGGAAATTTGTCCAATCCATATGGCCTTATAATTCGTATAAGTGCTGAACATGGTCGATATGTGGCAAGAAGTTACGATACAAGGTATTGATAGTGTTGAATATTGTTCTGTGCATAGTAACATCATTGCTAATTGTTTATAGTTTATTGTTCATTCTGTGATTGCTCTTCACGTTTGTGTCTTTGTTTTAAAGGATGGAATGCTTTCGAATACATTTCAATATTATATTTTGCTGTGGATGGTAAAAATGCCTAAGATAATTGGGTTCTCTGTTAGGTCAAAAAAAATAATTGGGTTCTCTACTGCAGTATGTTCTAGGTCTTTGAGCACTTACGGAGCTATTGCCATTTTGCAAATGCTATTCTGGTATCTGTATGTAAGTTGTAATCTGCTGTTTGCTTGGCTGATGACTGCATTAGGAAGAGGATTAGGATTAGCTCTACATCTACACTCTACCTACTGCTGTTCATGGCTGGTACATCCTTAGTATGGCCGGTACAAGCCACTGTAGAGACATTGGCATGACCATGTCTTGTACCTTAGGAGTAGACAAGCCTTGTATGGCTATAGTGCCAAGTAAGGTGGCTGTAGTCAGCCATATTGTAGTTGTACTTAGATGGTACAATAGTTGGTAGCTAGGATGTACAAATACTCCCCCTTCAGGGCAATGCAATTCAGTTCATTCCTGCACATTCAAGGTTTCAGGCTGAGCCACTGCTCCAGCCGGTGTCGTGTGTGTGTGAGCTCAAGGCTCTTCTCCTACCTTGGTTCAGGGGAGGAAGAGGGAGCAGGCAGCAGGAGGATTACCTGCTGCGGGTGGCAGATTGCCAACACTGTAGTGGTTTGAGCATCAGGAGGTCACTTGTAGAGAATTTGATGGGTACAGCAGGAGAGAAGTGTGTCTGTTTGTGGTTGACTAGTCTACTTAGTTGAATCAGTCACTGGAGCTTATCTGTGAAGAACTTTGTGGAAAAAATGGGAGGATTCATAAAAGTGAACAACTTGTTTTCAAAATATCTCAAAGCAAGTATCTGCATGCCAATCATAAATCGTTAAAATGTTCTATGAAGAACTGCAAGAAGAAACTTAAACTTTTAGCATTCCTAGTTGGTGATACGGTGCAGCAGGCTGCTTGAACAGTAACACACATGTTTCATCAATTAATATAATCTGCACTATAATTTTGGAATATAACATGAACTCTCTCCTCTAGCTGGAGAAAGAAGGCTCAATCTTTCTTAAATATATGTGCTGGTGATCCATATGCTTGTTAATGTTATAGTATCTCTTAGCTGATTTCATTTTACTGGTGTAAAATGTGTTTAATTTATTGTATGGAATATTTGTTTGCATGCTAAATGAATTTTTAATTCTCCTCATTTTCAGACAGCTTTGTCATCTTCTGACAGCCCTGGTCTCCCTATATTTGAAATATACTATGCAGAGGCAAATGGTGGATATAACCTGCAGGTACAATGTTACACTTAATAAAAGTAAAGTCAATGTGCAAATATTAAAATAATTTTGGCAATGAGATTATCGGTTGGGAAACATGAAAATCATCTTCGATATCATGGAATTTTACCACTTGTTACCAGTTTCATAAACAGAATACTAAGTTGCTCTCTCCGCACCTTTGAAAGTGTCGCATCAGAAGTGTGTTTTGTGAGGGGGCACACTTTTCAAAAAAGACACTTTCAAAGGGACGGAGGGAGTATCAGTTTATCACATGTGCTCTAGAAATTCTGGATGTCACTCTATTTATTTTTTTCTGTTGAGGACTGAGTTATAACTCAGTTGACGGAGCCTCCATTTGTGAAGACATGTCCTGCTTTGTACCTGGCTCACATGTCATGTGGGTGCCTTTCTGAGAAAGTGAGAAGTGAGAAGAGAACTGGTTTCAGTGTGTTTCTGTCATGGGCAGCCAGCAGGCTGCCACTGGTCCAATAGGCCCAAGTGTCATTAGAGGCCCAATAGGCCCAAGGAGCATTAGCTTAGCCGCTAAGTTAGGGTTAGTCCCCTCTCATATAAAGAGAGGCAGGTTTGTCATTTAGGATTAAGCAATGAACAATGAAACAATTCTAGTCTCCCCCCAATCTCTTAAGCTCTTGGCAAAGCATAAGGCCTAATTATCCCCAACTATCCATCTACATTACACCTGTGTGTGGTGGGGGGGATGGCCTATGACGGCAAATGAGGTGGGGGATAACCTGCAGCGTACAATGTAAGTGTGTCTGTTTGTGGTTGATTAGTCTACATGATGTGCGTGGAGGCTGCAAATCGGCTGAAATGGGGCGGCGGCAATGATTCTGGATCAGGATTTTTTTTTTTTTTTTTTTTTAAAAGAATCAGTGGGTAAAGGATTGGCAACGGCTGTGGAAAAGGATCGCTGGACTCTAGATACCAGGTGTAATGTAGATGGATAGTTGGGGATAATTAGGCCTTATGCTTTGCCAAGAGCTTAAGAGATTGGGGGAGACTAGAATTGTTTCATTGTTCATTGCTTAATCCTAAATGACAAACCTTATTCTCTTTATATAGAGAGGGACTAACCCTAACTTAGCGGATAAGCTAATGCTCCATTTGGGCCTATTGGGCCTGGCTAATGACACTTGGGCCTATTGTGACCAGTGGCAGTTGAGAAGAGGCTGCCCATGACAGTTTCATGGTCAGACAGAGTTTGGTAGAAAATCTAGGGAGATGTCTTCTTCCCATGGTTGAGATTTTTGACATTAACAGTATAGAATATGATAATGACAAGCGCTTTCTTCCCATGGTTGAAATTTTTTACATTAACAGTATAGAATATGATAATGATGGGCATCATATTGGACAGCATTGCATACTCTTTTTTTTTAATATTAACTCTGTCTGGACTATATGTTGTTGGCCTGTACTTGCACATGTCTGCCAGACTTGAGTATTAACATAAAAAAAAAGCTTTGTTTATTTGTTCCACTTAACATTTCTTGTTCCCATAGTAGTTGCCCATTAGTTCCTTCAGGACCATAAATCCATGCACATTGAACTTGAGCATTTGCAACTTCGCATTATATTGGGTAAATGTATTGACCATGCACTGTGAGAATAAATTTCCTGTATCAGTTTTGAGCAGCTTCCAATTTCAAGAGCTTATATTGTTAACTGCAAGATTTCAGTAGCTATGAGTAAGGTCACAATAACAGTTACTCCTATATTAAAAATGAACTGTTATCTTGTTAACTAATGTGTTAATAGTTCTGTGCATCTTCTTAAAAATTGGGATGTTATTTTCAGGCAGTGCATCTGAAACCAGATGATAGCGATTCTGACCAAGTGCCAAATATGTTAAGGGAGAAACTTGGCATTGACAGTATAAACATATCTAGCAGTTCAGTAGGGTCTAAGCATGAAGAATTCGATGGAAGTGTAAACATGGATGATAAAGATAGTGATGATAGCAACATTGCTGCTGGCCCTGGTTCGAAAAACTTGTCAAGCGATCAAACTGCAGTTCCCAGGATTAAAATCTTGAAAGTGGTACCCATGCAGAATGTTGACCAAGACTACATAATCAATATCTTTGATCAGATTTCAGAGGAAGATGATGACACTGATGATCCTGAAGTTGAAAATGAATCTTCAGAAGATGTTGGTGATGAAGATAACAGTGGAGTAGCAGAAACAGTTTCTGCAGAAGAGAACGGTGATGAATCTGGTGACGAAAGTGATATCGAAGCCTTGGTTTCAATTGATTTTGTCAGTGGGAATAACAACGACTATGCTTCTCGCTCTTCTCTTGAAGCTTTTGAACGAATGCCAGCTAGATTAGAAAAAAGAGACCGTTTCTCGTTTTCCTTCTATACTGAAGAATACAGTAAAAAGCTAGATGCTGGAAAGGCCCAGCAGACTTCAAAGAAAACAGTTAGTTTGCATACCGATCAGCAGGATTATGATGGTTTTGTCCAGCTTGATCGTGTAAAGTTGGTGGCAGTAACAAAAACTATCGGTAAATACTTTTTTTGTATAATGTGCTGCATTAGCTTTTGATGCCGTTCATTGTGTTTCATTGAATCATCTAAATGAGCATTGATTCATGTCTTGTTTGACTGTGGGGATCAACCAATTTTTTTTTTAATTAAGATCAATTGGCTTAATCTATTCAGCACTGGGTCTGCCCTTTTTAAAGTAAAACTTAAAAAAAAACTTTTTTATGCTTGAATCCCAAGTGGATCTTCTGAGCTGCATTCATTTTGTAAATTGGACCATTTTGACCTTGTGATAAATACTAGGAAGGACCTGTTAACCATTCTGCAGACCTGTTAACCATTTCTCTGCAGAATGTGTACCATACCTTTTTTTTAGTTTGCTGTTGATGGTTAGATTCTTACATGTGTTTCAAATACCTTAGATTTTTATGATAGTGTTGCCCCATGATCCTTCATGTACTTTTGATTATCTAGTTTGCTGTTGGTTGTCAGATTCCAACATGCACATTGACACAAATATATAAATGAATGAATCCACGGTTTTTTAACATATATATGTGCTTGTAGTAAAGAAGAGGATGAATTTCTGTATGGTGCTGTCAACGTACAATATGGAATACTTTTAAACAGCGCTTCTTGATATCTTGCTGGAATGTTTCTGTACTGAACGTTGTAACTTCGTTACAAAAGCGTAATGAAATTCGGTTTCGACCAGTGTGGAAAAGCTTCTTGATATCATTTCAACTTATCTAATGCAGATACTACAACTTGGCATCAAACAAAATAACAACAAGGTTCAGCAAAAACTGCATGGAGTTACCCACTTTAGTCGCATTCAGACACCTATATCTTCAGATCCTCTTTCGGTATGTTCCAAATTGTGTACCTACCACTTAAGCTTTTCATGATATGTGTCTTGTCTTCCTTTTCTTTCTGTTATTGATCGAAATATATTCTTTGGGCAGGCTTATATGTGACCGCATCAGGATTAGACTCAGAAATTCTTAGTTTGCAAAAAAAATTTGGTCAATGGCGGGAGGATGGTTCATCTGAGGAGCATAGTGACCTATTGTTCTATGAGTATGTTGAAGCTGTAAAATTAACAGGAGACAACCTCGTGCCAGCTGGTCAGGTGTGATAACTTTCACTGGGTTCTTATTACCATACATGAATAGTGTTTATAAGTAGCTAATTAATACGTGCCTTCTGGTTTATGCTCTTCCTGTTTAGGAGGATACCTCCTCCAATCGCAAATATAAGTCCATCTAAGTTTCAACTAAATCAAGCTTTTCTAACTTTGACCAGCAATATCAATACATCTTAAATGAAAATAGTTATATATGATTGAAAGCAGTTTGCATAATGAATGTAGTAATGTCAATCTAAATAGTAATGGTCAAAGTTAAAAAGGTTCCTTAAAAAAAAGTTAAAAAAAAAAAGTGATTTTTATATTCCCATGTTAATTTTCACAAACCAACTTCAAGCTAAGAAGTGTGGTCATCATATCATACACATTTGTGGACAGCCTTCTCTGTTGGTTTCGTTCAGTTGTTGCATTAATTTTTCCAAGGACCGCTGACGCAGCCTAAATTTATGCTATATCATCGATAAGTATAATTGTCATTGATAAGCATAGTAATTCAGACTGACATCCTATGGCTCCTTGCTAGGTTGTCTTCCGTGCAAAAGTTGGTGAACGCTATCAGCTCCCTCATAAGGGAATTATCCCTAGAGAACTTGGAGTGGTATTTTCTATAATCCGAATAGTATTTTGTCTTTTCACCAGCAAACATCAAACCTTACAACCAATGTGATACAGATTGCTAGGTATAAGGGGCAAAGGAAAATTGCAGATCCTGGTTTCCAAAACCCTCGATGGGTTGATGGGGAGCTTTTGATACTAGATGGAAAGGTGAACTTAATAAACAAATTACATCTTTGGTCCTATACTTATTGTCTTTCTAATATACTTTCTGTTTTTCAACTTGCAGTTCATCAGAGATGGTCCTGTGATAGCTTTCTTTTACTGGACATCTAATTTTCATCTTTTTGAATTCTTTAGACGGTTGAGGCTTACTGACTAGCCATCTAAAAGCAGTTAAAGGTAAACTACATTTTGTCTAGTACTGGTTTACTATTTGGCATTATTATTGTACTAAATTAGTATTATATTTTAGTTTTACTGTTGTGTGTTCTTGTGCTTGCCAAATTCCATTAATTTTAGCTGGAAATGTTCTTCCAGACTGATATTTGTTGCTCCCTCTGCCAAAATTGTAAGACGTTTTGGTTTTTCAAGACACATTGATTTCACTATGTATCTAGACATAGTATATATCTAAGCAAAACTCAATTGCGCGAATGCTCGCTCTATCGCACGTGCACTATGGGAGTCAACCCCTCTCTTCTTCTCCATCTCTAGCGGGTTTAGAAGGAGGTCAAGGGAGGCGGGCAGGGCAGGAGGTGGTGACGCCGGGGCGGGGCGGAGGCGGTCGGGGCTAGGTTGGGCATGGGGGGGTGGGGGTGGGGGTGTCGGTGGGCGTCAAACCTGTGGGCACGGGGGGTAGGGGTGAGGGTAGGGACAGCGGTGCAGAAGGCAGGGGCGGTGCCAGTGGGGAGGAAGATAGGAACCGCACGATATCTTCCTCCATATCTAAGTGCATAGCAAAAGCTATGTATCTAGAAAACCCAAAACCTCTTATAATTTGGAATGGGGAGGGAGTACAAAACAAGATCGAAAGGTTCTCGAGGTTAAGCATTTACCCACCCAGAGGTGCTTGCCATAGCTCGGAAGATACCTTGCTTGCCCATTCTTATAATCAAGTATTCCCCGTTCCAAATTATTCCAACTATAAGATGTTTTGGCTTTTGCCATCTTCATTCATTCAAGTGAACAAACACACTAGAAGGAACTGTGCCATATGATGAACAGCAGTTTGTAGCTATTTAGTGTTTTTTTGATCGCATGTAGTTATTAAGTGTTGAGACTCTTAATCAGAAACTGCTCCTACTCCCTGCATATTACCTGCTTTATACTCCATCCGTTTCAAATTATAAGACGTTGTCTAGAAAAGCCAAAATGTCTTATAATTTGGAATAGAGGGAGTAATATTTCTGCTCTTGTGTGTAGCGTTGCTAATATGGCATGACCAGAGAGAGTTGAGGCCTGTAGGTTTTAGGTCAGTTTACTTGCAGGGGTGGTGTAGTCCTGTGCTACTGTGCGCTGGGTCCTTTTTGCTGTACTCTGAAGTTACACCTGCCAACCATCTTCATAGTGCATCAAACTTAACTTAGATTTCTTGCACCTCTTTGCAGGCCATTCTGATTTCGCATAGCTGCATTTGGAGCCAACCAGGGTTGCCTGGCATTACATTAGGACATATTCTGATGTGGAGAGAACAGGGCCTCTAGCATGAATCAAGTGGCATCTCCATCCACTCTGAGCTCGCAGTCGCAGGAAGTGGAATAGAATCCTGCCAACGTGGGTGAGCCCAGCCGTGGGCGCATCATACTCGTTCCGCTTCTGCTCTGCTTGTCCACCAGGTCAAAAAAGTTGAGACCGAGGCATAAAACGGCCAGTTCATGTGTTTCTCAGAGCAAAGTAGAACTTAGCACCTCAAAGATGTAAAGTTATGGAGTCGCAAATAATTTAGGGTTTTGAGAGCATCTTGGCAGTTTTCCTACATGCAGAGTCAGTATGTGTGAAATAATTGTACGAGCAAAGGTTTTGTGTAGCGTGATCAAACAGTAGCCATCATATTTGTACATATGTTGCAATCAGCTGCAGAGGCGTGCAGCCGAACACGGTTACACACTTACAATATATATATATATATATATATATATATATATATATAGTATATCTATATTGTACCTGGGTGCATTCGTTGTAAGGAATGCACCCAGGCCAAACCGACGCGCCAGGGGTGCACCTGGTTGTCCGGTCCACGCACACGAAGGGAATCTTTTTTTGTTTCGAACCCGCATGCACCTGCCAGGGGTGCACCTGGTTGGAATCTTTTTTTGTTTCGAACCCGCATGCACCGCCAGGGGTGCACCGGTTGGAATCTTTTTTTGTTTCGGATCGAAAAAAATGCAATATCTCCTAAACCGTAGCTCCAATTTCAGATCCGTTTGCACCATGTTGTTCAAAAAAATGTGCTTAACAAAACAAGATCCAACATGACTATATTTGACGAACTTTTTTTTCGAGTATGTAATTGCAACTTCACTGTACTATGAGTTGCCATCGTGACTACAACACAATTGCAACATGGCTGTAGCGTAGTTAGCGCTTGTTGTGACCACTTAGAATGTAACTTTTACGACCTAGTTGCAATCCCAGCTAGTTACAACCTAGTTACATGCAACCATAGCCCTTTTTGCTACTACATGCAACTAGTTACAAGCCAAGCTAGTGAACAACGTCTATTTTATACACCCAGTATGTGTACTCTACCCATTGTAACTGCGAGACTAGACCTTTATTATTTTGCCTTGTATTACTACTTGCTTTTGTGATGCATATTTACAATGATCTCCACTTTTAGAAGAGGCCATATTTGGTGTTATGATAATTTGCTAGCCCTTTTGTGTGTCTCGCAATAGTGGTCATCAACATGTTGCAATTGTATCACTTGCGGTGTTACAACCGGAGACAAATCCATTGTTGCAAATGGTAACTTAGCGACCGTGGGTTGTTGCAACCGATGTCAATTGTTTGCTTTGTTAGGACATCACCCTTCTCTTGTCTATTGTTACTCCAAAAAAAAAAATTATCTATTTTTTCTTGTTTGTCGTCCCCGGATAGCTCCCTATCTTGTCTCTGTTTTTTCCATAGAAAAAAATTGTCTATTGTCGGGTTGTTTTTCTTGTGCTAGGACAGACTGTCTTGTCTATTGTTATTCCATAGAAAAAAGTTGTCTATTATTCCTTTGTTTGCTTGTTCGGGACAGCTCCCTATCTTGTCTCTGTTTTTCCATAGAAAAAAATTGTCTGTTGTGATTATGTATGTTGTGCTAGGACAGGACCCTATCTTGTCTCTGTCTTTCCATAGAAAAGAGTTGTCTGTTGTGATTATGTATGTTGTGCTAGGACAGGACCCTATCTTGTCTCTATCTTTCCATAGAAAAGAGTTGTCTGTTGTGATTATGTATGTTGTGCTAGGACAGGACCGTATCTTGTCTCTGTGTTTCCATAGAAAAAAGTTGTGTGTTGTGATTTTGTGTGTTGTCTGTTATTCCTTGTTTCTTGTCTATTGTTGATGTTATTATTTGTTTTGCAGTCTTGAAGTTGTCAATTACAGTCTTGTAATTGTGAAGTTGAGTGCGCTTCTCTCTTTGCAACCTCAAGGAATTGTTAGCTGTTTTGTTATCAATGCTTTGTGTAGAGTCTTGTTTCTAAGGATGGTTTCCAATGTTGCAAATAAAGTTTTTATCAGCTTTGTAGTCACAACTATGTTTATCACCCTTGTTTGCAAATAAAGGCCATCAACATGTTGCGATTTTATCACTTTCGGTGTTGCAACCGAGGCGGCCCATTGTTGTAAATGGTAACTTACCAGTCACGGGGTGCAACTGTGGCATCATCCTGTTGCAATTGGCTATCAACAAGGTTGCAACATGTATGATGTTGCACTTGTGATTGGTCTAGTCTCGCAGTTGCAATTAATAGAGTACACATATAGGGTGTATAAAATACACGTTGTTCACTAGCTAGGCTTGCAACTAGGTTGCATGTTGTAGCAACAAGCGGTACAGTTGCATGTAACCAGGTTGCAACAAGCTAGGCTTGCAACTAGGTTATATAAAAATACATTCTAAGTGGTTACAAGAGCTCACTACACTCCAGTCTAGTTGCAATTGTGTTGTAGTCACGATGGCAACTCATAGTACAAAGAAAGTTGCAATTACGCACTCGAAAAAAAAAGTTTGTTAAATATAGTCATGTTGGATCTTATTTTGTTAAGCACATTTTTTTCAACAACATGGTGCAAACGGATCTAAAATTGGAGTTACGGTTTAGGAGATATTGCATTTTTTTGATCCAAAACAAAAAGATTCCCTCGCATGCGGGATGGGCAGGTGGAGAGAGATTAGATAGCAGTGTCCGTCGGTGGTTGTAATCGAACATAGACAAGTGTTGCAAACCCAAAGGCAAGATCTTGGTTGTAATTGGTGCCCGATGACCAGGCGGGAAGGAGGTGGGGGAGGCGGGGGAACCAGCTGCGGAAATGAGGTGGGGGAGGTGGAGAGGCGGGCCTTGTTGATTTGTGACGAAGACGGAAAGGGTCTGTGCATTCGCTACAGCGGTTGCACCTTGTTGCATTTTAGCCTCGTCCTATATATATATATATATATATATATATATATATATATATATATATATATATATTTTTTGAGCAAACACTTGCACAGATTTGTTATTATGTTGAAGTTTGTTTATCCTTTCCTCTTCTTACGCAAGCACTCAAAAAAACCCCCTCTGCAACAAGCAAGGTTACCTTGGCTTTTGCTGTCGCTGCAGCAAGAGTTCAGCTGTTAACCTTTTTTTTGACAGAATCGGCAGGGGAGCCACTACCTTTTTTTTTTTGCGATTTTCAATTAAATGAAAGAATACAGGAAAGTAAGTGTTACAAGGCTTCTAGGCCCAAAGAGGAAAAGGAAAAAAAAGATTACAAAGCAAGGCTATCTCTCCAGCCATCTAGTTGCAAACACCGAGTAGGTTTGGCTTTGATACACACAAAACCAAATTCCTCTCTGAACTTTCCCTTCCATCTTTCAAAGTTTGTCGGCTCATTGTCAAAGACTGCCCTATTTCTTGTGAGCCAGATACACCAACAGGCTGTGATCGAATCTCTCTCAAGATGGGTCTGCCAAATCTTTGTCTTGCATCAATGACCATGTCTAGAATCTCTCTGAAGATGGGTCTGCCAAATCTTTGTCTTGCATCAATGACCGTGTCTAGATGGGGTAGGCTGTGATCCCAGTGAATGGCAAGCAGGTTCCAACATTGCAAATTGAAGGGGCACTCAAAAAATAGGTGGAAGCCTGTTTCATCATCTATTGAACTACAGAGGGGACATCTATAGTCATCCAAATGCATGTTTTTCCTTCTGAGGAGATCTCTCGTGGGTAGTCTGTCTCTAAGTAACGGCCAGAAGAAAAACTTGTGTTTACCCAGGTTACTAGATGACCACAACCAAGAGAAAATTGGGGACACAGCATCTCTTTCTTGTAGATGTGAATAGGCTTTCTTCTTTGCTAAAAGTTGATGTACCCCACTTGTAGGTCCATGAGTCTTGGAGTTGAGCATCTAAGTTCAGTTCTTCAATGGTATTGGCTGGATCGGTCGGTTCAGCTATGGCTTCCTGAGACAGGGGCAAGATGAAATTTGTTTCAATCTCATTGTCAAAGAAATATTGGATGGAGCACTTTGGTTTCTTTGCAAAGGAGTGAAGGTGTGGATGTGTGGTCTGCAGGCTTTGATTTCCATTGGTCCACTCTTGGGACTAGAAACTCACTTTGTATCTCCTATGTTTGGTTTAGGTCTTGCAATCATCTGAAATCTGTCAAAGAGCTTTAACACATCCTTCCACCAGAAGGAGCCAACCTGGGGCTCGAGTTGAGGGGAGTTTGATGATTGCTTTAAAAAAATTGACCAAAGTTAGGCTAACCCAAGGTAGATCCTTCTTATTATAAAACTTGTCTAAATAATTTGTAGGGAGATATCAAAGGAGATATCGGTAGGGTATTATTTTGGAGCTTAATGTCAATAATGCCAAGTCCACCATCAGCTTTGGGTTTACAGGCTGTTTCCCAAGCAACAAGACAAGTCCCTCTTCTATTGATATCTCCTTTGCTCCATAACCCATGTTTTCTGTATTTGTCCACCTGTTCTATGACCTGGGGATGTAGGTTAAGACAACACATATAAAATGTTGGCAAAGCACTTAAGACTGAGTTGACTAGAATTAACCTGCCATGATAGGATAAGTGCTTGCTGATGCCAGTTAACCTTCTTTCAATCCTGTTAAGAAGAGGGGAGAACTCCTCCACTCAGGGTCTGGTGGTGCCTAGAGGAAGGCCCAGGTAGGTGAATGGCATGCTACCCACCTGACAGCCAAAACTGTTTGCAAGGTCTTGGGTTTTGGTGCTGAAGTGTTAATGGGTACCAAAAAAGATTTGCTGAAATTGACCCTTAACCCTGTGGATTCAGAGAAGGGGACAAGTGCTGATTTCAGATTTATCAAAGACCTATCATCTCCAGGCATAATCAGCAAGGTATCATGCATACTTGTATAATAGGATAGTCTCCCCCAAAGTTGTTTCCCAGTGGATGATCAATATCTCCATGAGACCAAGCTCTGTTAACTATGGTTTGGAGCAAATCAACAGCTAAAACAAATAAGAGTGGGGAGAGGGGGTCTCCTTGTCTGACACCTCTCTGGCATTTAAATGGCTTGCCCGGGATACCATTAAGGAGGACTGAAGAACTGGCTGTTCCAAGAATGTTTCTGATCCAGTTAATCCATTTAGTAGGGAACCCCTTGCATCTGAGGACCTCTAGAATAAGGCCATGTTCCACCATGTCAAAGGCCTTTTCAAAGTCTAGTTTAAGTTCACGCCTAACTTCACGTCTCGCCGCGACGTAAATGATAGCCGCATTTACAACGCCGCAACACCGGTGGACCCGGCAGCCTTGCGGCTCCATTGGGAGCGGCTTCGATCGCCGACGCGACATCGAGGTCGTCCCCGATGCCGCCGTGGGCATCATCCTCCGTGACCCGGAGCCGGCGCTCGGCCGCGCCCGAGTGCTCCGCGGCCACCGGGCGGCATCGTCACCCGCATCATCCCCAAGCGTCCCCGAGTACTACGGCCCGGGGCGAGTCGCCCATGGCGTGCACCATGCATGTACGCCAAAAATGCGCGTCCTCTCTATGTGTACCGGGTTGAACATCCGCCCATGTAGGTTAAATTTTACAATATTGCCCCCGTTTCGAAACAATTTTCACAAATAGGCCCCTGGCAAAACTATCGCTGAAAATGGGCCAAAAACATCGGGCGCTGTTAGGGCAGAGCGCGACGTATGGGGCTCTGGCCGCGTAGTAACCCCGCGCCGAGGTTCGCCACGCCGCCACGACCCGGACGCCGACATCCATGGTGGCGAGTGGGGCCGTAGGTCCGAGCTAGGTGAACAAACGCCGATTATGTCACCTCGGCGCGCACGAGGTCCAGCCGGAAGACCTAACCGCTTGCCGCAGCCCCGCCGAGCCACCCGCAGCCCTAACTTTCCACGCCAACCCGCCGCCCGCTTCGCCTCCGCCTCCACCGCCACCGGTTCCTCCACCGAGCCACCGAGCCTCCCTCCTCGCGCCGCCACCCCTCCTCCACTCGCCTATACCCCACCTGCACTGCCCCACCGAGCCTCCATCAGGTCTTGAGACACACCCCATCGTGCCAACCCGCGGCCGCCTCCCGCGGCGCCAACCAACCGCCATTACCACATCCCTCCGCGTGACGAAAAGGACGCCAGCGAGGAAATATCTCTTCCCCTCCTCCGCCTCCCGACGAAGTTAGGTTGATGAAATGTATGTGTTATTTTGCTTTGTGGGATAATAGTTTCTTTGGACATGCTAGTTTTAGTTTTTATTTAGGGTATTAGTTTCACAAGGCCTATTGTATTATTAGTTTGGAGACACACAGGTGGATGCTATAAGGGCGTCACTACCCGCCGCACGCGCAGCGCCCCGGGACTATTATTAGCGGCGCCGCCGCGCGCCCGGGATGACTATCGGACGCCCACTAACAGATTTAGCGTGCACGTGCACTAGATGACAAACTAGCGCCGCGGCCCAATGTTAGCACACGGCCCAATTCCCATTTCCCCTGTCAGGGCTTCATTGAAGCATTCTTTTGCAGCCCAAATTGATTTCGGTTTCTCTGTCAGGGCTTCCTTGGGCCAAAAAAAAATGTCCAAAACTAAAATTTTCTTATTTGGGAAAAACGGGTTTGTGGGTGAAGTATACTGAGGGGGGGATGGTTTCAAATATAAATGAAAGTGAAAGTAAAAAAAAAAAATGTGAAAAAACCAAAATGAAAATCAAAAATTTTCTTCAATTCACTTGAATACCGTGAAGTTACAAAGTATTTTGCACATGACAAAAATACTGATTTGTCTAGACAAATATATCTCTTTGAAAAAAAAAATAGAAATCAACATGTGCCTTCTCTAGTAATGTAGCTAAAAAGCCCCTCTGAAAAATAGAAAGATAACATAGTTACAAACTTTGTACTCGGTTTATTAATTTATACCAGAAATATATATAACTTTTAACTATCAAAACATAAACTTTATACTATGTTTCTAAAAAATTTTAACTACAAAATAAGAAACTTTTAACTATCAAAACATAAACTTTATACTATGTTTCAAAAACTTTTAACTACAAAATTAGAAACTTTTAACTATCAAAACATAAACTTTATACTATGTTTTTGAAAACTTTTAACTACAAAATTAGAAACTTTTAACTATCAAGACATAAACTTTATACTATGTTTTAGAAAACTTTTAACTACAAAAGTAGAAACTTTTATACTCGTTGAATTATAAATTAAAACCAGAATTATATAAAGAAATTTAAAGACTATAGTTTCATAAAAAGTTTGATTAAAACAAGCTTAGTAGTCAAACAACATATTATAATATGTAATCACCGAGCTAAGCAACTAATTGGTAGTCCTATTTTGCCACACCTAAATAGTAGACCAAAAGGAAAAACAACATTGAACCTATTGTTAACTAATTGTTGCGACTAAACACGGAGAGCCATCAACAGATTTTCTTACAAAAAGTAACACTATATAAAAAATATTTATGAATCAAAATCCTAATCAGTGAAGCATCGGAAACTCAAATATATGGTCTCCATACACCCTTCGTTAATGCTAGCATCATTAAAAAAAAAAATCTACCAATGCTAAAGAATATGTTGTGCGGACAAAACAAGAAGTATTTTTTTGAATATTGAATCCCTCATATTTTTAATTATTGCGTGTGTTAACCAAAAGGTACAAGGTCATAATTTAATTTGAAGGACTGTTAATGGATTCGAGTGTTTACCTACAGTGCAAAAGGAAATTCTATGCGCAGATCATCTCTTCCCGCACATATAAATTACAATGAATATAAATGGATTCAAAGAAAATAGGAAAATCTTGAAAAGTCAAAAACAATGAAAACAAAATAAAAAGCACACAAATAGGTAATGCCCTCATATCATTATCTATGTGAAGACATAGAGTGAGTCCACCCAAAAGGATACTCTATGTGGAGACATGCAAAAATATCATATGCCATATATGAGATTCCTTATGGGTGCGGCCAGATTATGCCTCGCCTCTAGCCTAAAATGAAATGATGTTTAAAGACTATAAGAAGAAATAAAATTATGCCTCAGTATGCCAAAGATACATATGTATCACCACACCGCGAAATTTGATTGCTACTATACTGACCACGCACTCTATAGTTATTAATTATGATATTAAAGAAGAAATGGTTTCATCTACTCAAACTGGGAAGATGAAGCTACGACACAATTGATTCAGACTCCAAGGGGGACTCTTATGTATACTTCCATACCTATTCATGTCCAACTTGCTTCTTCAATCATATGAACTGCGGTTCATACCCCGGGGAAAAACCAAAAATAGAATTATAAAAAAAAAACAAAAAGAAAAAGAAAAAAGCATAAACTCATTTTGAAGAAATGAAAAGAAAACTGACATGTATTGATAATATTTCTTTGATATGCATTAGGGAATCAAACTTATCGTTTATCCAGGTGCGTGAGTAAGTAATACGACAAGGACTCCCGCAAAGCCTTAGCTTCTTCCCCTCGTTTGAAAGAAATGTATGAGATAGGCAAATACATCGCAAAAACTATATGGTGTGTTATCACGCAAAAGACACTTACAGGTTTAAATAGGTGCCGGCTATCACCATCATGACTTTTCATTAGCTTCATGACAAAGATTCCGCTATCACAACTGCTCAAGGGTGTGTATGCAAGTAGTAGCAAAATAAAAAGATTAAAAACACTTACTAGTATATGCATATTTGTTAATATGTTGGAGATGAAAAAAAAAATAACTAGATGACTAAAGAAACTCAACTGGTTATGTGAACATGTGACGTAACGATATACGATGCCCATTTCCCGAGATATGAACTCTGCCGTGTGGACATGCATAATTGAACATCCTTTTTGAAATTCAAGATCACATTGTCTGCATCAGCCTTCACTGCTTCAAATAGCTGATTAGGAAGTAAAACTTCAAATCTTGCAATTCTGAAGTTTGCAACAACAAGGTACCAAAATTGATCATAGAATAAAGGTACAAAGACCTGTATGATGCAAAAAAACGAAGCTTTTAAATGTTTATCTAGATTAATGGAAAGAAAGTTTATAAAATTCAACATGATTGTTACCAAATCCTTGACATCTAGCCTATATCCCCTCGATTTGGATGTCTGAAAAACCTTTTGATAATTCTTGTCCATCACCATCCCGTCTCTCTCTGTAGGAGCTTCGCAAATACGAAATGCAAAAAAAAAAAAAAACCATTGTATCAAGAATTCATTTCAACTACAATTCTATAAAAACACTAGTGAAGGACATACTTTGCTTTCTCATTTTGAACAACATGTCTGTACCAATAATCACTTGTCAACAAATTTGCATTGCTCTTTTCATATTCCTCTATCATCACAACTTTGCCCATTACATCAATAACATATGATGAAACCGCTCCATAGACCCGCATCGAGAGAGACAGAATGTCTTGTGATCAACCCAAGTTTTTTTAATCTCTACTACCCTTGGCCTACAAACAGAAAAATAATGTAATAAGGATTAAAAACAATGTAACAGCTCAAAAATAAATGTTGCTAGTGGCAAAAACAATGAAAAAAACTTCTTGTTTCGAGATCGGACAAGTCAAATGTTTGTACAAAACCAAGAATAGATTTAATAATAGTACGGGATAGCTACAAAGATAAAGGTGAATTGATAAAAAGAACAAGTCAAATGAAAACCTAAAGGGAAAATAGAGCAAAAAGAAATACTACTAAGGCTATTAGAACAATGTCAAATGAAAAGCTGCAGAGACATGATACAAAAAAAAAAAAAAAGAAACCCTTGCCTTGGACCGTAAAAGGGTATTCGATCAACAATATCTTTTGAACACTTCTTTTTCAACAATTGTTGAGCTAAAGTTGATATGGTATTTCAATGGTTTACAAGTTGTATTTTGAGAGACATGATCAATAACAATTGCATCTTCAACATCTTGATTACTCATTGATTCAAATGAGTTTGGTTCTGTAACCCTGGACAAAGCCTTCGTGATAAATATATATCTAATGCCGCCTCATTTAGTGACCTTGGTCGCTTTTTGCTTGATGAACCCCGATCAACCATTTGAGAGGAAAATACTCGGCGCCGGTCCGACCTCAAAATCGGAACCTAAGGCATGACCGAAAAAGTCAAAATCTTGAGCTCTAGTAGACTTCTCCGGGTGTAGTCAAACCGAAGGTCGGGGATTATTTGTAGCCGCAAAAGAATTGCCGCTTAAGAGCATTATCCGAAGTTCTCAAACCCGATGGCTCAAGATGATTTGTAGCCGCAAATGAACCACCAATCTCAAGACTCACCGGAGTAGTCAAATCGTAAAAGCTTGGGATCATTTGTAATCGCAAATAATGAAACTTTCTAATCAGAACCATCAACCACATTCTTAGAGGGAAACATTGTCTTGCTACATTCCCCATTCTTCATTATCGCTGGCTTCAATTGAGTACAAGCATCATGGGATGCAACCGAGACATCAAAGCTACATGTGTTGAGCTGTCTTGGTCAAGGATGGAAGATCCAAGAATGAGCTTGTAGACTTACTTGACACCGGATCCTTCACAAACATGGAATTTCCAATTGGTTGAGATACTTGATGTGCCTAAAACTATATCCTCAACCTTGACAACCACCGAACTCTCTCAGTATTGCCCGGAACTTTAACCTTTTCCTTCACTAGTGAACAACCAATCTGTTGAGAGACGATTTGCTTGCACTAATATCCCGATGCTTCGCTAACAATGAACTTTCTCATTTGTCTCGGTAAACTTCTCCTTCACCGACATTAGACTATCAAGATGCCGAATTTGATTTGCCAACAATTGTATTCTTATCATTTAGTAAGCTTAAGCTTTCTCGATTTGTCTCGCAACTATATCTTTGTTCTTCAATAACACCGGTATTATCTCGATAAAGGCATGCAACCGGTCATCTCCGGATGAATTCTTAATTTTTGTGACAATCAACCTTTTGCCACAGGAACCAAGTGACCTTGCCTAGCCGCCTCACGTGAACAATGCCAAGCAAAGATGCATCCTATCGAATATATTGTGATAAGATTGGTTCAATGGTGCTCACTATTTCATTAACCAAAAATTTTGGAGAGACTTGCAAACCGAGTCTTGAAAGAGCATGATCCAGATTGCATTTTATTAACATGTTTGAAGATCCACCGGGAGGTGCAGAGGAGATAGCACTTGTTAAATGAATAGTCTCCCTTGCTGGACTTCACCGCAATTGAAAATGTAAAGCGTCATAAAAACTTTTCGAGTATATGTTTGAGAATTTAAGCAAAAAAAAAAATGTGCACAAAGAAGAAAACATCACCTGTAATCTCCCCAAAGATACACCCATCAAGATCCTTTGCATCTAAAGTCCGGAAGGCTTTAATCATGTCTGTCGACCAAAACTTGAGACGTGGCACAACCTCATGAACAAAGATGATGGGGCATGTTTAGCGCTTCAAAGTATATTATCTATATACAAAGAAAATAGGTGTATGTATCGACAAGATGGGAAAATTTAAAATGAATTAGGCCATGATACATGAATGTCGATGAACAAAAAACTAATATAAGAAGAAAAGGTAAAAATATTGGGAAAAACAAATGATGAACAAAAAACAAGGGAAAAAAAGGAAAAACAAGTGAAGAAACCATCATAATTGAAGTCAAACTAGGGAAAAATGCATACCACAAGTGCAAGAATGCAACCACCAAGAGTCGTAGTCGATGAGTTTGTTCTTGTACTTTGAAAAAACTCAATGGAGTCACTTAGCTTATCTAGCACAGCAGATTTGCACCAGTCATATGATGATATTTCTTCGTAGAATTGAACAACTGAATAGTAATCTATACTGATGCAATCATAGCTAGTTGGGCAAAGTAAACATCCAATAGTAAATAGTGTGAATATCCTCTTGAATTTATCACCAACAAGTTCGAGTCAAGAGTGCTTTCAACTCATCGATAGTTGAGTTTTCCCTTTACAAATTGTTTCATCGGCTATGAGTTTCTTCACGCAGACTCATCACAAATCTTGCATATTTGTTTTCCACCATTTGGTATACCCAAGACTAGATGAATGGACTTAGCAAGAATCGGGAATCTAGACCCATCGGCTAAATGGAGGCATCGTGATTTCACATCAAAGTTCTTTGCAAGCCACAAACATATACTACGGGCACGTAATCACACCTCGATATCAAGTAAGTGATGAAATCCAATACTCTCAACAATACACCTCTGCTCGGGTGTGAGAAGCTTTGAAACCGTGATGAACTTTGGTAGACTCAATTTCGTTGAGAATGCCCGTACAAAACATCTAAGTCACAATCTAGGATAGCCAAAAAAAAACTCTAAGAACATGTTTGGTTTCATTTCTCTTACATTGAATATGGATTCCTCAACCCATGTTCGTTTTTGTTGACATTTTCTTCATGTGAGATTCAATTATCCGAGCTTACTTTTACCAAAGACAAAGATACACTTGCAAAAAAAGAAGCACTACAATGGAATCCAGGGGAAAAAGGGATAATTGCCTGTTAACAAAACAAGACATGTTAGAAAAAATTAATTAACAAAAATGGTACAACTTATATTGTTTAGAAATAGAAAGCAACAAAAGAACCGGAAGAACAATAGCAAGATGTATCTCGATCTCCTCTCTCTAGATCTCCGTCTCTCTCTCTGTTTCTACCTTTATATCTCACTCAATCTCTCTCTCTCTCTCTTCATCTATCTCTACCTCTCTTCATATATGGTTTAAAAATGGAATGCAAGCAGATAAATTTCTTATGAATATCAATTATTCAGATTTAGAATTAATTATGGAGACGGCTACCTCTTGTCGAAAACAAAACACATCTTCTAAAAAGTCGAGTAACAGATGTTGCTTTTTGCTCTCAAAGTGAAAGATACCTTACCCGATTCTATCTAATAGGAGTAATGAAAAGGCAAAGACAGAACTAATCCCCGTGCCGCTGACCTTTGTCCCGCGTAAAAACTCGAAAAGAAAGATCTCGCATTCGTAAAATGCTTGGTAATATATTAGTTGAATCAAACATATATTTGTCAAAAAATGCATATGCATCGGTTTGAACATCTACAATCGAAGCTTACACCACAGGACCAAAACAACATTGATTGGAATTCGTCCAGAAATTACTAAAAAAAATAAAAGTTTGAAACATGTTAATAAAATATGGTCCCTAACCATGTAGTACGTTGATTGAGATGCACACATCGTTCATAGTTAAGAAAGGAAAAAAAGAGGTATACAATTAGTGGTGTAGCAAAGTTGAAGCTATGATTTATAGCCTAAGTAATGAGTTGTAAATAAGGCTTTCAATTTAACTATATCCTCTATCTTTTGCCCGGTAGGGGCCATGCTATTTTCATCCAAAATCTAAATCATTCAAAACAACCATTGCCTAGTAGGGGGCATCCAAAATCTATTTTCTATCTCTCTGTCTCTCTCTATCTCTCCCTCTCACTAACTCTATCCCAGTCTACCTCCATCTCCCTATCCCTATCCCTATACCTCTTGTTCTCTCCCTCAACTTCTCTCTCCCTCTCTCTATCCCTCGCTCCCTCCCTCCTTCCCTCCCTCCCCTCACTACCTCCCTCCACCTCTTCGTCTCACAAATTTTCTTTGTGCCTATACTTCTCAGCCTCTCCCTCTTCCCCTCCCTCCCTCCAACTCTCTCTCTGTCTCTCTGCCTCCTCTCCCCTCTCCCTATCTCTCTCTACCTACCTCCCCGCATCATTCTCTCTTTACCTATCCCTCACTCTACAAACTACATTCCGACAACCTCATCGTGTAAAAGGACAACCGTAAAAAAATAGTAGAGCTAGCAAATTCAGCAAAAAGGATTTCACCTCACATTACCCCTTGAAATTTTCAATAACACGAAAAATGCAATGACACAAAAACCAAAGAAACCAAGAATCAAAAAAAAAAAAATGAATTTCGATACAACAACAACAACAATGATATCGAGACAACAAACAAGAACAACAGATATATTATTTGCTTTGCCTCGTCCGGGTCGATATACCCGGATAAATTTATGTTTTCATTGCCAAAAATGCATGCCTTGTTCCTCTAATATGGAAAATCTAGTCAATATCCATCTCTCTAATTAACCTTCATTTAGACTCGGTCTCCTCCCTCTCCCAATGTCCATCTCTCTGTACCTCTATCTATCTCACTAATCCTCCAAGGTTTGAGAATTTGTAATGAACTATTGCACAAAGATCTCTCACTATCTCTCTCTCATCCTCTCTCTCTCTCCTCTCAATATGTCAATCTGTATCTCCCTCTCTATACCTCTCTCACTATCCCTATCATCTTTATATGTCTCCCTCTCTTCCTCTCTCCATCTCCATTTATCTATCATTCTCTCTCTCCCTCCGCTCTTTCTTAATCCCTCTCCTCTCTCTAAATATACCTACCTATTGCTCTCCCTCTATCTGTATCTATATCCCAACTCTCTCTATATTCAATCTATATCCCACTATCTGTCACTATCTCTAACTCTCTCTCTCTCTCTGTGTGTCTATCTCTCTTTCTCTCTCCATCTCACTCTATCCCTGACTCCATCTAACTCTCCCTCTGTCTTCCTCTCTCTCCTTTCTCTCTATACATTTTCCTCTCTATACCACCAGTATACGATATGTAAATTCAGTCAATACCTATCTCACTGTTACTCTCAAGGAGTTACCAACAGTGACTCCATCTCTCTATATCTCTCTCTCTCTGCCAATCTCCATCTATCTCTTACTCTCTCAATCTCCCTAATCAACCAAGATTTGAGAATTTATAATGAACTATTCCACAAAAAAATCTCTCACTCACTCTTTCTATCTCTCATCCTCTCCATCTCCTCTCAACATCTCTATCTGTATCTCCCTCTCTCTACCTCTCTAACTATATCTATTTCTAACTCTATCCTGCCTCCCTATCTTTCTCTCTCCATCTAAATCTATCTATCGGTCTATCTCTCCTATCTATCTCTACCTCTCTGTCCCACTCTCTCTCTATTCTCTCCATCTATGTGTCTCTATCTCTATCCCTCTCTCTCTCTCTCTCTTTACCTCTGTCCACTATCTCTAGCTCTATCTCCATCTCTCTCTCTGTCTATCTCTCGATCTCCATCTCACTCTATCACCGACTCTATCTAACTCTCCCTGTCTCTTCCTATCTCTCCTCTCTCTCTATATATCCCCTCTATATACCACCAGTATTCTAAATAAAACATTTAGAGCACATTTTTTTATTTTCCTTTGTACAAAGAAAAATAAATCTGAGTTCATTAAAAAGACATATTTCATAAATAAAAAAAAAGGCTCCATGTAAGCCATTATATGATCCTTAAGGCACAATCTGAAACAAATGAGTGGATTAAAAAACACCTCATGAAAAAAGAGAGACTGGAATTCTAGAATGAGACTACAATTCTAGGATGTGAGGACCATGACAAACTACTACATTGAAACATGCATACATTACTAGCTAAAACAATCCAATCTCCTCACAACTCACACCTCAAACTCGAAAAGAAAAAAGTAGATCCATGAGAAAATATCGAGGTAAAAAATCACAGATATAGGGATTTGAGGAGGAGGGAGGGGGATGGGAGGGGGACGCATGTCTTAGATGTTGAAAAGAAGAGAGCAGAGCGTGCAAGACCGAGAAACTTGAGAAATGGGATGCCACATACAAGAAAAAATTACCGACGAAAAAGGAATTGAAACCTCGGATGCAGATCCGCAAACAAAAAAAAAAAGGTAGTCTAAGAAAAATCCAAGTAGATCCGGATCGTGGGTGGGGCTCCCTTACACCGCCACTCTTCCGTAGGACACCCGCACAGTGTATCATCTCAAGAAAAACCAAAATCCCATCTCGAGATGAGCTCGACACACCGCTATGGGATTTGCTCGGGCACCCCTCCAATGCTTTGGGTTTTGCTCAAGTATCCGGAGGGTACCGTGTCCTATCCGAGAGAAGCATAAATGGACTCAACTTGCACACCGGAGAAAGAAATAAGGAAAGGGAACCAGCTCGCCGAAGAAAGAGGAAAAGACACCGCATGTGGGTCAGAACATCCAGCCTCCCGGCCAAGACGCCCAGCCCACTCTACCGAGGAGTGGTCCCACCGCTGCAGAACAACCCGCTTGAACTTTCGCCCTCGCTTCGTTCAAAACGGTTAACCGAAGGTTACTACGCCGCCCCGCCCTCGTATTTAAGTCGGTTTGAAACTCCCGTGATTCACGGTATGGTACTAAACAGCTGGTTGCTATAGTGCTTCCATGACGCTTCAGATCTAAGGTGAACAGTCCCCGCGCTACAAGACTCGAATCGCTCGCCCGTTTCCGTGAATGCAAACGGACTGCTACAAGGTCTCGAGCTACAAAAAGATCGTGCCGCTACCGAAGTCCGAAGTCCGATGTACAGTACCCTTCGCTTACAGTGTCCGCCCATCGCCAGCCTACGGTCCGGCCCATTCCCGTGAATTGGGCCCACTTGGCCATTTTGGGATGTTACCCGGCCCAATTTATGAATAAGATTTAAAACAATAAACAATTAAAAACGAATTAAAAAAAAGGATACTTGTAATTCCTTCTTTCTTGCGGGGCGGTCCTCCTCCCTCTCCTCTGGCGTGCCGCCGTGTAGTAGCCGGTGGCGCGTGATCCTATGGATCACCCAGATCGGCAGGCCCTCCGCCGCCGTGGAGCACCGTAAAATGGGGAGCATCAAGCAAAAAAAGTGGCATCCAAAGAAAAAGGATCCGACAAAGAAAGGTAACAAATGTAAAATTTTGATCAAAACATCGAATCCCCATGAATAATTGTAGAAAAACTTTGTTCAACTCCTATTTTATTGATTACAACACACTAACCTCCACAAAAAAAAAAACCAACTGAATCACTTAGTTTCCTTCGAGCTCTTCACATTGACCTATTTGTTTTTGTAAGCAATCCTTTGCATATATTTCCATATGCTACCACTCAAATCAAGTAATAAAATGTACAAAGTATAGCTTGTTTATAAAAACTTTTACGCTTTTCCACCACTAATGAATAAAAAGAGGAAAGAAAAGGTAAAAAAATGAGAAAAGAGGTAGGAGAGATGTTCCCGCAAATGATGCAACATTTCGTGAGTCAAACTAGAACAAAGATAAGGTTACAAATTGTGATTGGTAAGCAATTAAATTGAAAACTCCATCTCTCCACAGCTATATTAGACCACCCACAATACAACTGGAAAATTGATACAAAAAAGTTCCATGAAAAGTATATTCTAGTGGACAAACTAATATGCCGCGATTTGTAATACTAGGAGACTAATTCCACAATCTTGCGGCATTCGTGGCTTCGCAAGAAAGATCATTCAAAGATGGTCTTCAAGATAACTGATAGGAACATGGAAAGTGTAAAAAAAAGTCAAGAACATTTCTTTCAAGAATTGGATTAGTAACTAGCCGAGCATTATCAAAACTGAAAAAAAACTAAAAAGTACTTGAGAACAGACATGACTAAGAATAGATAGAAGATAACAAGCAGAATACATTTTGTGTACATCTTTATATCACACCGAATTCATGTCTTGACTAAAAAAATTTATGTTCTCTTGCAGATGGGTAATGTAAGCCGTAATAAACTATTGGAGCAATGTAAGAGAATGAAATTTGTGCAAACACAGGTTTCGAGGACAGATTCATACAGTACATGTTAAAATCCCATATATCTAAGCACCTCATGGTTATGCTGAATGCAAAATTACACTAACCCATGTAAATTCTGTTGGCGCCTTTTATGACTGCTAGACTTGATAGAGAAGAGAGGCAACAAGAAGAAGAGCTACTACAAGTACAACTTACACTAACTGCCATCGTGCTTATGAGAATAGTGGCACCAGAGAGTCGCACATACTCAGACAAGAAACTTCAAACTGGTATGCAAAAAAAAGGGGTCTTATTGGAAAAAAACTTATTACTGCAGCTTGTATAGTTATCGGAATCTTATATTAAGTTTTACCATGTCAAACATACAAATGGACCTAAAATATGGAACAGAGATAAATTGGAATAGATTAGATGATTGATAGACATAAATATGCAACAGATATATATTAGGACAGATTTAGATCGTTGAAGCTAAAATATCTTAGTCTCGAGCTTTGAATTACCTAGAATAGATACAGAAAAAGTAAACTGATTCTTATTTAAAAAGAAAATAAGTGGTAAAATATATGTTGTACAAAAAGCCAGTTTGTACTGTTCTATGCAACTAACAAACTTTGTGTTTTTTTGCCAAAGAAATGGGGAGGTTGAAGATGATGCAAACCTATCCGAGATACCAACATTTGAAGTTGCCAGAGAACAATATGAAGGGCGTGTGCTTGAGGCGTACTCAAGAAACTTTTCGTGCGCACCGGGAAAGAGTTCTAGAAGCTACCGATCATGCGTATGGGTTCAAGAGACGTACTGCAATGAGGCAAGCGTTGAGGAAGGAGGTAACATTGAAGAGACCGATGAGATAGAAAAGCTTCTCGCAAATGCTTGGAAGAACAAGATCCCACAACTAAAGAAGAGAAGGAGATGGATGCCATGTTTCCAAAAGGCTTAATATCCAACAATAGCCGAAATCATCTCAGCCCTCGCACCAACCGAAGGGATCTTTGCTCCAAACAAAAGGATGCTTACGGCTTTTTCGCAGCCACGCTTAGGCGTGTTGGATTTGCAATCAAAAGGAGTACAAGTTATAGAAACAAGCAAGGGCAGATGACAAAGTTGTTAGTAGTCGTAACAAGCACAGAAGAATGTGCTCGGGAAAACCAAAGGAAGGGCGAGGAGGAGATCAAATTACATTCGTAAAAACATCATCAATAAGCGAGTCCAGCTTGAAGATAAAGCTCAAGGTTGGGTTGCCGGTATAGTCAACACCGAGCATAACCACAACCCGCTACCGTCGAATGGCTAACAAGATTCATGAGGTGCCACACAAACATCTCGAGTATCCGATAAGCGCTTCATCTCGCCTTTACTGAGCAGCCAGGTACCTCCCAGAAAGTGATGGCAATCTGCGATCCTTAAGAGGAAGCTTCCGAGCCGTTGGTTTCGGCGAAGTTCATATCAAAAACATAGCGGCCGCCGAGAAACAGAGACACGTGAACAAGGATATACAGACCTGTTGCGGATGTTCGGGATGTAACAAAAAGCAAGATCCTGTGGTTCTACTACTCACCGCAAAATAACTTCTGATGATGGGACGACAGCTAGGGAGTGTCTTTTGGATGTATATGATGGGCAAAAAGAACCGGAGCTGTATGGAGATTATTTTGGCTTTTGACACCACTTTTAGCACAAACAGGTATGACATGCCGTTTGCTCCCCTTTGATTGGGGTGAACAATCATGGAAATACAGTTGATATTTGGGTGTGGCCTGCTACGTAAATCCGTAAAGCCGGTGACATTTGATTGGTCAAGTTTACGCCTTCCCGATGCTATGGGTGGAAGAAGCCCATCAACATTATCACGCATCAGACAAGGTAATTAGGAAGTCAATTCTAACTATCTTCCCCGATGCAACGCATAGATTCTCGCTTCGCACATTCTTGAGAACATAAAGAAGAATCAAGAGCTACCTAGCTACTCGAGGACACATGGGCGCCCTCCCGTGGTACCTCATAAAGAACGCCTTCAAATCCGTAGGAGTTTGAGGAGGGGTGGCAAGAAGATCATGCGTCGGACCCTCAACATAGAGCGTAAGGAAACGCTTATCTCGAGAACTATATGACATTAGGCATCTTTGGGCCCCCAAATTACTTCAAGAGCAAGCTATACCCATTCTCCTCAACCACGTGGAGAAGCGAGAGCATAATCTCGCATTCAAAGGGTATGTTATGCATAAGGACACAATAACAAGGTTCTTCGAACAATACCGGATCATTCAAGAAAAGAACCTCAACAAGTTGGACAGAAGAGGTATATTTCGTAAGGCACCGTAGGGCCCCACTTGGTCAAACTCTCCGATTGAGAAGGAGGCTATGAGCATCTTCACGAGACCTATCATGTCTCTCGCTGCGTAAAGAGATGCGAACAACACCTACTTACGCTGTCGAAGAAGAGAGTGGTGGCGCACATTTCTCCTCAAGAGAGTCATTAGCTACGATAAGGCGTAGTATGACAAGAAACAATACAAGGTGAGCGTGATTCGAAGATGGGCAGCGGATACGCGCTCATGTGCGAAGTTTCAAAGAGACGGATGCATTGCCGCCATGTCTTTAATATAGCAACGAGGAAAGGTCCGACCAAACTCCCGAGTCATTCATTCATCCAAGGTGGACGATTGACATGGATGTAAAACTCGATGATATGACAAAAAGCACAAGGAGGGGGGGCAAAGAAAACAGAGGATGAGAATTCAGTGCACTACATTGTCATGATGAGCAAAATGTCCAAGCATTGTGCCGAAATGTGCAAGGACAAAGTGTCAAGGCAACTGCTCGATGATGGTGTTGAGAAGTTGGTCAAGAGCATCAAAAAGAAAAGGGATACTATGGCTAGAAATGAGGATGCCGGCCGGGGAGAGCAGCCATCGCTCGCCTAGTGCGCATAACTCAAAGACAATGGGTAAGGATGCTACTACAGGTGCCGGCCGCTACTTATTGTGCTTTGCCGGGCCGCCGACACGCAGTGATACCATCACAATGGATAACAAACCAACCATCAACAAAGGTTGTATACAATGACCCCCCACAAGGGAAAAGGTCAAGCATGAATAATGCAAAAAGGATGAAGCCAACTCATGAGTTAATAGCAATGCAGAAAAGAAGAAGCATCAAGTTCGCTGCAGTAATCAAGCTTTTGCGTATCAAACTCATTTCAAAGATAAATGTCCATCTAGAAACAATGCAACGTGATCTTCGAAAAAAATGAAAAAGAAAGCCGAGAAAATACATGTTACACAAATGTAAAAACCTTTATATTTGTATAATTTATAATTTGTAATAGTTTAGCATGCCACAAGTGGAAAAAAAAGGGTAGAGAGAGAATGTATATCCATTTTTGAAGAAAAAGATATATGTACCTGAGGATGTTTAAGTCCTCGCGACCTTATAGCTTGTTTGATGGTCACCGTTGTTTCTTTGTTTTTACGGGTGCCTTAAAATGTAGTTAACAATCACGCTTCACGGTGCTCTAGGATGTTCTCAGATATATGTCAACGATAAATATGAGCACTTGTTTTTTCTTTTTAAAAATAAAGTAGAAACAAAAATCAGGATCACCGGTTCAAGAAATAAATACAACTTTTATTTTAAAAAATACCTTACTACTCATTGGAGACAATTTCTGCCACACCACAAAGCCATGAACTTC
>JADLZK010007391.1:0-55788 GCA_015847255.1 Hyparrhenia diplandra | reverse complement strand
CCGCCGCCTTCTTCCTCCTCCTCCCCTCACCCCGCGTGGCACAAAGAAGGCGACCAAAACGTGGGCAGCCAAACCCGCACACCTAGTGGAAGAAGAGGAACAGTGTCTTCGTTGCGAACCCCTACGCCCGCGCCGCCGCCGAGATGGTAAGAACCGACGTCCCTCTTCCCTTGCTTATCCTCCTCCCGTCCCACCGCATCTGGTTTGCTCATTCTGCCCCATAAACCCCGGAGATACCCTAGCGAGCGGTGATTGGCATTTGATTTGATTATGTGCCGTCCCGCAGGACTACCTCAAGACGGTGGTTCCGTCACAGCTCATGGCCGAGCGCGGCTCCAATCTTGTCGTCATCAACCCAGGTTCGGCCCTGCAGAAACCCTAGCGCTCCCATGCCCTTGGTCAAGGTTTTTTTTTCTGGGTTCAAATGTGCTCGGAATTTCTGAACCTTAGGTTACTTTTTATGGTTGAAATAGGAATTTTGCATTGTTTAATCCGTGCATGGTTACAAGGAATGCCTTAGTGCTGTAGTACTGAAGTGAACTTTTAAGAGAAGCATATTACCTGACATGTAACTTACCCTGCTGGCAGTGGTATGCTGTTGTTCCATACATCTGAAACGAAGATGTTTCCCCTGTATAATGTAATTCATGGTTGCTAGTCATTTAAATGGCCATCTTTTGTAGGATCTGGAAATGTGCGAATGGGGTTTGCTAGTCAGGATGTGCCATTCAATATACCACATTGCATTGCCCGACGCATCAATCCACAAGAGGGCGAGCAACCAAGATTCTCTGTGCGCGACCAGGTGATGCAAATAAGATTACTATGCTTGCATGCAGCTCCCCTCCCATAGTGTTTTGCATTGCAATTTTAAATATCTTTTTTTAGTAAACAAGAGTTATGCCTGTATGCAGATGCTCAACGGCCATGCTACTTCATCGCAGAATGCGAGCGGGAGAGTGCATATGATATTGTAAAAGAAAATTATTCCAAACATTTGCCCTTTTGGACTAGGTTGGCTGTGTAGCTAATGAGTTGTTACACATACAGATTGCAGCACTGATGAAAATCCCATTTTTGGATGATGAAGAAATGCCTTCACCGAACCAACCCCTTCCTCCAAAGGTACTGGGCATTGTGATTTGTGACCATGTGCCTTTACCCCCAAAGCCTGTACCTTTTCTCATGTTGCTCACACAGTCCCATTTACCTTTCTTGTTATGAAGTAAGTGGAAAACGGCAACTGGAGGTAGGGTTTGCCTCCTTGAACTTCTTAGTCTTCTTAGGGAGTTACAAAATTGTATTTATACAGTATAAATGGGCAGGGAGGATGAAGCCTTGGACTTGTTTGGTCCATTTTAAGAAATTTACCATTTAAACCTGGGTTCTTAGCCTCATCAGCTCATGTCATAATGATAAGGCCAGTCCCTTATGGTGCAATGGATGCCAGCAGGAGTTGCTTATCATACATATGGGCTTGTAGGTTCTAGGTTGCTTATAAGTTGAACAATACCTAGATAAGTTTTAGAGTTTATACAGTATGTGTAGTTGTAAAGAGAACCCCTCCACTAAATAATCATTTTAATTTCTTTTATGGCGTTGATTTTAAAAGGTTGGCAACCCACAATGTCACTCAGAAATTGTCAAGTATCTGGTTAGCTCCAACAGTGTTAAAAGGGCTGGTCATAGAATATTTTATTGAATAAGGAAAGAGAATGATAACGTAGCTCTCCATGAAGAGCTAAGCTCACATACTTTTCTACGATCCATCATTCATGTGTCTATGTTTTCACATTTTTCTATATAGCATGTTAGGTGATAGGATTTCTAGTCCTACCAGGGATCTCCCGAAGGGAGTAGGGATGGCTGATCGGAGGAGGAGGTCGGCAGCGGCGCTGTGGCGCCGTGGTGAGTTTCGGCGAGTAGATTGGATCGGGGAAGAGAGGGTTCAGGGCTAAATCTCCCGGCTCCCAAGGGAAGCTGGAAACAAATACTTGTTTCTGCTTCCTCCTTCCTCATGTAATTTTTACAATATATATAGCCTCAGCCATCCTATCTTTAAGGAAATAGCTAATTGTTTTAAGAAAATACAATAATTATGAGATAATTCGGCAATTAGCCCCCTCTTGGGCCTAATGCGCCGCCTGGCCTTAGCCACTCTTGGGGCGCCTGGTGTACTTGACGCCGGTCATAACATTAGGTTACTTTTTTTTTAAAAAAAAATCTTTAAGTTGATATGAGCTAGCAAAGTTGACTCTGTTGTTGAGGTGCCCTTACTAGCCCAGCCATTGATCTAGAAATGATCCAATATATGAAGCAATTATCTCATTCCTTTTCTCATTTTTCTGGGTCGAAATAAAATGTTCTTTTGATTTACCATTTCTTGTAAAACAAAAAGTCGATGGGGGCTGAACCGTACATATTTCTGCCAGCATTCGCTGCTGTTTTGCGGTCCTCTTCTGTTAACCATATGTATGGTATCAAATCCTGGATGATGTTTATCGGGGATCAATTTACATTGTACTCTTTCATCTTTGGCCACCACTTCCATTACTATCATTGACCACCTTGTTGCAGTTGCCAAGAACTGTACCTATGTTCTTACAGTGGTTTCCACAACTTATGTGGTTTCCTCCTGCTTTCGTTTGTATTGTCTTAGTTGCCACATGATGCTTAGATCTCCAGATATATTGTTCATTTTTAGTCAATTTAATAAGTCCTTGTGACAATTTGAGATGGTTTGTATGTAGATGCAAATCCATGTGCTCTCACTTGTTATCTAGGAAACACACATTAACAGAACATAAGCTGCATTCTGGGGCTGTGCCACTGTTACCATATTTTTCTCTATTCCCATCAGTCTTTTGTTTCAACCTTAACCACTTGACGTGCTGCTAACCATCATTGTAGCATGGAGTGCCCAACTTCAGAAAACAAATGGCATATATTGTACTGTAGTTATTTTTTTGGCAATTGTTCAATCAGGTGTTATTCACTGTCTATAACAAATCTTCTCTTTTATGAAATATAGTGTCTCCAAGTGAGCACATAAGTTATCTGAGCTTTTTATGAATTTCCTTTATAGCTATCAATCAAAGATATAAATGATCTTGCCAGATATGAAAACATATCCTTAAAAGTGTTGAACAGTGAACTGTAATGCAGTGCATTAGCATCATAGCATGCAGTTGCAGTTGAAGGTTCTTACATGTCCATGGATGACTCAATGTCTTTTCAGCTCTTCTGAAAGCATAAAAATAGTTCTAAATTATCTTGGACTGTGGAACTTATTTTTCCAATCATAGAACATAGCTTCAAATATTTAAGAACAATTGATGTTTGATACATTAGATAGTTCAACATCACAAAATTCAGTTTTGTTTTGTTTGTTTAAGAAATATTGCAACATAATCTCTGCATGCTGACCTCTTCAGATGGGACGTGTTGATGGCTTTTCTTCACAGCAAAACAGAGATGATATTAAATTCACTTGGACAGATGTGACAGAGGGAGTTACTAAGACATCCACATCAACTGGTACTTTCTGATCATTTCATTCATTGAAGTGGTGTTTACCTTTTTCCCTTTTTTCATTTCAGAGTTGCAGTTGTGTTGACTAAAAAGTTAAACTGTATATTTTTATGTTTAGGGTACTGTACTTATGGATTAGTTGACCTTTTAGAAGTTCTACAGCAGTGTCGTTTGATATGGTTTATATTTTTGGACATTGTGATTTCTTATTATGATTTCTGTTTTAAAACCTACCCAGTTGGTGATGACCTCACTGACCCATATGAAACAGCTGGAGTTAAGTTCAGGGATAATTTTGTAGCTGCTGCTTTTTATCATAATAGTTACCCAGTTATTTTCAATTCTTTGTTAAGTGGAAATTCTACATAGTAATTTCTTATAATTGTTTTGCCTAACCCTTTGAATTGGTCAGATAGGTCAGTATACAAGGACGCTGAGGAAGATAATCCACCAAGCACATCTGGTGATGATAATGGACATGACTTTAAAGAGAATAAGTATAAAGAAATGATATTTGGAGAAGATGCTCTGAAAATTCCACCTTCAGAGTCATATTGTCTGAGTCGTCCTATTAGGAGGCCATTTTAATGTGTCCCATAATTATTCACTGCATCAGGTAGGAAACCAGGTTAATGCATGCTTTTTTTTTAAGATAGTTCAACTGTGGTATGCTTCTCTTGGTATGTACATCACACAGCCTGTGTAATCATGGAATATTTCAGTTCATTTGCCAAAGGTGTCCTTTGGTAGTTCATAATGATTGAGTAGGAGTGTTTTAGCTTTAAAAGTAATTATGTTTGAGACAATGGATAGAACTCTGGGCTGCAAAGCAATAAAGATTTCCGTTTTAGAAAGGCCTAAGCTGGATGCTTGCAACAGATGTATGTTTCTGTTTCTTCAAAAGGGTTGGAGGAAAGTAGATATCCTTTTGAATTGGTCATCACTTTTGTCACTATGCCCTGTCATTCTTGTGTATGTGTCATATTTCTGGATTTTCTTTCATAAACATTATTTGCAGGTTTTAGAAGATTTACGCACTATTTGGAACTGGATACTGACAGAAAAGTTGCATATCAACCCAAGAGACAGAGGTCTATATTCTGCGATTCTTGTTCTTGGGGAAACATTTGACAACCGAGGTATTTCTCCTTCATACAATGGAATTTTAGGTTGCAAGGTGGGGCTTACCTGTTTATGAAGTACATCTATATGTTTTGATACAAACTTGGTATGCAAAATACAAGAGGTTTATCCCTTTTCTTCTCATAATAGATCACTTCTCATAATAGAATACTTTTTTGTGACTTCATTCCATAGAATACTGTGCTGTTTGATGCTACTGCTTAGTGAGTTGCCTTACTAGACATCTATTACATGTTAATTTAAGAGAGTTAACAACGGATGAAGAAAATGCAGACACCATCATTGTTTATGTGACAAGGATGGACTCATTGATCTTTTTTCGTCTGATTTGGTTTGTGTTGCATGTGTTCTGTTTGTGTTGGAAAGTTTCTTAAGCTAATGTGGTATTGGTTTTCTTTCAGTTCAACATCCTAGCAACCTTTTCTCCCAGTCTATATGATTGTCGAGTGTACCACATAACATAGTTTCTTACGAATACAGTTCGGATAAACATGTAGTTCGCAAATAGATTCTTTCTTGAAGCACATATTCACATACTATGTGGTTGTTGTCTGTTTCGGTTTATTGGCCTTGTGATATCTGTGTACATGATCTTTTGTCAGATGGTACATTTTTATTTGTGTCGTGATGGTGTATCCTACGTTATCCTTCGTCCAGTTTGTGAATTTTCATCCTATTGTTGTTAGTCGTCGCTCATCAATTTGTCTGATCTCCTTATCTACCCAATGATTTTAAATTTAAATGTCCATCATCTGTGTAGTTAATGAACATTTAAATTGTTAAATTCATAATTAGTCACAGATCACAGCCGTTCAATCTCTCTATCATCTGTTTGCTTTTCTTTTCTGTTTTTATTACTTTGTCTGTTGTCTTATACTGCGAGGTGTATGTTATGTTTCATAAGGCTGATTCTGTTTTCTGCTGAAGAAAGTTAATTTACTCAATGTATGCCAGAAATAAAAGAGATGCTATCTATTGTCCTCAATGATTTGGGATTCAGCACAGCAGTTGTACATCAGGTTTGCCTTTGTCTCCAATCTCTTAGCATTTTTCTCCTAGTTAATTTGCCTTCTCATTGAAGATGGGGATAGCCTTTGTTACTGTATGGTGCTATAATAATTTCATTGAGCTTGTTGGTTTCTTTGTGAAACTACTGAAATTATGTTCACTAACTGACTTGGTATATTATGTTCTTAATAGAAATTCAGCATTGTGCAGTTAATGTAGCACTTCACTAATATTTTGTTATTTTGGAGTTATATATGCTGGAGAGGGTTACATCGTTTTTCCAAGCTGAGACTTAGTTTTAAGTAAATATGGTCCATATGTTGGGTTATCCTATTTGTGTTAGGAAATTACAAATTGACTCCATGGTGCTTCTGTTGAGCTCTGAAGATATTTTCTGGTAGTATTCGAGAGATAGGATTCAACATGTTCTATCTTATGTTTTATTAGGAAGCTCTAGCTGCAGCGTTTGGAAATGGTTTATCTACAGCTTGTGTTGTCAACATTGGTGCTCAAGTTACACAAGTAGTTTGTGTTGAGGTAATAACGCTTGTATTTTTAATTATTGCATTGATTGCACATAATGCAGGTCTTTTTTTTAGTTCCAGGAAATCTTTTCTTGAAAACTCTAATTAGATATCAATATATCAACGTTAATGCAGGTCTTATTTTTAGTTCCAGGAAATCTTTTTCTTGAAAACTCTAATTAGATATCAATATACCAACGTTTTACAGGATGGAGTAGCTTTGCCCCACACAGCTTTGGCGCTTCCATATGGTGGCGATGTATGTTCTCCTGCAACAAATTTTCATTATTTTGGTCATTCTATCCATATGCTGTCATTTTTTAAAAAGTACTGCTGTGGTTGCTTAAAGAAGTCCTAACAATATGAATTACTATTTGACACACAATTTCGATTTTTGGTTCTTAGTCTACATACTGTAGAAAGAGAGTAATAGAATTCTATAGGTCCAGTTTATTTGATTGGCATCTTTACATTCAGCTTTGTATGGGGAGGATGAACCTCCTTAGTGTAACATTAGAACACTACAAACAAGTTATATGTAGAATTATGTTGTCTTTTCCTCATTTTGTTTTTGATGGCTTGGTAGTAAATGTGTGCCTCTGTTTGTTCAGCTTCTGACTTATATGTGGTTTGGTCTGGTCCTGTTTATCTAGTTATTTTACATGTGCTTGTTATTTTTTGCTTCCTATAATATTCGTAGTCATTTTAAATTTCAATGCGTGATGAAATCTCTACGAATATGATATAGATTCACATGATACTTTAGTGGAACAGATGATTGCACTAAAAGGGTGCACCCAATGCTGAAAGCAGGTCTAGGGAAATTATAATATCATAGCACTTAATATACATTAACTCTCTGAGTAAAGCATAGTGGGGCTGTGGAAGTTAAAATATCATAGCACTTAATATTACATTAACTCTGACTAAAGCATATTGTATTTCAAGGTTTTTGTTGTATAGTTGTATGGTTTTATAGTCTTCACCTGAGCTAGTGATAAATTTGGTTCTTCAATGGCATTACTATTAGTTTCCAAAATAATATATTCATCTCCCTGGTAAATAGCTGTCTACAACTTTACCCTTAGTAACTGCATGAATTACTTTTTAGGCTGCTGATAGCACCATCTAGCCATCTACCTGTGCAGACTTTCTTTCTCAACAATTCATTCTTTGTTGGCTTGTAGGACATCTCCAGATGCTTGCTTTGGGTTCAACGTCGCCATCGCACATGGCCAAACTTCCAAACTGATCCAGTGAGCAAGCCTATAGATCTGCTAATGCTCAACAAAATTAAAGAGTCATATAGCCAAATAAAAGTAAGTGGCTCGTTCTAAGCTTGCTCATAATTGAACTGGTGACAGCTAAGGATTTTTTCGAGTTGGAGTGTTGTACCTTCTACGTGTTACAGAAGAACACATTTATTACAGTAATGAACATTTTGTTAAGAGAATAAACATGTAAATCTTCTACACAATTCTATTATGTTGTGATTGAATTAATTAACTCATCTGAAAAGCTGAAACCAGTCACATGCAAATGAAAAAGACCATGTGCATCCACTGTTTCACGATTGTACTATTATGCATGCTGACTAGTAAATCTGGCATGTCAAAATCCAACAAATTTTTCTTTTCTTTTTGCCTTGAAACTTTTTGTGGTTATTCCTATTGCTTTCACAAACAATTGAGGTGGAATAATTCCCTTATTCTAGTACATAATTTTTTCTCCTTTCAGACTGGGAACATTGATGTAGTTGCGCTTGTTCATTCATATGATAATGAAAGATCTAGTGGACATCAGAAGACAAGGCTATCAGCTCTTAATGTAATTCCTTGAACACATACATTCTCTTTTGGTCTTTCGACTTTCCCTTTATTTCCTTGCTGCTGCTGTCTTTTAAGACAGCAAATGGTTTGTCTTAGAGAAGTGAGGATTGTGGACATGCATGTCATATATAAATAAGGTCCCTCCTTCCCTCAGACCCTAGGGGTGGGGCAGATCTGGAGGTATCCCCCGCGTCCCCTGCTCGAAATTCAGTTCAGGGCGAACACTGTCTCTGTCCCTGCCTGGTCCCCACTTCCCATCGGGTCCCTGTGGGGAATGCATGGGCCACTAGAAATCCCTCTCTGAAGTCCAAATTCATCACAATAAATATATATTATTACAACACTTTGTAAATATAAACAAATTGTCATGATTGAGATGAAGAAGCAAGAACAAATCACTGCAGGCAGTTAAATCGTATTAGAATATTACAAATGTTGTGGTTGTGGACATGAGATCGGCATCTAGGTCTTGGACTCTTGGCCTCACCATAGTCACATGAAACGGGTTCGACACCTTTGTCCCTCGACCCAGATTTGTTGACCCCGATCCAGGTTCACGGGTTCATTTTTGACCTGAAGTATAAAAATCTGTTGCGAGTAGCCTACCACGTTCCGTGACTCCATCGACCTGGAAACTTTGTGACTATGGGCTGAACTGCTTGCTCGCCAGATCTTTGTCAGAGGTGTAGCTGCTGCTGTAGCCAACGAAGAGCTAGTAGCTGGGGTCGATCTGGATGGTGGCCTGTGGACAGAGGATGACCAGCGATGTGGCGGGCTGCTTGGCAACAGCGTCACCCTTGCTGGTGTAAGCACAATCATGGTCATGGCCTAGCGCTCTTGCCTGTCTCATCAATTGCTAGTGGCAGGATTGGTAGGTGAGTGAGCAGCTACTTCTGGCTGCAGCGTGATTGGGGATAGGACTAGAGTTACAGAAGGGGTGTAGGTTAATATGAATAAAAAAAGGGCCAACACAGGGGGTGGGGATGGATGGGGCAACAGAGCAGATCCCCATCTTTAAGGGAACTTTTGCCATCCCAATTCCTCCGTTTCTCTCATGCACATTCACACACAAGTTTTCACACACAAAACTATTGGTTTGTTGCAATTGATGTTCCAACAATTTACTCGTTGTGAAAAAATAGGTTCCTCCTATGGGGCTTCTTTATCCAAGGGTTCTTGTTCCAGAAGAGTACCCTCCACCTCCTCGATCTTGGTGAGATTTTGTTTTTCAGTTTTGGTGATTATGCTTCGGATATGATATGATTGCTTTATACGAGTTGTGCATGCTCCCAAGGTTCCAAGACTATGATGACATGCTGGAGGATACCTGGCAAACAAGTGATGGTCTTTACCCTAGTGGGAATGGCGGGTTTGGCATGTGGGACAGTTATCCGGTGTTTTCCACTAGATTAAAGAAATTTGAGAATATTGGCCTCGTAGAGGCTATTATTAGTAGTGTTCTTTCAACAGGTAGTGTTTTTATTAATATATCGCT
Organism: Hyparrhenia diplandra; assembly: GCA_015847255.1. Lineage (NCBI taxonomy): Eukaryota > Viridiplantae > Streptophyta > Magnoliopsida > Poales > Poaceae > Hyparrhenia > Hyparrhenia diplandra. Next base: position 46,258 of record JADLZK010007391.1, on the reverse strand, counting down.
ACCTGAAATATAAACTTTTCTCTAACAGCACCTACTGATTGCAGGGCGTGTTGACCTTCAAAGGAAGCTGTTCTGTAGCATTCAGCTGGTAAAGTATCAGGATTACTTTTTTTCCCAATAAACGAATACTTCTCTGTTACTTGGTAAGGGGGCTAAGCTGTTCTGTGCCGTTCAGGTTGGCGGTGCAGCATCTACAGCTGGCCTTGCACGAGTGCTGGAGCAAAGGTTTGTTCGATGTCAATCGGCTTGTCCTAGTATTATTTCATGGAACAGTACTGAAATAAATTTGCCAAAGTCTGCAAACATCCCACTATATTTATATGTAAATAACACAAGTATAGTGAATGTCATTTCTTTTCTTTTTTATATATTTTATACCCTTCAGTCACAGATAATAAATAATTGACTTTTGGACAACAACACAGTACTCAAAACATGTGTCTGATCACTAGTCTATCATGCAATGTGTCTACAAGTTGTAAAATTTATGGTCAAAGTTACTTTAAAAGATTTTTGATCTACTAAACTTTTCTTTTCAGGGTTCGCACTAAAATTTCAGCAAACCAATCTATTGAGAAAGTTGAGGTGTGCCCTATAAACTTAAAGACGTGGATCGATTCTTTTCTCTTTCTTTAGCGATATATATGGTTTTGTCATAATGTGATTGTTTGTCCCTGGATTTACGTCAATTCTATTAGAGATTGATGTTTACAAGTCTATAATCTACATTATTGTTCTGTTATTTCTTTGTTTTTAACTCTCCATTTAAAATGGCAGGTGCTGCAATCTAGGACTTATCCATTATTTGTTCCATGGAAAGGTGGAGTGGTAAGTTAGACTCTTCTCAGTTCAAGTATGTTGTCTATTTCTGCTACATAGCTTGGGTGAATTTTTGGTGCAGCAAACTCAATATGGCATCAGAGCTAATATCCTAGTGTGAACTATATAAGTATATATCTAATGGTAATGTATTTTCCTGTTTATTGATTACTCAGAAGTTAGAGTTTTAGACAATGTCAATGCCCTGTGGCTTGTCTAGTTTCTTCTTTCCACTGTAAAATCAGTAAAATACTTTCTTTTCTATGTTTAATACGAGAGGGGCTCAGACGCTTCTCAGGTTATTATATAGTAGTAACAATCTTACCATATTATGTGCCAATATAACAAACCGATGCAACTTTTTTTAGAAGATAATTTTCCTTTTTAGAAAATATATAACCATTTTCCTTTTGTGTCCAATTTTAGGAACTGGGTAAAGAACAGTAACAGTAGGATGAAAATGAGTGTGATGCATTTTGCCCTTTGTTTCCCCTTTTATTATCCTATGTTCCATATTCCTGGATCCTTACTTTTTCAGTGCAGATTTTGGGTGTCCTTGATATTGGTAGGGATGCGTGGATTCATAGAGAAGATTGGATTAAAAAATGGTGTCCACATTGGGAGTGGCAGAAAATATAAGGATTCCTATTTTCTTCAGGCGCAAGTAATGTGCTACTACAACATATGACAGGTGCTTTCTCTCTGTCCTTGTTTGTGTTATATACATGTCATATATATTCATGTAATCAAACATTGACCAAGTTGTGTATCCTAACATCCGTTTTTTTTTTTTGAGGCAACTAACATCCGTTTTTTTGGTATAAAGAATCATGGTGTAGTTTCATGGAATGCCTCTTGATGCTAATAGATTTCTTGAAAGGAATTTTGGCTTTGTTTCAAACAGCATGATTATCCTATACATTTTTACTGTGAACCTTGAGTTTGGTTATGATTTTCTTAAATTAAAATATGAGCCCAGTTGTGCATTAGACATGAAAACAAACCCAAGCCCAACAACTTAGCTGCTTTTGGTTAAACTGGTTTGTTCATGGTGGTCAATAATTCATATCAACTTTTTTTTCTCTATTATATTACTCTATCTTATTATTGAGCCCCTAAGGCCCTAACACATCAAGACTTGCATTTATACAGGTTTTTCGACGGTGCAAACCATCATAGAATATTATCCAACATGGTGCGTCAGTTTCATGGATGCTAGCTGGCTGGCTGCTGTGTTTTTTTTTTGGGTTCGGAGGTCGTCAATCCGAAGACCTGGACAAGGGCTGGTCGTTCGCCCAAGCACCTTGCTGTTTCTCTTAGAAGTAGACCAATCTGGCGTTCTAACGTATTTCAATTTCTACAGAAATTTAATTCCCTGCCAATTAAACATTTGTGATCGTTGTATGGTGTTACCTACTATGATATTTAAAAACTGCTTTAGGGAGTGATTTGACCGGTTTTGGAAAGTTCAGGGGGTGATGTAGACTATTTGGTTAGGGGTTACGTAATCCGCCTCCCATGTGCGATGGTGTGGTAGACTTTATCCGAATTTTTTAGTCCCAACAGAAGAAAAATCCCTAGAACCGAACACCCCTATATTGTAGTCACTACACCCCCTATATTGTAGTCACAGGAATCCGGGGGCCGGAATGCGGTGACCATCACCCAGCAAGACCAGCCACGACATGTAGCTCCGGCCAGTAGCGGCGGCCTGAGTGACGAACAACACGCCGGCATGCTCTCCTTGCGGACAGCAGAGCGAGACATTCAACCGGACAGTACTGCGTCCCTCCACCATGTCTTTGGTTGCTTGATAACGTATTAGAAGTGAACGTAAATGAACAAGTGATGGGAAGAACTATCTCTTTCATTGATCTCTAAAATATATTTATAAAGTGAAGGGGTGTCACGAAGGGACACGACTGTTCCCAAAGGACATGCCCTTTGAGAGTAAAACTATCTAATCCTATCCACTAATCTTATACTCGATGTATGAGATCGCTTCGTGAACAGGCGTCTACCAAAAGGGTGTCTGTTGAGAGACACCGTTTCATAACACATTAGGCACCGAAACGCCAAATTCGCTCCCAGCAGCTTGGCTCTCATTCAAGGTTGATGGCATTGATGCATTGCCGCCGATGTCTGTTTGCATCCATGCTTAGTTCCTGCCTCCGCAAAGAACCGCAGCTCCGTGACAAGAGCATCGTCACCAGGGATGAACCTTCCTTTCAAACCAAATATATCAAGTAAATAAAAACCTGCCCTCAGACGAAAGTATTGAGCAGATCAAACATCAGATTGGATAAATAAAAGCAGCAGGGGACCTGGGGAAGCAACCAGACAAGGCTAGAACAGCTACTCCCTCTTGCCGTGTGTAGAACAACTACTCCCTCTTGCCGTGTGTAGAACAACTGTGTATTGCTCTCGCTAATGTGTGACCGAATTTCAGGTCAACCGCGGGCTTAGAAGTCATGTCAGGAATCAAAAGAGATACTATATAATACACAATAATTCATATTTTAATGTTGCGCCGCCTGACTCTTGCTTGAATTAAAATATATGGGTTGGATCTTCCAATCATGTGCATCACGGATTGGGATGCTTCTTCTCCAGTGAGTCAAATAACGAAGAGCAGATTGGCCGAACGACCGGCGAGTGAGAAGGAAGGAAATCCCGGCCATGGAGTCGTCATTGCAAGTGATCGAGTCGTCCTTCGTGTCGCCCAAGGAGGCGACGCCGACGAAGGGGCTCTGGCTCTCTCCCATCGATCTCGCGGCCACCCGAGGCCACACCACCCAAGTCCGCTTCTACCGTTCCGGGGCTGCGTTTCTCGACGTAGCCAGGCTCAAGGAGGCGCTGGCCAAGGCTTTGGTGGCCTTCTATCCTGTGGCCGGCCGCCTTGCCGTCGACGACGATGGCAGGTTAGAGATCAGCTGCAACGGCGAGGGCGTTCTCTTTGTTGTTGCTCGCTCTTGCCTCGTAGCTCAAGACTTCGACTTCTCAAAGCCGTCGCCGGAGCTGAGGAGGAATTTTGTTCCGCGCATTGAGCCCCCGTCCCTCGTATTCGCCATTCAGGTATGCACTGCAAATTCTTCAGTCAATCAATCAGCCGGAGCTGATGTGTGGAAGCTTGCAGGTGACATTCTTGAAGTGTGGAGGAGTGGCGTCAACCATGCTGCCATGGACGGCGCCAGCGCGTCCCACTTCATGCGAGACATGGTCGTCCTTGTCCAGAGACGGCGATGGTGCCGCCATAGAGCTCCCCTGCCACGACCGCACCCTCCTCCGTGCACGGTCCCCGCCCGTCGTCCACCCCGACGCCATGTCTGTTCTCTACCCCAAGGTCACCTTGTCCCAATCGTCGAGACCAAACGCCACCGAGGTGTTGGCCATCTCCAGGGACCAGCTGGTGACTCTGAAGCGCCTCTGCGGCGGGGCAAGCACCTTCAGCTCCGTGAGCGCCCTCGTGTGGAAGTGCGCCGGCATCGCACGGCGGCTTCCTCCGGACACCACCACACGCCTAAGCTTCCCCGTCGACGTCCGACGACGCGGGGCACTGGAGCCGCCGCTCCCGGCCCGCTACTTCGGCAACGCGTTGGTCTCGCTGAGCGTCGCCGGTGCGGCGCGGGACATCGCCTCGGAGGCTCTGGCCTCTGTCGCCGCTCGCATCAGCGGGGCCATTGCCGGGGTGGACGACGACCTGGTGCGGTCTGCGATCGACTACCTCGAGCTGGCCGACAAGAAGGACAGCCGGCCGCACAGGGGCAGCTTGCCGGAGACGGACCTCCGGATAGTCAGCTGGCTCAGCTTCCCGGCGCACGAGGCAGACTTCGGTTGCGGCGCTCCGCAGGTGATGTCACGGGCGGAGTCCGTCCGCGGTGGGTTTGTGCACATCATCAACGATCACCACCGCGCTGTCCGCGTCGTCGTGTGCATGGAGACTGCCAATATCAAGGAATTCCAGCGGCTGCTCTATGCAAACATTGCAAAGCATTCACCAAAGCTCTAGCCTGCCACGTGCGTCAAAGGCAGGCTCAAAGCTCTAGCCACCTCAATAATTTTCCTATATTTAGGCAACACTTTTTGTACTACTACTACATTGCTATTTTTATGATTTATTATTTGTCATTATGTCATAGTAACATATTAATTTTTTGTTCTTGTCTAACTATAGAAAATAATTGTTAATTTTAAATTGTCCTTGTGCCAACACATATTAAATTTTGTAAGGTTTGTAGTTTTGTTTGACTGGTTTTAATTATTGGACCAAAATTACAGATTGTGTTTGTAGAAATTGCAACAAACTAAACCGGTAATTTTAGTATAAAATATGTGCAATAGTCGTTGCACGAAATAAAACAAAAATTCAGGCACCTGAAATTTAGCAAATCCTTTTATATTTACCTATGTTCCGTTTTGGGTGGGTTTGGATTCCCACCGAGTCTTTTGGGAAGTTATCAAAGGAGACCTTTTGCCACTTTTGTTGATTTCCATAAAGGAAGTCTACCTCCTTTTAGTTTAAATTTTGGAACAATTACATTGTTACCAAAACAAAAGGAGGCAACTCGGATTCAACAATTTCGTCCCAAGTGTTTGTTGAATGTTAGTTTCAAGATCTTTACAAAAGTTTTGACTAACAGAATAGCGCTAGTTACACAAAAGGTCATTCAACCTTCTCAATCCGCATTTATGAAAGAAAGAAATATCTTGGATGGTGTGGTTATACTACATGAGACCATTCATGAGATGCATAGGAACAAATTAGATGGGATAATTTTAAAGCTAGACTTTGAGAAAGCTTATGATAAAGTTAAATGGCATTTTTTACAACAAACCTAATCCAGGTGGACTCACATTTTTTTGCGCTGGTCTCATAAAGGTCAAAATTGACTTTCTACGCTTGGGTGCATAACGGGGAAAACGTGAGATTTTGGAAAGATGTTTGGTTAGGTGATAAACCTCTGGCGAGATGTACCCTAGTTTATACACAATTGTGAGACGCAAAAAAATGATATAGTGGCAAAAGTCCTTGGGACAATACCACTGAATGTATCCTTTAGGCAAGGTTTGGTCAATGCAAACCGGATTGCGTGGTTTGATTTAGTTTCAAAACTAATGCAAATCAGCCTTACAGCCTAAGCGTAATATATTCCGTTGGAACTTTACTAAGAATAGATTGTTTACAGTTCGGTCTATGTATAAAAATTTCATTACACATGAGATTCAACCAGGCAAAAGTGTCCTTTGGAAACTAAAAGTACCACTTAAAATTAAGATTTTCTTGTGGTACCTAAAAAAGAGTCACTCTCACCAAAGATAATCTTGCAAAGAGGAATTGGAAGGATGCATCAAATGTTGTTTTTTGTAATTCTATTGAATCAATTCAACATTTGTTTTTCAAGTGTCGTTTTGCAAGCTTTATTTGGAACACAGTGTATATTTCTTTTGGAATTCGACCACCTACTAGCATTGCAAACATATTTGGTTTTGGTTGCATCGATTAAATCAAAGCTTCGAAATCAAATATTGTTAGGAGCAACTGCATTATGTTGGGCAATATGGTTGAATAGGAATGATGTGGTGTTCAATAAAGCAAAAACTAATACCTATATGCGGGTAATTTTTCAGGGAAATGTAATTTGGATCCGTTAGTGGTCCATGCTACACAAGGAGGAGGATCGCCCGCTCTTCAATGAAGGATGAAGAAGATGGGAGACTTTGATCATGCTAGTTTCTGCAAAGTTCGGTTGGAATTTCACAAACCGTATTGCCATTTAGATTTATCTTTTGGGATTCGACCTCACTAGTTGAGATGAACGCTGTTTTGTTTTCAATTGGGTGTGTCTTGTCTTTTGGCATTTTGTTTGTCTTATGGCATTTTTGTAATGTGTTGCTCAGCTGTGTACCATTTTCAAATGGTACAGGCTGGAACTTTGTTCCCTTATCTAGAAATATTTTCCAGCACGTCCCTCCACCATGTCTTCGGTTGCCTGACACCGGCTTGATGCATTGTCGCCGGTGTCTGTTTGCATCCATGCTTTTTTTTTCACAACAGTTTGCATCCATGCTTAGTTCCTGCCTCTGCAAGAACTGACTACTACCTCAAAGAACCGCAGCAACGACGTAACAACAAAATCGTCAGTCACCAGGGGTGAACAGACCAATTAAAGCCAAGCTGCCCTCAGACCAAAGTACTGTACAGATCAAACATCAAACTGGATGAAAGCAACAGGGGAAGAAACAAGACAAGACGCCTCTGTTTCCCTTACAAAGCTGTAGGAATATGAAACACTGCCTACTATCCCCAATGCCCCATGGACCTAGAAGTGTCAACTTTACAGACATGCAAATTACACTAGAAGAGATAGTGAGCTCAATTGTTAATAGCACATGCAACAAAATATGAAGCCAACAATATCTCCAAACTGAGGCGAAATCATCTGTTGCGCAAGAGCCTCAGTACAGTAACCCCACAACATTATATTTATTATTACAGCTAACAGAATTAAGAGAAAAGACAGTAACCTTATCATGTTCACACATTATCCAAGCAACATAAAGCATATTGTGACCACTCGAGTATAATCCATTCAGCGGATTTAGGCATAAGGCAGCTGCAGCATCCTACAGAGGTTTTCATAGAGAAACCATGAAAACTTCTTCAAATCAAATATGAGGAGCCTAGCCTCGAACATGTTACATGCTACTCTGTCATCTCGAAACTTGTCTTTGGCACCACCAACAGATTCATAATATCTGTCATCTCGAAGCTAGTAGTATGGGCCAAAGGAACCGGACCATTCGCTGTCCAGCTCAAGATCCGCCCAAAACTTATCCATGGACGCAGCATCTGTTGTCTCAGGCTTCTTGTACCAGAAGTGAAGAGTGGTGACCATAGTCACAACTTTCACCCAACGTTGACAGGGGCGAGGGCTTTCTCCAGTGACCACCTCATGTTTCAGATTGTCATATGCTGTCGCTTTGGAGCCTTGCACTATACCCTGATGAATGTGCAGAGAAATTGTAAACATGTGCAAATATAGATGTGCTACTAAATAAAAACATGTATGGATTTTGGAGTAACTTTGCTTCGGTCAGATTATGCAAAAATAGCACTGGGATTCAATAGAAAAACTAAGGCACACTTGAGGTAGGATCTAAACATGTACACATACTATAAGTTTAGTCTACAAATTCGTAATACTTTCAGTTAAATGAGTAAATTTATTATTTATATATGGAAACACAGATTCGATGACATAAATAAGATATTAAAAAAAACAATCAAAATTATTTTAAACTGCATAGACTGGCCTGAAACAAGGAATGCAAAATAAACGAATACCAACTGAAATGAAACTGGATCTTATTTGAAAGGCAGCACATACCTTCTGGGTAGTGTTAAGTTCTTCATAAGGAGCATATTTACCATTAAATTCTGCACCATCAATTTTGTATAGTGAGCTGAAGAAAATTGTAGTGTCCGTTCCAGGAATGCGGTATGAATAACGCTCCGGTTCGGTTTACAACTAAGAGCATGTCCAACTATGATGTTCCAGTCATGGTCTGGGATATTTTGGCAAGCCTGTACCATATGAAACAGGTTGTATCAGATGCCTATTGACGTCATAAAACGTTACTGGAGGACATAAGCGAATGAGTTGATGATAGAAATTTTTTCTCATACTTCACGCAGATTGTTTGTATCCTTATTATAGAACCACAAAAAGTCCTTAACCAGATTTATGTTCATCTTCTCTAGCAGCTTGTGCCTGTCACCATTTTCTGCAATTCTCTTCAGCTTGTAAATAGGGTCACTTAGAGATGGAGACGGATCCTTCTTTTTCACTGTAGAAGCAGGGGATTAATATTTGACAAAAAATGGTAGGGCATAAAAGAATTAAAAGGAAGGACACGTCTGATACCTCTACGGTTCTAAGGCCTTTGCTACCGTACAGAAATGATGCTGTGAGTACGTCGCTAAGTAGCTAAACTAAAAGTTACCATCCTTTATAAAAATAATCATGCTTGTGCAAAATAATCATGTCAAAGAGGTATAGTAAACATAACACGAATTACATTACAATCATCTTTGCATCCATTTCCCTACAATTAGGTACCATAACAATAACCTTTCACTAGATCCAATTATCTTCTAAAGAAAATGCAAACAAGATGAGAAATGTTGACATGAAGAGAAACATGTATGAGTAAATGGAGCAATATAAAAACTTACGGTAACCACGACCATCCTTCACAGAAAAAGATTCAGATATTCCTTCCAGAATTTTTTCTGATATGTTATCATCATATGCCATGGCTCCCAACTTGAACTTCTTGCTTGGAACAAAACTTGAATTGTCTTGGAATTTGATGCCATAGAGGGAGCCACACCATTTTCAAGCCTTATATACATTTCTTTGGCAAACAAAGGTTGTTTTCCTGGCCGACAGTGTACTATGCTTGTTTTGAAGGAGTGTTCACTCCATTGCTTTTTATTTTCATTGTTAAACTCACCATCCAGGACAACAATCTTAACTTGAATTGAGGATAAGGGTCCATTTGTGATGACCCTATTTTCTTGGTCATATATGGCTACCTTAATAGGACTTCCATCATCTGCCACTATGTCGTGTCTCGAGTATTTGTTATTGCAGCACTTGTTCTCAAATTTCAACCGATATGTTCTCATTTCGCTCAGAGGGGGCAAAACACTGAAAATTTATTTTAATAAATCAGCAAATGGAATATGTTGGTGCATCACTTCTAAATCTCCATCAAATTAGAATACACAAAAAGGTTAAACTCTGCAGTGAGACAAAATACTAATATTTTTGAAAAGAAAACGTTTCCTACCTGAGATCACCGTGTTTTCGAACATGTTCTCCAAGTGCACTTGTCTCCTGTCACAGGAACAAAAAACACCAGTATTAGAGCTTGTTCCCTGGCTGTTGGTGCTGCGCTCAAATAAAGCATTTTGTGTAGCGTGCTATGACCTACAGTTCCTGTTTTAAATAGCTAGCTATGGAAAATAGCGACACCATTTTTTTTCAAAAGCTACGCAGCTATAGCGAAGTTATGCTAGATAGCGTTTTATAAAAACAAAAATATGAAAAACACCAATAATCAAAGCAAAGATCATGGAAAATATGAAATTTGATGAACATAAATATGTTTCTAAGGTTCCCCAAGTCTAAATGATATTACAAAGATGGTTCATGAAAGTTTGGTTGTCCAAAATATCAAATTAGTAGCAAATGATAACTGATAAGTAGGAAATACCAATTAAATTTCATCAAATTAGTATGAAATTGTCAAACCTAAACCCAAAAATATCAAATTAGTAGAAAATTAGTTCAAAATTGTCATAGCGGAAAAAAAGACGAATAGCTCTAGTGCCGTGTCTCTCGCGCAACTATAGCGAAGCTATAGCTAGCTATTTTTTTCAGGGCTACAGTTTCAGTCAATACTCAATAATAATGAAATCAAGTGAAATTAACAGCGTGTTATATGCAACCGAGCCTAGTACTAGAACCATGAAGAGAGGCTAAATTTGGTTACCGAAATCAAGGTGTTGAACCGTTCCCGGATCAGTTGTTCCATCCTCCGGTTTTGTTCACTGATCTGTTCCTTGAGCTGCAGTTGGGAATTCTGGTAAAAAGTTTTGCATCTCTCTCTGAAAGCTTTTGCGCTCCTCAATGAACCCCTTTGAAATACATTGCATTTCCTTCTTGAGGATCTCCATCTGGGCCTCATAGAATTCCTTTGTCTCCCCTGTAAAGCACACGCACATATATATTTTTGTTCAAAAAGTACATATATATTTTTGTTCAGAAAAGTATCCATACTAAATAAAATATCAAGACAAAACCCTAGGGACATCAAGTTGGCCAATCGAATCGGATGGAATTGTCCAAGAAACATCCTTTCAAAAAAAATTGTCCAAGAAACATGGTAGTAGTAGATCTGAAGGTGCCGCATGCCCTATTACAAGAACTAGAAAATTTTGCTGAGCCAGTCACTAAACCGTTTACCGTGTCCGAACCGAATCTCCCAGTTTGTCTCAGGGCCTTTGGAATTTTAACGCAACAATTCGTACGAAAGGAACTTCACCTGAATCGATTTAGTTCCACTTGTACGCAGCGCTTATCATTCTCAAACATTCACGAGAGCATATAATAAATATATGGAAGCGAATCAACGAGCTGCCTAGTGACTACGGGACGCATGAATGGAGGAGATGGAGATATCAGATAGCTGCCATGCCAGGTGGCGTGTAAGAAATTGAACTTACTGGTGGCTCCAGCAGCAGGAGCAAGAGCAGCACCGCGGTCGCTTCGCTGGCGTCGACCTCTCACCACTGTCCTGCTCCTCGTCATCCCCTGCCCCGACGAGGCCGAGAGGACGACATTGCCGGGAGCTTGAGAGCAGGAGCAAATCGGCCGGAGGAAGAGCAGACCAGAGGAGGAACACGACGAATGACGCGTGATGTTGCACACTTGAGACGCGGCTGAGCTCGCAAGATTGAGTTCCTTCTCTTCTCTATTTATTCGCGGGGACGAGGAATACTCGCGCATTTTTCCTCAGCAGCTGCGAGAACTAAAAAAAAAAAAAAAATGGGGGGAGAATTCAAACGAGTGGTGTTCCGACACTTGTGCGTGTTGTATTGGTCGCTCAAGTCAAGTCAATGCACAAGAGACAAGAGTCGACACTTTTGTGCACCGTCGTCTTGTTCTCGGTGATCCAGCGAGATGAACAGTGTGTGCAAGGGAGTCCATCCCATTGTTTCAAAAAATACGTAGAAGGCGTTGTTCGATCGATCTCCAAACTTGTCCTGTATTTTATTACTAGCAACAAACTAAAATCATAACCATAAGAGAGTGTTTTCAAATATGAAGCCAACTATATAGCAGCTTACCTTTCCAAAAAAAAAAAAAAAAAAAAAAAAAAAAAAAAAAAACTATATAGCACCTTTTCGATCTTATCGGACTCACGATGCTTGAATTTTTAAAATGCATCCGACACACGAATTTTGCAAAGGGCACACGTATATCTTTTTCGTGGACTGTGGATGCAAACTTGGCTACATTTAATGCTCTATACATGAGGTAAAAAAGATTTGATATGATGCAGTCTTGAAGACATTTTAAGTTTACTTTTTGTGAACTAAACATGGCCCACATAGCTCATGATATGGATAGCCCCATGTGACACTCTCATATGTTCTTAGAATGTGTGTGAGCCTACCTCTTAATCAAGAGCTAGTTTCTTTTCTCTCTTGTATTAAAATATGAAAAAAAAACTTAGAATAAGCTAGGCATTGCCGGGGCCTAAGCAGGCAAATAAATAAGCTAATATCTAATCACATCGCAAGTTTAAATCTAAATGGCTAGATAATAGATGAGTCGTCATTTTTAAGTTGATTGCATGGATAAAATCTTTTTATATTTTCAGTTTAGGTATTTAGCACTGGTTCAATATGAAGATGTTAAGATTCATTAATATTTGTTTAAAGCTTACACCAAAGTGCATTTCTACCCACAGGACTGTTGACGCTAGGTAGGTTGGCCCTCTTGTGTTTAAATCCTAGCTATGCCCCTGTAATCCCGCAAACATCGAGTTTGATCACTGGTCACCACACAGTGAATTCGTTGGTTCAGCACAAATTTAGCCTTTTTTTTAGCTAACTGAAACAAGAGCACAAAACTACTGGCTCGTGGGTTTGCAGGCCCAACCAGTGAAATGGTACCATTTCTTCTTTTTTTACTATGCTAATACAACGTCATAATTAACTCAGGATTTGCCCTTTCATGCCCTTGATGTTTTTTTAGAAAGTGTTTGAAACTGCTCCACCTTTTTTTTTTTTTTTTTTTTTTACATTCGTTTCTTGTTTTTCAGACTAGATTAAGCTCTATGTAACTCTGTTCGAGTAAAAAAATGAAGCTATGAGAACACCTAAACGGGTCTCTACAAATTTAATTAGTCTTAATCATTTTATTTTTATTGATTAATTGTTGGATCTGTGATAGAACTCACAGTTCTTGGAGTCCGATCGACTTGGAGTGGCACTAGAGAGAGGAAGTATCGAAGAAATTTGCATTGTTTCTGTTTGCGTGCAGGACAAGCAGCCGACGGCCCGGTGTCTTTCGGTGGCAACTGTGTCCGTCCGTGTCCTTCTTTTTTTTTCGAAAGCGTACCATTATCGCGTGTTGACATTAAGGGAAATTAGAGTTTTTACACGTCGCACACCTTAGCCAAAAGAATTGGCGGCGCCGAAAAGACGCTAACAAGAATCACCGGCTAAAACGGTGGCGCAATATGGATGTACTAAAAAATAAAACTATTGTCGCGACGAAGGTGGGTGAAAGGGCGCGTCTGCGGCTACGGCTCCAGATCTGGATCTCCCACGGTGCCGCCAACGCACCGACCAGCGACAAGGGGAAGATCTCGCGCGCGACCGGGTGGTTTGCCGGGATGAACCGCGATCGGCTGAAGTGCTTCGGAACTTGCTCTTTAGCTTCGGGGGACGGAGTGCATGACGCAGTGTCGACCAAGGCATCCTCAAACTTGCTGGCGGCAAGACCAACAAGCCTTCCGCTCTGAACCCCGGATCGTGCCTCTCATGCTTCCCAGCCGGCTGGCACGCCGGACGGCCCACTCCTCATCGCGATCCCCGGCCCGAGCGGAGGGTGGGCCGGCCACCGAGATAGGCTCGTCGAAAGCGGGAGGGTGAGCGATGCCGAAGTCTGGACGGAGGGCAGCCGTGGGCCCGGTGGGGCTCCGCAGCAGGTCCCCCGATGTCGACGGTCTCCTGGGGTGCAGTAGGGGGAGACGGGAAGCTCGCGGCGGCTCCCGTGTCGGGGGGACTGCCCCTTCCCCCGCGACGCGGGCGGCAAGCAGGGGAAGGATTTTACGCACGTTCTCCCGCCTGAAGGACGGCGCAGCATCCCTGAAGGCTCCATGGAAGCGCAGCGTCCGTGTCCTTCTCGTTATCCCGTGAGGAATCAGTGTCCAGGCCTCTCCAAAGCTGCCCTGAAAGTCTGAAGAACTCTGAGGTCTGAACAACGCTTCCGCAGGACGCAGGGCAGCTTCAGACGTCGAAATTAGCAACTAGTGCTACTCTGAATATACCAAACAGTAAACAGTGAGTCGCCTTTCATTTACTATGTAGACCGTTTAAACGAAATTAAACAACGCCATTCTAGCAACTAAACTTAATCTAACTCAGCTCGGATAATCACGATGTTTATAGCTTGGCCCCGCTGCAGTTAGGCCCAAACAGCTAGCTAGGCTGCAGAATGCCAAAACACGTAGTTACCAACAAATTGCAGATGCATGCAAAAATCATCCAACAAAACTGATGCGAAGTGACAGCAACTGACGAACCACAGCAAAATGCATCTGACATAGAATAACCACAGCAAAATGCAGTTAGAACAAAATGAATCTGACACAGAACACAGCGCACCAACCGAACAGACAGTCACAACAACCGGATAGCTTTAGTTTTATTAGCAGTCAAAATTTCTAAGGCAAAATTGGTTTTCTTGTCTACTACAAGCTCTTTTAGGTTCTACTAGCAGCACAGATCTGCAGGTAGCATTATCATCATATACCTGTCTTTGTCTCTCTCGCCCTTTTTTATGGCCACCTATAATATCTCATCATTGCTACTATGCTTACTGGACCAAAACCTTGTTTCCTCCGAGGGAGGAAACTGAGCAGAGAGCATCGCCACATCAGCTCACTAGCTGCTGGTTGCCATAGTATGGGTAGGCTCCGTAGGCTGCTGCGTACATGTTTGGGTGGGGAACCGGTGAGGCGTAGCCATATCCACCGTAGAATGGTGTCCCGTAGTACATGCCATTGCCGTTGCCATTGCGCCGGTGGCGGATTCACCCCTAGACTGGAAAACACAAAAAATGACAAGTGAGAAAAACAAAATAATAATAGTTAAGCCTCATACACATTACAGCAAAAGCAAAGTCAATAATTCCATGCACGAGAAAAAACTTAAGTGTCCGGAAATATTATTCAAAGATGCAAATTCATCGTTGCAATTCTACCTAGCGCGCAAACATGGTTATGATGAAAACACATGGTATTAATAGTCACAAAGACTACACTCCAAAAGGGCCGCCGCTGTTTCTTCCGAAGGTAAACTGATCACATTTATGCTGCTATCTGCTATATAAGTGTATTTAGATGATGCTTTTTGGGAAGACCTAAGATAAATCTCCCCGACAGATTTCCTAGTAACTAGTAAGATAGTTCCTGAAGACAGCTCTCCTCCAAAGAAGGGCTTGGAAAGTTTATCTTCATGCAGACTCTAGTTTATGAGGCTTCAGCATAAATATCCAACATGTTGGACAGCCTCAAGCCCCAAGGCTAGAACTTAGGATGTTAGCACACATGTTCAGGCACTCATATCCTCAGAAAGCTGAAATACACATTTTTTCACGACAACTGACACTGTTGACTCCAAACTTTAAGTAATAATAGTTTCCTAATTATATATGCAAATAGTTACAGATTCAAGAAAAATCTAACCATTTTCATGTTATCAGATGAGGTGTTCGCAAAACTATTATTGTCGAAGTTTTAGTCAAAACCAACAATGCAGGAGCAATCTATAAGCCACTGCTGAGCGAACCTGGACCACAGTCCAAATATGCAGCCTTAGACTGTTATCCAATGAAATATCAGATTGGAAGAGGCCTTGTACTAAAGTGCAACAATGAAAACAGCAAAAGTTGATGCTTGAATGTGATTCTAGCCATGTCAACTTCGTTCTGTGGACTGACTGACCAGCAGAAGGTTTCAGATAAAGGCAGAAAAACTGTTTATAGTCTATAGTGTTTGAAAGACTTGAGCCTGCCATTAGGGAGGTCAAACCCTCCAACCACTAATACGGGTTAAGGAAGAAAAAAAGGTCAAGATGAAATATTGCCCAATATGGAAAGAAAGGGGCAATAGCAATTATCCCATAATGTAATTCAATATATATTTTTTGCAAAACATAATTCAATACATATTAAGGAATAACACTTTGAGATGTAATTCAATAGAGAGGGTTACACGCAATAATACTTAAATATAGACATGGCCAAAAAGGCTACAGAAATCAGTGAAAAATGAGTAGGAACAACATACTCCCTCCATCCCCAAAAGAATAGAATTCTCACTTCCCGAGTTGTCAAACAATTTCAACTTTGACCACCTCTGCAGCCACAATATATAAGAAAGAGTACTAACATCACAGGGGGGCGGTTCAACCTGTAACCGCTGCAGCCACAATAGGTTCGAGTGGCAGTGAACTGTCTGTGAAGGTCTCTTCGCCCTCACCCAAGCAGAATTTCTGTCTGACAGGCGTTTGTCATTGGAGTCAACACAGGACTTCATCGTCATGAGCTGAACGATGATTTGGTCTAGTTTCGCAATGTCGGTCCAACATAATCAAATCCATTGGTCAATCTATAATGCCGACTTGCAAAGACAAAAAGAACACTAGGGAAAGTGTAGTAGTAGATGTCCGTCGGAAAGAAAACAAAGAGGGTAGTAAGGTGGATGCGGCTGTGGACAGTTGTCATCAAACGAGGAAGGATCACCACGGTCTAAGACAACTCACCCCGATGAACGGGGGAGTTTTTTCCTGTGATGGCTACACTTATATTGAGGCGCTTAACAAACCAAATCCAACTCTAACAACTCCTGTTAACAAACTAGTTTGGGTTGTGTTTGGTTTGGGGACATGGTAGGATGGGAGTCCCATCCCAGTTTTGAGGGATGGGAGCATCGCTCTGTGTTTGGTTGAGGGACACTAGAAAGTTGGATGAGGCACCTAACATGTAGGGGCCACTCATTAGTCTCTTTTCTTCTTTTATTTTCCCCCTTTCCAATCCATTTCTTCTCCGTTTCACCTCCCAAAGGCCTCACCCCCCACCCCTGTGGCCGGTGCTTACTGGAGCTCGCCTTGCCCCATGGCCACTGTGCGCCCCACAACCAGTGCCCCAACCCCTACCCCGCAGTCGACCCATCCCCACCAAAGCTTATCTCGCCCTGCATCTGACGCCCCACCCCTGCTCAATCAACTTGGGAGTGGCACCAAAGAGAGGAAACATCAAAAAAAAAAAAAAAAAAAAAAAAAAAAAATTGCATGGTTTCTGTTTTGCGTGCAGGGCAAGCAGGTGCCTGGGCTATCCGGCAGACCCACAAAGTCCACAATATAACCACATTAGGCAGGGAAACAGAAAATAGGAGCATATATCGGCCAAATTGAATAAAGAGATCAGCCACTAGTGAATGAAAGCCCAATCTATTCAAGGTTTGATCAATAGTGAATGGAAGGACATTCTAAGACAAAAGACCTAAAGCACCGCTACCTCCCCTTGCATCCCAAGCAGCCAAGCTGCTAATCAAGTGGAGCCCTCCCTCAGCCCCCCTGATTTTTAGGCATGGATTAAGCTATAAGAGGAGTTGTTAGAGGTAGAAGATGATCTTCAGCCCTCCTTTTGATTATTTTCTGGCTCCGTCCCTGCTCCCCTCAGATCCCAGGCCCCCACTACCATGCACCAGTAGTGATAGAGCGTAGCAAAGGAACATGATAGGGCCACCCCAGTAAGTGCCTCCCTTTCCCCAAAAACATCCCCCTCCTTATCTGTCCAGACCAAACAAGACCACAACCAACACCATCCAAATCGGGCCAAAGGGAGAGTTGCGCTCCAAATCCCCAAACCCCCGGCAACTGGACCCCTTAAGCTTAGTTGAAGTCTTAGAAACCAAACCACTGATAAATATGGAAGAACAAGTCCTTCCAGCTAGATACCATACCATCAAGAATTCCTAATTATCGAACATACTCATGTTAAAAAGTTCCTTCCCAATAGTTCTCCATCTGAGGTTCTCTCATTCCCTTTCTTGAAGATAATGGAGTTAATCGGGCTCTAAGGAGTTATAATATGCCGCATCAAGTAGAAGTATGACAAGTTGAATTATACTATTATTGTGACAAATGCAAAATTGGAACTAAACCGCTCAACCTGTTTACTTGCAGGGCTGCGCCCCAGGAAAGTCGGACTGCCTGCTTCCCAATAGTTGATCCATTCAGCCCTTGCAGTGCTTCTTCAGCATCAGCTCTGCAATACAAGAGAAGAAAGTTTTACATAATCTAAAATTTCACAACAAAGTAGAAACTTAATAAACAGTTCACAATCGGATGTTTTATGATACTATGGTGTAAAATGCAAGGATTCAGAATTTCAGATACATAATATCAGATATACCTGTTTACAAATTGAACAAAACCACATTGCTTCCCAAAAGGAATTTTGACAGAGGCAAGATCACCATATTTTGCAAATGCTTTCCTCAGTTCATCTTCACTAACATTGGGATCAAGCCCACCAACATATACCTGCAGCATTATAACAGATATTGATATAGCATTTCAGTGCATCATCCTAGAATGCATGCAGACAACCATATAAAATATGACTGCAAATACACATTGTTAGTATTTGGATCTGTTACAAGAAAATGATATTAGTTCATTAGCTTCCAGGAGTATTTCCATATCACTATATACTTTTTGACTTTCTGCAAGCATATTTAGCTTCCAACGGCATTTTCACACCACTATACACTTTCTGACTTTCTGCGAACATATTTTACCAAAAAAAAATACTAATGATGAAAAAGCATGCATGGGAGAACATTCCAAGTCCAAGAGCAAGTAAAATAGAGCCAGGCTAGTATAACTGTTATCAATAAGCATATGCGCTTTAAGGCAACCAAAACAACTGGAGTCTCATACCGTCCTGTTAGTAGAGTCAACATCAGATTGCCTTGGTGGAGAAGAGCCAGAATCACCTAAAAATAAGCAATTATAAAATCAAAAGGCATGTCAAATGGGAAAATTATTTATAAAAAAACTGCACACCTACCCACAGAGCCCCAATATGCTGGAGTAGATACTAGGAAAACCAGGCCCCAAATATTACTTATTTGAACATGTATGCATGATGCATTTAGTAACATGTACTGAAACTATTGAAATATTACACAACCACCTTAAAAACCATAGCATCAATCGAAGAATAGATATGCAGCAAAATTGATTGTTACAACTCCCGGTTATATGTGTGAAAGTGGAACTCATTAAAATTCAAAAAAAAAAAAAAGTGGAACTCATAGCATCTTTATTAGTAATAATAAATTAATTGACATGGTAGCAATGAAACTCTGAACAAATAGCACTGACTAATACAAAGTCAAGATCACCTTGATATGGTAGCAATAAAACTCTGAACAAATAGCACTGACTAATACAAAGTCATCATGGAATGTGGAAAAACACAATAGATGTGTAATAACTGGAGTCACGGGCTAAAGACAAAACAATATCAAATTGTGAAAATACCTTGAGATCTTCTAGGAGTCGCTGGTCCTACACGAATTGGTCTTGTGGAACAGTACACACCATTCATTTCAGACATGGCATGAGTTTTGTCATTATCATCTCCAAACCTAACAAAGCCGTATCCTCTAGAACGGCCTGTGTTTGCATCAATTATAACTTTAGCTCCTTTTGACTGATCGGTATTTGTTAGAAAAAAGCTCCAGTAACATCTCATCGGTAACATCAACAGCCAAATCGCCAACAAATATCGAGTGATCAGATGAAAGTTCCGTGCGTTTTTCTCCCATACTATATGATGCCCAGTTTAACTTAAAAGCCCGGTCAGTATTAGGCATTACATGACCAGAAAAATTCTGTAGTGCCTTCTCTGCTGACACGTGCGAATAAAACTCTACAAAGCCATAACCCTCGGAAACTCCCGAGTGTCTATTGCGAATGACTTTAATATTCACCACCTACAAAAGCAGATGAATAACGAAACGGCAATTAGTAACGCATGAAGAAAAACAGTAACGTAATGACGGAACAAATCTCTCAAAGAAAGGACAACAAAAAACTTGCTTTATCAAGAAAAAGGATAACACATTTAAGCCAAATATAGTAACCTTAACTGAAAATTTGATGGCGTTACTACCTTATAACAACACAACAGCAGATGACTAGCGAATTGGCAATCAGTAAAATGCATGGAATAAAATATAGTTAATGGTAGAGCAAGTCTCTCAAAGAACCACCGACATTCATTACCAATATATTAAAGGGATAGCCATTTAAGTCAAATACAGTAGCCTTAACTGAGAACGTGACTACGTTGCTACATACATTACCAACACATTCAACTGAATGTCACAAACTCAGTCCACATTTCCAATCATGTAACAGATTGGCAGGGAGAGATATGACTATGTCAGATGCTACACGATTGTGCAACTCAATATTTGGCAGTGTGACAAATTTATGTACTGTAACTACTTCGGGACGCCCAAACTGCAGGAATTGAAATGACCTGAAAGTTGGCGCCTTAGCAACTACCGAGGCTAGCAGGCTACAAAGCGCATAGGTTTTCGTTACCAAACCAGGATTTGCCGCAAAACTACACCGCTAAGCCTGTTGCAGCACAGTATAGACGAATCAACGCTCAGCCATGGGATACACATAGCTGGATTCGAGAGATCCGGTATGGATAAGGCCGGATCAGAGGAGCAGAGAGATAACGGACCTCGCCGCTGGGGCCGAAGCAGCTGTGGAGGTAGTTCTCGTCCATCCAGTACTGCAGGTCGCCGACCCAGATGGTCCGGTTGTCCTCGCCCCCGTTCCCGCCGGATCCAGCGGGCGGCGGCGGCGGTGTCACCGAGGCCGGCGGCGCGAAATGCTTGACGAACTGCGGGGAGGTGGCGGCGGCGCGGCCACCATGGGGTGGTGTGGCGGTGGGTACGGGATGACCACCCACCGCGGTTGCGGCATATGGTGGTGCGGGTGTGGCGGTGCGTGCGGGTGCGGCGAGGCGGCCGCCGCCGCGGCAGCGTGCGCGGCGTGGGGGTGAGGGTGCGGCGCCGCCGCAGCCGCCGAGGCCTGGGCGTCGGTGGGGCCACTGCCGCTGCCATCTGCATCGTCGCCGCCGCCGCCGCCGAGGGTTGGTTGGGCCTGGAGGGTGAGGATTAGGAGGAGGGAGGGGCCGCCGCGTGTGTCGAAGCTCGCGAGGGGTGGAGGCGGAAAGAGAGGAGGGAGCGCGTGGCCGCGGGGTGAGGCTGCCCATTTATAGGCCGTTGCCGACAGATCTGGGCCGTGCGATCTAGGATTTCGCGGGGGCGCGGCCGTCCGATGGGCGGGCGTCGAGGACACTGACGCGTGGGCCCCGGTGGGGTACGCTCGGCTAGGGGATTCTAGGGAATTGCCGAATGGGGTGGTGCGCTGCTGCTGCTACTTTTGTGGCTTGTTTCGTTGGATGGAGATGTGCGGCTCGTGTTTTGCTATTTCCGGCTCTCATAAATGGCAGGATGGGCCGGTAACTGGACTTTGAAGTGACTGCCTGTAGATTTGGGATCCCGTACGTGCTCCTATTCAAGCCGCATTCCAAAAAAAGATATGGGATGCTACAAATTCATTCACTCAAGTAGGCAGTCGCAGTTGTAACTCTCGCCCCTTCCATCATCACCTTCGTTCCTTTCCCCTTGCTACAGTTGCTTAGGGCGGAAAGGGAGGCGACGAAGCGCCGGCGGCGATTCCGGCCGACCTCCGTCCTCTCCGGCGGCCGCTTAGGCGCCTGAGAGGGGAGGGCCGGGAATCGCCGTCATGGTTGTACATAGTCTAGGTAGATGTCTCCCTAGGTCTAGGTTGTGCTTGCCGCTGATGATAAGCGACGGCCGGCTAGGGTTAGCCGGGGAAAGTTCTTCCTCAGTGGCTCGGTCTTCCCGGTGGCGTCGGTGAGGCGGTGGCGGGCGTCGCAGGGGAATAAGTCTTCGTGGTCTCTTCCCCGCCCCGGTGGTGAGCCGCCCCCGGCCCTATCGGGCCGAGGCCGACGGTTCGCCCCCGGTGTCTCGTGGTTGGTGAATCCCTATCTCTCGTTGATGGTGGTTTCGCCGGCCTCCTTTTTGCTTCGAGGTTACGTGAGTCGGCTTCGAATCGAGTGGTCGGTGGCCGGCCGATCCGGTTCAACTCCCCGTTGTCGGGCGGTGGTCGCCATCGGCGAACCGGATCCGTAGAACTCGGTGTGGTTGGGGCGTGGCCTGGCCGATGGGCGACAACCGATTCCTTCTTCTTCGACGATCGCAACAAAGCCTCGTGGTGCGATGCGGCCTCACCAGCCATGGTGTTTCTCGAGTCTTCCAAGACGGCGGTGGCGGCGACGAGGAACTCGTCGAGCGAGTGGATTCGAAAGGATCCGTGGGTTCTCTTGTAATTTTTTTCTTTTCTTAGGGTCCTTTTCGATGTTTGGTGGAGTCTGCTGGTTCTGTATCCTTATATGGGTCTGTATTCGTATGTTTCTCATGTATGTTTTCCTTAAACAGTAATACAGACACATTTTATCAAAAAAAAAAAAAAAAAGTAGGCAGTCGCAGCAGATCATGAATAACTGTTTGGTTCTGTGGAAATGATTGGTGTGACAATAGGCGACGAAAGAAAGTTGGAAACATATAATTTTTGAGTCGCTAGAAAATTAGAAATTTGGCATATCCATTAGTGATACTGTAGTTTGTTGCAAAATTAAATACTAAATTTAAATTTAACATAGACAAATATTAATTTCAATAAGTGGTAGGGTCAAGTAAATTTTTTATGAATAACTAAAATTTAAAATTATGGCAAAAGTATTAGAATTGAAAGTATAAAATATATAAAGCAAGAAACCACAAAAACAAATCTACTCAATAAAATTTGGAATACAATTAAGGACATTATTTTGATTTTCATGAGTAAGAAACAAAATACCTAAACAAACGGTCCATAATAAATGCACTAGTTAGCAACAAAAAAGAAATGGAGACAAATGATATAAGTTAGTACTCCATTTGTTCCAAATTATAAGACGTTGACGTTTTTGGTACATCCATTTTGCTACGCATTTGGAATCTTGCAAGAGTTGTGATAATCTTTGTGGAAGTTGCATTCTTTTGTAAACCCTTTCAAGGATGTTGTTTTGCATAGTAGGTCTTTTTCTTTATCGATATAATCGGCAACTCTCATGCTTGGTTTGTTTTTTTTTAAAAAAAAATCAAATCCAAGAGGTAAAAAAGCATGGAAGGCCTAATTTTGTCGGTGATAATGGAAAAGATCAATTGACATCGGCATTGTACCAATCATGGTGGTGCCAACTCAAGGATTAGAGAAACGGAAAGGCATTTGGTTTGGATAGTAGCGCAGGAAAGTAGTACCGTTCCAATCACGATATTGATCCCAACCTAGCAAGAAAGGTAGTATATGTAATGACTAAAGCACCAAAATCTAAAGCCCACCATCGTTAAAACTTTTTATAATTTTTTTGTCGGCCCTAAACATGTCCTAAGCTAATTTTAAGCACCAATTTCTTGGGAGAAACTCCACCTTATCTATCCCATATTCAGCTCAACTTAATTGCTAGCCTTTGTTTCCCCTCGTTACCCTTCCACGCTATTGATCTACTCTACTTTGTTTGCAGTTCTCATTGCTTGATTTTGCCTATTCCCCGCTTCTCTTTTGTCATTACTGTTGCCCATGCTTGATTGCTTGCATACCATTAGATGTCCTCGCGCCTGACTGATTGGCCCAGCCTTCGGCCTAGCTCGCTCGCTTAGCTTGCAGTGGCGTTGGGAGGACCGGCGAGGTCCGGTCATTACCCTTCACTCCCACCGAGCTCGGCACCAGCATCCTAGATCCATCATGCTAGTGTTGTTTTCCACGTCCACTGTTGGATGGACCGAGACCCATTAGGATCTCAGTTGACATCTTAGACAAGTTTATATAGACCAAAAGTATACATTTTCGAAGTTGGGATACTAAGATGACCACAACCAAGTCTAAGAATCGAGCCTCATACCCATCTTGCATGTGCATGCTAGTAGGATGTGCCCAGTGTTGTACTCCCTCCGTCTCAAATTGTCAGAATCGTTTCACTTTTTTGACTCTAAGATTGACCATTCATCTTATTTAAAAAATTTATGCGCAAATATTGTCAAATTCAAGTCATTTTTAAGAACTTATATTAATAAAGAAAGCCACAACAAAAAAAAAAAGTGATATTTTGCACAAATTTTTGAAAAGACAAGTGGTCAAACTTGTTGTCAAAAAAGTCAAACGACTTATAATTTGGGATGGAGGGAGTATATATTGTGTAAAAAAGGATGTCCTGATGTCCTGACATGTGTGAGTAAACTGAGGTTTGGCTTGTGTTCCGCTTGTCGTGGTTCAAGGCATGGCTAGCAGTACGGGCATAAAAATAGTTAGGTTTCATTTTTAAAGAGTAAATTGTTGTAGAGGAGCTCGTCGCCAGCACGCCCACGCCGTCCCGAAATTGATTGGTCCGTTTTTTTTGCAAAAGAGTCCCTCTGTTTATACGAAATCACGTTCAAATTCATCGCCAGCCCTCCTCCACAAAGAATCGTGGCCGGGATTTCTTTCGCATGGCACTCTTTACTATGTGCCTTCGCAAAACACCCCCTCCGGCCCTACTAAATATATACAAATTCGGCTCCCATCTCAAAAAAAAAAAAAAAAAAAAAAAAAAAAAAAAAACTCACGCTCCACCTCTTCCCGTGCTCCTCCCCGCGGCTCTCAGCGCCGCCGCCGCGCCTCCGCCCCCCCCGCGCTTCCCTCTTCTCCCTCCTCTCCCCCTGGTGTGGCCGGCGCCGGGCGGCGCGCCGGCTGCCCAGCCCCCCAAGGAGCCATGACGCTGAAGCGGCGTGCCGGCCCGGCGGCGCGCGCGGCGGCCGCCCAAGGCGGCGCGGCGCGGCTGGCGGCGAGGGCGGCGGCGGGCGGGCGGCGCAGTGACCCCTCCCTTCTCCTCTCTCCCTCCGTCTCCACGCCTTCTAACCATGTAGACGACGTTCAAAGATGTGCCCCTATGGTTAGGGTTAGGGTTCTGACGACGGCCGCTTTCCCGATTTTGGGTTGGATATTCATGTATCTTGTGTTTTTGGTATGGGATTTCTTGATTTAGAATTTGTCGTGTACAAAGAGTCCGACGAGAGATCCTCCATGAAGCGCTCCGGTGAGGATGACCCAAATCTTGCGGGAAGATTTGTCGACCGACCTCTTAGAGTTACAATTTCTTTTCGGTGGGTTCTTGCATCCATGAAGAATTGCTTCACTGTATTTTGCAGTTGGAAGGATCAAGGTTTATGACTAACATGCCATGTTGCTTCGTACTGCATTTTTGCCTTTACCTTTGATAGCTAAAAAAACTATGTTTAGTTTCGCACTACATTTTCTATAGCTTCGGTGCCTGCATTTTTTTCGCAATGATTTTCTATAGCTTCCAGTTTGATTCGAAAGAAATTGGTCAAATCAATAATCGACTTAACCAACATGTATCATTGCAGCCTACAAATTCTAATAGCAATGCTTACTAACATGCCCTATTTCACTACATTTGGTGTCCACCTGATGCTTTTGTGCACCTGTAAGAACATTTGTGCAAGACAACACTTGGTCATCAGCCATCTTTATATAATCTCGCTTATGTTTAGCTAATCCCAGTAAATGATACTTGCTATGCTTCTGAAGCGTCTAAAATCTTGTTGCAACAGGACATGACATCTTAGCGAGTTACCTAATTAGACAAACTGCCTCTTCTTGGATTATAGCTTCTTCTTTATTGATGTAGGTTATACAAGGCACTTGGCCTGCCAAAGTCACCTCAACATTAAGGTGCTCGAATCCCTCCTCTTTCTTTAACCATTTTTCTCCTTTGCAGCTAGCAACATCCTTACGTGCCTGTTACCAACTTGATTATTGGTTTTGACCATCATTTCGATATACTTGACAAGCTGGTGATTGACATGAGCTCTGATTCTTTGATATTCCAATATACCATTTTAGATGGGGACCATATAAGGCCCCTCCTCACGAGCTCACAACTCTAGCTTATAACAGAGGTTTTTTAAACATAGTCTATTTGTTCCACTGATAAATAGTCTTTGAGATCCTTTTTTTTTCCATTCTCAGTTTGTGTTGTTTGCTCGGGCGCCAATGATCCCTGCATCTTGATTTAGTGCATTATAATTTCGCCATTCACTTTGGTTCAGCTCTTGCTCTTGGTCTGTATCTCTCTGTGTGTATGTGCCTCCAAAAGCAAAAAACTAAATTGTTCTTGTCGCTGGTCCTGCTGTGCGTATATCCGAAAAGCATGATTAGTTCTACTTCAATACAGTAGTGCCATGCTTTGGACAATAGAAAATGTTTTTGTTGTCCCAATCCTTTGCTCCCTAAGGATTGCACTCTTTTTTACTCGAGAAGCATGATTAGATCTACTGTAAGTTTGTTAGTCCGCCTTTGCTGCGCTTTTCTTTTAGGCATTTAGGAAGTACAGCTCATTCTCTCTGAGACGCCACAAAAGAGATAATCTCAAATATCGCTCCTGTTGTTTCATCAATTGTAGAAGGTAATTAGGAAATGTTCAGTTTGTAGTGTTTGCTCAAGCTGCCAATGATCCCTACATTTAAAGAGAACATTGGGTGTAGAAGAGATCGTCGGACTGCTTGGGTCAGGAGCAGTCCCATAATGTCGCTATTTGGAAACTAATTTATATACTTGCTCGGCTTACGCACTCAAGCAAGCCGCCCTGCAGCAATCCTAGCAGGTAGGCTGCAACTGTTTTTTATGCAGTTACATTCCTCAAGCTAACTTTGGTTGCTGTGTTCAGAAAAGCTATTTGCGGCATGCAATACACTTGGCGTATGGCATCACCCCCCGCCGTCTTCCCTGTGTTCTCCGTATGCAAACATGTTTCTGTTTAGCCAATTCTACAAACTGATTCTTAAATGTATTTCCTCTATACAGGGATGTCCCGACTGTGTGTGCCATGGCGGACGGCTTCTGTTGGCTGTAGCCTTCCAAGGTTTTAGCCTATAGGGTCTCGCTAAATGACAAAGTGGACTATTGCGCTACCAAATGTGCCACCCCAAATGACAAGGTAATTTGGATTGTATGTATTTTCTTCATCATGCTCATCTCATAACTCATAAGAAAGAATGAATCACTTTTTGTTTATCTTTCTTGAATCTTTTAATACAAAATTATATGAGCAAGGGTTCAATTTCCTTATCTTGTAACCTCTGAATGTAATTTTGCTGGTTCGAATATAGTGTCATTCCAGTTATAATAATAGTACACCAACCAGCAAGTATTATGAATGAATTGAAATGTTACATTAGATAGAGCCGCTTGGTTGCCCATGGTTAGTTTTGTCTTAATATGCAGAGATTTCCTTCCACCCAGTGTTCATGTTCCCATAGTTATCAGGATTGATATGCTTAATCCTGCTATATTGCTACCACTCTCTGATATGAGAAATTGTTTAACAAAGCGTTAGTTTATTAGACCCATATTCTTGTAGTATTCCATAGGATACATACTAATTTTGTTCCCTTTGGGATCCTTTACGCGGTCGAGATATAACGATCTCAGCTCAAATATGTTTGGATCATGGGCACATTTGCTTGCTGATTGGTACTTGCCGTGCCAAAGCTGCCCAAATTTGTGACTAATGGAAAAATTTGTGAGTAATGGAAATGTTGCTCCCATATTCCTTAGTAGTATCATAGTTTTGTCTAAGGAGCACATGGTCGTTGCCAACTAGGTGGAATTCAATTTGCCACATCATTTAGTGTCTGTGAGGGAAGCCCTTTATCCTGTTTTCCGCTTATGCGAGTCTTGTCATCTGTCTAAAGATTGAGTTATCCTTGTGCTAGAGTGGTAGACAAGTAAAGCATCCTCCATTTTTGTTGGTTCCTGTATCGTTTTCCTTTTGGAGGTCTGCTATCGGATATAGCACCTCATATCATGTTCAGGAAATGATATGCCATGCAAAAATAATATTTTTATGACCTTGAGGGGCCATGCTTTCATGGTACGCTAAATAAATCTTGGTATTTTAGGTAGTTGCCTGTGGTTTTGAATTACAGCATTACATGTCGGCCTTTTAACAGGAGCAAAATGGATTACGCTGTTCCTCTGCATTCGCTACCCGCCAAGCTTCACCGATGCCATGACGTCCGAAAGTGTACATATGGGACATGGATGAGACACGTATTTGTTGAAGTCACTTCTGGATGGCTCATATGCTGGGGCTTTTCATGGCCTGAAAACTTGTGAGAAAACTTACTGGAATAGGATCGACGGGAGGACCTTTGTTGAACTCTGTGATCAGCACATGAACTTCTTTTATGAGGTCAGTTAGCACATAAACTCTACTACCATACATGCTAGCTATGTAGTACATAGACAAATGATATGCCATTTTTATATTCCAGAATTACATATCCAAATTGTACATAAATTTGTTACATTTGTCCCTTTGAAAGCTACTTTTGTTTTTCCTATACATGAAATTTTCCCTGTTTTCACTCCATCAGAGGTTGTCCAATTTGCATTATTTTTTGCTGCCATTTGAGGATTGACGGCTTCTGTTTTCATTTGAATTCCATGGTGCTACTTTGCAGGTGCCTGAGTGTTTCAAATCTTTTGCTTAATTGGTCTAAATGGTGCTACTTTACAGGTGCCTAAGTGCCGTGTCAAATTTCCTTAAATGGACTCGCTGCCTTTTGCCATCCGGATGACTCTGTTGTCCTATCCTAATACTTGAAATTGCTGTCTTAGTGCATGGATGTTGCCTAGCAGTGTTGGCCAGATGATCACTTGAATAATAGACCCGAGCCAATCTTCCTTTTAAATGCCTTGTTGATCTGTATGCTGTTTATTTCTGAGTCTAAACATTTGCTATCTATGTTGTATGAACATCGTCTCTAAATATGTGTACTTGTTTGCATGCATTGCTTATTATTTACGATATTGCTTGTGCCTATCCTCGCGCGCATGGGCGCGCGCAAATCACTAGTTCAAAAGTAGTGTTCATAGAAATGAATAATTTTCAGCTACTATCTAGCCAGCATAAACATACTCTTGTCCTCACAACTCTCTCCCTTACACGGAGCTGGGAACAACCGATCCAATCGCGTTCTCGGACGCATGGATGGATCCAAGGACGCGTGGTCGAGACATAGCTCCATCTTTGTTGGACTTTGTCAACCGCAGATGCATCGTCGAAACGCGACCGTTGCTAAAGGATTACAAGGACGAGTCCATGTACGTCAAATATCCGGAGGCATAAGCCCAGCCATATGAGTACCTCGGGCTCCGGGACCTGGTCATGCAAGTATAGCTAAACGACAACGAGGACCGACTCGTATGGAGATGGACACCCGAAAATACTCCTCTAAGTCGTCCCCATCGAGGCATTATAGATGACTTCTCACCCTATCCCGGGGTGCAAGCGCATCTGAAAAACTTGGGCACCACTTCGAGTGAGAATCTTTCTATGGCTAGTTGTACGAAGATGCCACTAGGCTACGCAGACCGGAGAGCACGCCATGGGCTATAGGCGAACGATAGATGCTTCCTCTACGACCGGGACCTAGAGACCATTGACCACATCATAGTCTCATGCTCCTTCTCCAAACAAGTGCAGTGGACCATCGTGGCAAGTGCTTGGCGTCGACTTCTCGTAGGTGGGAGACGCCTCACTACTCGACCGGGTGGGATCAATGGCGTCAAAAAGATGACATGGAGACAAAAGGAAGGGGACCGACACCTTATTCACCTTGGTCATCCGGGAAGTTTGGAAAGAAAGGAACACAAGGTGCTTCTCACGTAGCGCCGCTTCCACCACCGTCCAACTCCTAGCCACCATCAAGCATATCGCCAATCGATGGATCAAAGCCGGGGCATGTAACCTTAGTTGCTTTAATTGAGCAATCGACATGCGACTCCATTTGGTGGGGTGGGGTGGGGGATGAAATGTATATTTTTTATCCTTCCAAAAAAACTCTCTCCCTTACAATTTCGATCCTCGCCTTGTATTTCCCGAGACCCCATATTCTTGTATTTCGAAATGTATATTTTTTATCCTTCCAAAAAACAACTCTCTCCCTTACAATTTCGGTGATCCTCGTCTTGTATTTCCCGAGATCATTGTATTTCCCCGAGATCGTTGTATTCTTGTATTTCGAAATGTATATTTTTTATCCTTCCAAAAAACAACTCTCCCCCTTACAATTTCGGTGATCCTCGCCTTGTATTTCCTCGTTTTGAAATGTATATTTTTATCCTTCCAAAAAACAACTCTCTCCCTTACAATTTCAGTGATCCTCGTCTTGTATTTCCTGAGACCTGTTGTAACTTTTGGCGTTTCTACCCTAAGCTTTTTAATGAAATGGTGATTTTACCCTCGTTTTTTTTAACTTTATGATTTTTACCCCTCTTATTTCAAAACGAAGGGAGAGTCTACCCCGCTCCATTAAGTCCCTCTAACGGTGTTAAAAAGGACAAAAAAAACGAGCGTAAAATCACCATTTTTCATAAAAGCGAGGGTAAAATCACCGAATTTCCTTTCTTTTTTGTTTCTTTTTGTCATTTAATATGACTTGTACCAACGGTGTTAAATAAGAGGGGTAGACGGAGGTTTCATTTGAAAAAGTGAGGGTAAAAATGCAAAGTTAAAAAAACCGAGTAAAATTACCGTTAAGCTTTAAAGTAAGGGTAGAATCACCAAATTCCCATACATGAACCCAACATATTTAACCAAGCTTTGTTAGTCTAACAAGCCATAACACCAAAGCCACTGCGTTTTGGGTTGCTGTCACTGACGTCTTGACGTCCGTCTTGACGTCGCTATCTGGCTGGCCCAACACAAGAAACGGAGAGGTTGGCCTGGCGACAAATGAGAGCATCTGTGGAAAAAATGGAATCTCGGCGGCGTAACCGCTCCCGTCTGCACGTGCCTGGCTTATTCGGCGTCGTGGCGGGCCAGCCCTGATCCACGTCCACTGCAGAGATAAGACGCGATCGAGCGTAAATAAAAGCTACTTGGTCACTCATCAAGCGTGCAAGATCTCAATCTTCCGGCGATGGTGAGGCCACACGTCGTGGTTATGCCGTACCCAGGCTCCGGCAACATCAACCCAGCGCTGCAGATCGCCAAGCTGCTGCACCACCACGGCGTGTACGTCACCTTCGTCAGCACCGAGCACAACCACCGGCGCGTGCAGGCCACCGAGGGCGCCGGAGCTGTGCGCGGCCGGGAGGGCTTCCGCTTCGAGGCCATTCCGGACGGCCTGTCCGATGCCGAACGCGGCAGGCAGGACTACGGGCGCGGCCTGGCCGTGTCCACGAGCACGCGCTGCGCCGCGCCGTTCAGGGACCTCATCGCGCGGCTCAACGGCACGCCCGGCGTGCCGCCGGTCACCTGCGTGCTGCCCACCATGCTGATGAGCTTCGCGCTGCGCGTGGCGCGGGAGCTCGGCATCCCCACCATGTCGTTCTGGACGGGCAGCGCCGCCTCGCTGATGACGCACATGAGGCTCCGCGAGCTCCAGGACAGAGGGTACGTGCCACTCAAAGGTAAGCAGGCAGGCAGAGCATCGCCCAAATCTTTTGCACACAATTGCACTTGGTCACTTTTAATTTTCACCACCGTGATCGATCGACTGCAGATGAGAGTTTCCTGACGAACGGCTACCTCGAGACGACGGTGATCGACTGGATCCCCGGCATGCCGCCGATCTGCCTCGGCGACTTCTCGAGCTTCCTCCGCACCACGGACCCGGACGACTTCGGTCTCCGCTTCAACGAGTCGGAGGCCAACAGCTGCGCCAAGGCCGACGCCCTCATCCTCAACACCTTCGACGGCCTCGAGGCCGACGTCCTCGCCGCGCTACGCGCCGAGTACCCGCGCATGTACACCGTCGGCCCCTGGGCTTGCTCCTCCGCCTGGAGCAGAACGACCAACAAAACAGCGCGGACACCGAGTCGTCGACGACCGGCCTGAGCCTGTGGAAGCAGGACGCCGAGTGCCTGGCGTGGCTGGACACGCAGGACCGGGGCACCGTCGTGTACGTCAACTTCGGCAGCCACACGGTGGTGACGCCGGAGCAGCTGAGCGAGTTCGCGTGGGGTCTCGTGGCGAGCGGCCACCGGTTCCTGTGGTCCATGAGGGACAACTTCGTCCGCGGCGGCGGCGGCGGCGACCTGCTGGACGCGATGCCCCCGGCCTTCAAGGCCGAGACGACGGCGGGGCGGTGCCACGTGACGGCGTGGTGTCCCCAGGAGCAGGTGCTGCGGCACCCGGCCATCGGCTGCTTCTTGACCCACAGCGGGTGGAACTCGACGTCCGAGAGCGTGGCCGCCGGCGTGCCCATGGTGTGCTGGCCGGGGTTCTCGGACCAGTACACCAACTGCAAGTACGCCTGCGAGGTGTGGGGCGTCGGCGTCCGGCTCGACGCGGAGGTGGAGAGGGAGCAGGTCGCCTTGCACGTCAGGAAGGTGATGGCGAGTGAGGAGATGCGGAAGAGCGCGGCCAGGTGGAAGGAGGCGGCGGAGGCGGCAGCCGGCTCCGGCGGCTCGTCACGCGAGAACCTGCTGAGCATGGTGAGAGCGCTTACAGCCGCCCATCCAACAAACTCATCAGATGCTGAAGAGATCGGTAGTTACAGTTGAACGGAATCATGAAGCGATTGTTGATGATGGATGCCGTATAATTTTAGTTGCCCAATAAAAGTTGAATCTACAGTGCGCGCGCGCTTATGGTGTAAGAAATAACTATATGCATTAGTTGCATTAAATATTAATATATTGTCTTTTTAAAAAAATTCAAAGAGAAAAAGACACATAAAATAATTGTCATGATTTTTTTTTCACTCAACGAGCAAGGGACACTACAAATTGAAGTGTTGACCCATGTTTATGAATCGTCAGTAGATAGGCTTTTACCAGTCGGCTCACCGTATTGAGCAATAGTTAAATTGTTGCCAATAGATAAACATACTTCTATGAGGCATCAAAG
Source organism: Hyparrhenia diplandra (assembly GCA_015847255.1). NCBI lineage: Eukaryota > Viridiplantae > Streptophyta > Magnoliopsida > Poales > Poaceae > Hyparrhenia > Hyparrhenia diplandra. The sequence continues at coordinate 13,490 of JADLZK010007391.1, read as the reverse complement.
GAATGATAGCCCAAGTATATCTCCTGAACCAAGAAGAGTGACGCCTAGAATCAATTAACCTTCACATTTTATTATCCGACCACCTCCATTTAAGCACGGGCAAAGAAGCATCACATCCAAACCAAACCAAGCAATCGAGTAGCTGTGCGGTTACAAACAAGGCCAATCATCACAACCGTGGTGAGGCGAGGGCGTGTGCGAGTCCTGCAATCCCAGCTGGTGCAGCCGGCCGGCCCATCATCGTTTTTTTTTTTTTTTTGCGAGGACGGCCGGCCCATCCCTTATTAGACGTGTTGCGGCATCCACGCTCATAGAGTTTACTCAAAAAAAAAAAAAAAAAAAAAAAAAAAAACACGCTCATAGAGTCTGGGTGCTCCACGTGCCAGGTTGTATCAATTTTGCAGACGACGTCCAAGCAGCTGTGTTGTTTGTGTGAAACCTAAATGCAAGTCCTTCTTTGTAGACGGCGCCGGGTCGCCGTCAACCTATTCTTTGCTCCTACGTCAGGCTTCTACAGTATCTTCAGTTGTTCGTCTATGATGTTTCTTCACCAAAGACACGGAAGTCGCAGATTCTCAGCAACAGGTCCGGTACCAACCAATCTTTTCTGTTGTCATGACGTTGTCATCGCCTAGTGTTTGGGGATTTCTTTTTTGTTTTTCTATCTACTCACGTCTCTTTTCTATTCTTTCAAAAAAAAAAAAAAAAAAGAATCGACTCCGGCAGAGTAGGTGACTTTGTATGTAACGCTATGTTTGAACGATTTTGTCAAAAAGGGGGAAAAAGGTCCGGCGAACCATTGCTAATTTGGATTTGGATTTGGGGAGCACGAGGAACGAACTACAGCCTACAGGTACGAGCTCCCCTCCTGTTTCCTAAGGGAAAAAAAATGTCTCACGGCTTCGAGCAACAGGACCGGAGGTCCGATGGATCGATGCTCTGGGGAATACAGATTCATCACCATCGAATGTCCGGTCTCGTCCGAGAGCACCTTGAGCCCTTGAATTTGTTATTTCTTTCTTCATATAGTGATCTAAGATGACGAACCTAGGGCATCTCAAGACTAAAAATAATAACTTCTTCCAATTTAAGATTTTGGTAAGATTGGGAAAAAAAAATTTATCTCCTATAATTTTCAATCCCACATTTCAATCTTTTTGGCACTTGGAAAATAATCACACCCAGCGTGAAAAAAATCCGATGACTCGCGATCACGCATATCCCAGCGCCAATTCTCCCAATGACCTTCTCCTTATAGCGTGCTAAAGACGAGAATCCCTGGTCCACCTCGGCCTGACCAAATCGAGCTTGTAGCGGCGACGATGTCAATGATGAATCACACCTCTGGCAGCGTGGCGGAGTGGGTTTTTGGAAAAAAAAAAAATTGTTGGATAAATCTTTCTTGGAAAAAGTTCAAATTATTCCCTTCAAGTATAGAGAAAGTCTAAATAACCCCTAAAGTATATTTTGGTTCAATTTACCTCTTAAACTATGCTATTTGGTTCAACTTACCCCATAATGCAACTTGTCATTTTTGTTTCTCTTTACTCAAGTTGAATTTTAATTTGAGACTTTGCAAGGTGGTCGCGAACATCATAAGCTATACTAAAAACATATTTGACGAATTTTTCATCATTGATTTTATATATTTTTGTATCTTAACGATAAACTTTCTTATTAAATATATTACCCTATCAAAATACCGATGAAAAATTCATGATATATTTTTCTAACATACCTTATGTTGTGTGCTATAAACTTGCAAAATTTGAACTTAAAACTCCACTTGTGCATATGGAGAAACAAAAAAAGATAAATTGTGTTAAGGGATAAATTGAACCAAGATGCATAGTTTAGGGGTAAAATGAACCAAGAAATACTTTAGGGGGTTATTCGACTTTGGTTATACTTGAGGGAGTAATTTGGACTCTCCCAAAGACCTTTTGACGCCTTGGAAAACCCGATGGTTTTTGGAATGAATTTATTAGGAGCTCTTAGAGATGCTCTCGAAAATATCTAAATAGGATTTCCAAAACTTATGAAAAAAATATTTTTGTAGATGCTATAAATTGTTGTAAAACACACGGACTCTTTCCTAGAAGGAAAGGAGAAGGATGAATCTAATCCTAGTCCATTTGTATGTTGGCTCTTACCAAAACTCTCCTACCTTGGTCGGAATATAGAAAGAGGAGAAGGAGGAATCCTAATCCTAGTCCGTTTATTGTGTGGGCGATTTCCATACTCTAGGACTTATTCGGACTATATATGGGAGATCCTCCATTGTAAGGAACGGATATTGTGATGAATAAAGAATAGTCTCCCTACACCTTGTGTCTATGTGTTCTACTTTCATCTACTATGTGATCGTGAGAGACGGAGAGGATGGTCCTAACCGCCGATGACAAGTTTCATAATACGTTATCGGCCACGACAAGCTCTTCGTCGACATCGCCGCTGAAGCCGCCACGATCTTCGGCACCGACGCCGTCCGACACCTCGCCGCAGGCTTCGCCGACGACGTCGACATCCCCCGACGTTGTTAGCGGAACGGATCTGCTACCTCGTTGCGCTACTAATGCGCGACCGCATCGACTCATCGTCACGCCGGCAGTCCCACGGCCTAGCCGAACTGTCCCTTGCGACAAAATTTTTGCTTATTCTCGAATTCAAGAATCCAAGGTATGAAAAAGATCTCGCAGATTACTTGATTGATGTGTTGGCTTTCGAGCAAGTCTATATTTTCAATGCCGTAGAGAATCTGTATCTGCAGTAGATATACGTACATGCAAGAAGCATGACGAATTACGATTGATCTCCCTGTTGCTTGCTTATACCTGCCATCGATCTCGTTGTATTACGTACATATTGAATAGTACACGAAGTACTTATATACTCGAAGTATATACAAATAATTACAGAGGTTGCATCTATCTAGGGTTAATAAAAAGAAATCTTTCCTCCGACCATGTCATGCATGCCAGGAGTATGTTTGTCCGTTCTCTGGAGTTTGGACGCACACAGCAATACGGGCATGAACGCCGCAGGCTCATGAGGCTTTGTTTTGCCATTGGCATTGATCTGCATCTTGCACACGTACTTGTGTCTCTTGCAGTCCAGCGGCATGCGCCTCTCGTCTTGGCTTGGACTATATCTCCCCGATAATTATCGTGGCCCGTACGCCACCGTACCTCCACCATGATATTTGCAAAATTAGGCTTGAAGCCAACATTAAATGCATCTTGAAGGAGCACGAAGTATCCTATGGTGACCCGTAGTCGAATTGTAGGAAGCCGATCCAAAAGTCGTAATGCGCTCCGGTGAAAGGTTTGCACGAACCATATTATGCGGTTGCATCACGGTTTGCTTGCGCCGATCGTTTTCTCACATATGCCCATGGCCTCGCATGCCATCTAGCTGCGTGCTTGCACTTGCTAGCTAACATTGCGCCGCATGCACCGTATGTCCATCGGATCTCCAGCGGCTCGCACGCCATCACCATGGCGGCGGTCCGTGCCAGGCTTAGCCGCGCTCGAACCAGCAGGTTTTTAGGGTATGTATATACTTTAAAATGATGAATGGGGCCATATATAAAAGAAAAATGTGACGAGGAAAATTCAGATAAAATCTATAAAATCCCAGAAAATTAGAAAGGATTTTTAGAATTTTATTATTCTACATCTACTCCCTGTAGAGCCAACCCCTTATTTCTGGAATTATAGATTTTTTTTGGGGTATCTTTGAATCTATCCCCTCGAGAAATTCAATTTTTTTAATGTAGTTTTGTGAATAATTAACCATAGATCCTCTGTTTATGCATATTTGTTGTATTTCTTATATACCGCATATATAAGATCTTGTATGCATTATTTGTTTTTCCTAACATATGAATTTTTGGGATAAAAGAATGATTGGTATAAATTCTGAAAATTTGCATATACCATAATTCTAAAAATGCTAGGATACTTCTAAGAATACTTTGAATAACCATCCGCTAGCTTTTTTTTGCACTTTGCTACTTGTTTACATGTAGTAAACTTATATGTACATGATCAAGTTATGTTAATATACATGCCTTAAAAGAAGAAGCAATATCCCGAAATTACTCTGAAAGTAAAAGTATTTGTTACGGTCATTATTAAATCCATGTAGGATATTTTACTACCATTGAAGTGTAGTAAACTCAGTATATATATTTTCGAATTACTCTCTAGAATGAGTGTATGGCCGATAGAAGTAACAAATGCATTGTGGGACTCATTGCATGAGTAAAATCCCAAATTATGATTATAGACTATCATATTGCATTGAAAAGTCGAATTTTGAAGCTTGTATGCTTAACGCCGCTCTATAAACAATAGCTTGAAGCTTTGTAAATGTCTAGAAGGCAAGATGGTAAATAAAATTTTATCAAACTATATTCTAGAAGAAATATCTCTTGTGTATAGAATATCAAAGAGCCATGAAATACTTAAAGTATTCGAATTTACCATCGAAATTACTCAAATAAAAATTGAGTTGGAATTTTTAGACGACTTTATGAACTAGGATATTATTAAGTTGTAATAATTTTGAATATGTGGCTTGCATATGTTACACCCCTTGAAGGCTTGTGATGGTATATCATAACTCTTGAATATAAAGCATGAAGCTACCGCTTGTCAACTATAGAAGTTAAGACATGAGAGAATGTATATTTTTTTTGGAACATATAAAGTTTCTCTTGAAGAAGAATTTAAATCATGTGCTTATTATTTGTTATCTTTGAATTTCATATCCCAAGTATTGATAGAAGTGGTGGTGGTGCATTAAATTTTTAGTTCTGTTGAATTACGTGGTCAATGGTTAATTTGTTAGCTTTGAAGACTAATACGAAATATTTATTATTCTTAGTTGCAATTTTTACTTGAAGTAATATGTGTGAACTTCTCATGGAATAAATTAGATTTATATGTTTTCACATATAAACAAATTGCCTATTGCCTATCAAAATAAATTAGGTATTATTTTTATCCACAAAGAAGCCTTAATTAGCCACGAAGGTTATAGTTCTTTGTGCATCACTACCATGTAGGTAGATGGGAAACTGAATTTCCTAAAAAGCACATGAATAGTTGGACTATACCGGCATATTAACCGGTCTTAGAAGGATCAATTTAGCCAAGAAATTGTATAATCCTAAGTATTTAATTTTTTTATCTTGAGAACTAGAAATTATATTCTACCCCGAGTCCTATGGTGTACACCGAATAGTACACTGGATATGCGAATTTCATGTCATAATCATTGAATAATAGAAGTATGATTTGGATTCTATGGATGCATTAGAATTGATATTCATAGATAATGCTTGAAGCAAGTTACTACTTGAAGTAATTATGGCATGAAGAGGGGGAGGAATTTTGGTTAAAGGCGTAAGAAAATGTGGATAATATATATTTAATAGGCATAGCCATCCTAAATCAATCTTTAAGTGCATGTATCGGGACTTAAAGTTACGCCCGCGTCCCTTCCGGCCGAGTTAACTTTCTCTACTGCACTAATTGCATATAACCTCGTAGCTTTGTATTTTGTTGTTATCTATTATGTTAGACGAATACTAACATTCCACATTACACCTGCATGTGTATCTCATTGAGCTACAACTATCTCCACCCTTGCATGAATATTAGCATAGCAGCTATAATTGTAGCTAGTAGCTACCTTTACACTTCCCTCATAATCAAATTGGCTAGCTAGCATGCTATGTCTATATGGTTCCCGTTGAACTAAAGGAATAATTTGCTTTCGATGCATCGTATGCATAAGCAATAGATTGGTCTAGGCCGAGCGACTTAAGATCGTGGGGAGTGAGTTTATCAAATTTTGCTCAATGAAGACTAACCCATTTGATGGAATGAATAGTTATGGAACTAAGTTGGTGGATAACACAATTATGATGATTTGGGATTTATGCGTAAAAGGCATTAAGGGATTTTTGCATTGATGGCAATTAGAAAATTCTAGAAGAAATTCCATGTGAACTTGTATGTTGCGTATCTATATTTTAGTAGTATATGGTCCATATTTTTAGTTGTATGAGTACTTAGATCAATTTATTAGGCTAAATAATAAAGAAGCTAGAGAATAAAATAGTTTTTCTAAACTATGTTTTGTGCATACCAGGGGAGAATATCCCCTGAGTTCATAGGAATGATGAACATTCTTAAGTGCACTTTAAGTACTAGCTCATTTTGCATAATGAATAATAACCCCCATGTTTAAATATGTGCGTGAATATTTCCCATAAAACCTAATCATAGCATACATAAATGGGTCTCCACTTGTAGTTGGAGATATATGAATTTGAATTATTTTAAGCCCATGATAGGGATATCTATTGAAGTGTGCTATTAAAGATCTAATATTCGCATTAGGGAGAGAAAGCCTATTTTGAATGCCAAATATTATTTCCAGAGAAGAAAAATGATCTAGAAAATTTTCTTGAAGCTTGAAGCAGGAATACTATCACGCACTAAGTCAACTAATAGTTTGACTAATGCTCTTGTGAAAGCATGAAGCGGAGCATATGCCGGATATTTTATAAATGAGAGGAGTAACTTGAAGTTATAACCCGGAAGTTTTGTTTACGAATAGTAAACTAAATATTGCATACTATCAAGCTAAAATCTACACGGGGGCGCCTGTGGGTTCTAGTTTTGTGTATACTTGTTGAATAGAAATGAAATGAAACTCCTCCATTCTCGTGAAGAGAACACCTCACGAAGAAGGTTAAGAACCTCACGAAGAGGATCATCACGAAGATGAGACCCAACACAATAAGCGCGCATCTCACTAGTGTTGGGTATGTAGAACAATATACAATCTCTTGTTTGGGAAATGACAGAGATAGAATATTCTCACATTGTGAGAGTATTGGGAGAAAGAAAATAATTATCGACAATACTACCTCTTTAATTGCAAATGTTTCTCTTATGAGAACCCGGATCCTAAAAATAAAGTCCATGGCAAAATCGCTTGTAGCGAATATATCGGGTCAATGAAGAAAGCAATTGAGGTTGAATCTCCTATTAAGAAAGAAATGAATGTTCTCGCTATATCTCCGGCAAATGAAACAAATGAATATTGAATATGTAGTTAATAAGTGGATTATGAAAATCCATATAGTTCCCGAAGAATATAAATCGCAACTTGTAGAAATCTCATACTAAGTATTGAAGTCTAAGGTACATATATTCCCGAATGAATATTCAAGTCTCAAGAAGAGCATGTCCTAAAAAGGATTACAATCATTGAATGATTTTATAGTGAATAACTCAATGTTATTGTGTATGTCACTCATCTCTCATGTAGTAGAGAATATATATCTCATAGAAGAGAATTAATAATTCACTAAGAATGAAAGTATATTCTTGAAGAAATTAATCCATGAAGGATTTACCAAATCAATTCTTGAATGAACACCATGCATCCCTGAAGTGAATATCGACCCGAGAGAGAAAGAATGAGGAATTCTAAACACCATGAAGGTGTCATACAAACACTCGAGAAAGTGTAATGCTAGCAATGAATCTATCATCCTCTAAATGCAACAGAAAGAATAATGGTGACTTTGGTATTTAAATTATCCTCTAAATGCCAAAATGCAAGACTGGATTTATTATTAAGTGGTACTATAAAAATCTTGAAGATTTGTAGAATATACCATTTCAAAATCCACTAAGGAAGAACTATAAAGTATTCAAGCTTGTATAAGTTTGATACACTATCTAGAAGATGTTGAATATGAACTTATTTTTTCCCCGTAATCCTCTGAAAGGATTTATTATCTTGAAGGATAAAATTTATTTGTTTTGCACAACAAGTGGTTCTTTTGCATGAAGCATATTGCTCTTTGTTATACCCATATAATTCATGAAAGAATTATAAGCCATACTTTTGAGTCAAATTCAAATGATGGCTTTGTGAGGGGGAGCAATTTTATTGAATTTACCTCGAAGGTAATTGAAACCATTAGAATTATAAAGATCATATTTGCTAAAATATTAAAGTTTATGCATAGATTATGAAGATCAATTTCTATTCACGAAGAATAGAGTATCCTCAAGAATATATGACCAAGAAGGTTAAATGTTGTACTCTTTTTTCCCTATGTGAGTTTTCACTAGAAGGTTTCTCACACAAGGTTTTTAATGAGACAACATGTGCAATGCAATTAACGAATGTGATGTACTCTTTTCTCAAGAACGGTTTTTCCCACCGGGTTTTGATGGAGTTTTTGACGAGGCATATGCATATCGTGGTAATCGCCTGGGGGGAGTGTTGTAAAACACACGGACTCTTTCCTAGAAGGAAAGGAGAAGGATGAATCCTAATCCTAATCCATTTTGTATGTGGGCTCTTACTAAAAACTCTCCAAATTTTTGGTCGGAATATAGAAAGAGGAGAAGGAGGAATCCTAATCCTAGTCCGTTTATTGTGTGGGCGATTTCCATACTCTAGGACTTATTCGGACTATATATGGGAGATCCTTCATTGTAAGGAACGGATATTGTGATGAATAAAGAATAGTCTCCCTACACCTTGTGTCTATGTGTTCTACTTTCATCTACTATGTGATCGTGAGAGACGGAGAGGGAAGGTCCTAACCGGATGACAAGTTTCATAATATAAATCATGCGCAGTCCGTTTTATTTGTAGTCTTTAGGCCTGCTAATGGGGCGGGGTTGTACGGGTATTTTGGGGCGGGTTTTAATACGAGTACTATTGTATGGGTGGAAACGGGTGACACTATGAAACGGGTTGGGGCGGGTTGGGTTGACGACACAAAACGGGTTGAAACGGGTTGGGGCTCCGGGTCATAGATCGGCGCATAAGTCATATATCATCTTCCGTTGTGACTTCGGTTCGGCGGGTTCGGGCATTGGGCCGACGGGGTGGGGCGGGGCGGGTGGCGATTAGAGTTTTTAAAATATGGGTTGAGGCGGGTTTAAAACCCGTTAGCGTGCCTACTTTTGAAGTTTCCATTGTAAGACTGTCTGCACCGGCAGACTCTATGTGTTACTCCAGTAGCATGGAGTGATAGTATGCATGAATCGAAAGTGTTTCAGCAATAATCCTGCATAATAAAGTGAAGTACAGTACTCCATCGATCCATTGTTTACGTACGTGAATGAAATTGGCGAGATGTTGACAATACAACTGAAGTCGATGCGTGGGCCAAAAATTTGGAAAACAGCTGAGATCCATTTTCTTATTTTCCATACATTAATTGTCACGATAGATTGCCGGGCTGTCACGGTGGCGCATAGCCAAGACGCAAACACAAAGCAACAAGCGCTAGGGCGCATTGATGAAGGCGACCATCTTGTCCATCATCTCCTTGGCCTTGTCGCAGTCGGGTTTGAAGAGGTAGAAGACGTGGCCCTCTCCCATGGTCTCCAGCAGCTCGACGCCGGCGTCGCCCCTGGCCGCGGCCACCGCCTCGGCGTAGGCGCGGCCGCGCCACCTGAGGAAGTCGCCCTCCGCGGCGCACAACCAGGACGCGGTCGCACGCCAGCGTGTGGAGCCCCGGCGCGTCGGACGCCATGGGGTTCATCCGCGGGTCGTCCATGCCGCTGGTCTCGGGGCACGCGAAGAACCAGAGCCCGGCGCCCATGGCGCGCGCCGCGGGGTCCGGGTTCTCCTTGCCCACGGCCCGGAGCCCCAGAACCAGGGGTGGATGAGCACGGCGCCCTTGAGCGCCGGCGCCGGGTGGACGCTGCCGACGACGTCCGGGTGGATGGCGAGGTAGTGGCAGATGTTGCCGCCGGCGCTGTCCCCGGCGACGAAGACGCGGGCGAGGTCCCCGTGTGCGGCCACCCAGGGGTCGGCGGCGGAGAGCACCCACTCTGAGCGCGGCGAGGCAGTCGTCGTACGCCGCGGGGAGCGGGTGCTCGGGCGCCAGGCGGTACTCGACGGAGACGACGACCGCGGGGCACGCGGCGGCCAGCCTGTTGAGGAAGAGGTGGTAGCCGGGCGACGCGGCGGACTCGGCCACGAAGCCGCCTCCGTGGACGTACACGACGACGGGCAGCTTCTCGGCGCCGGTGGTGGACGGCAGGTAGAGGCGGGCGGAGTAGGAGCCGAGGTGGACGTCCTGGACTGGACCCCCGTGGCGGCGTCGTGGCCGGGGTCCACGGGCGGCAACACCAGGGGCCGCTCGACGCGGCCGCTCTTGTAGACCCGGAGCAGCGGGCCGAACTCGCGCACCACCTCGTCGGACGGGTCCGGCGCCGGGATGGAGAAGGGGAACGCCGGCTTGGAGTCGGACGACGCCATGGCGGACGGACTGGGAGGTGTGGTGTGGAGTGAGCGACGCGGGGGAAGCGGGCGGTTGGACTCGCGCTTTGGCGTGCTCGGCGAGGTGGTTGTGGACGTGCGGACTCTGAGGTTTTTTAGCCGAGCCGTTTGTGTGGAAGGAACGGGGTGCAGCGGAGCGGCGGTCACCGACAAGTCCGGCCACGCGCGACGTGGTGGTGGACTCGGTGTAGGCGTCGCCGGCGGTGCTGACTGCTGACCAAAAATGTGAGGACATGCACAGATGCGCTGCGCGGCGAGCTTGAAAAGATCTGTCCGTAACTGTGCACAGATGGAGATGGGGCTCACTCAGATCTGAATTGATTATACGTTAACTGTGTAGGGTCAGTTCCGTGCCTTGCTGAACATGTTTGTGGCCACAAAAGTCTCTGCGTGTTCTTCGAGACAGATTGCAACAGGAGAGGAATCCATTCGCTATCTTCTAGAAGAGCTGCTGTGATACAACAACCAGTACTTTCTGCCCGAGACAAATCTTCTGGCCTTTGAATATGTTATTCACTTGGGTGTTGGTTTTGAAAAACACTAGTATGCATCAACTCATTCTATTCTATGAAACCAACAACAACAACAACAAAAAAAAGTAACCATTCCACAAACTAAACATTCTTGTTTATTGCAACACGTGAACAGCTAGAGCAATTTTAAGTTACATGATATTTTAGCCTTTTATAGATGTATAGTTTGTGCTATGCAATTTATGTCTAGATATATAATAAAAAGGAATGTATCTAGAAAAGTCAAAATATCTTACAACAATTTAGAATGGGAGAGAGTAATTGATAGAAATAGAGACTTTTTTTCAAAAAAAAAAACACCATCCAATGTCTTCTTTAATTAGCTAATATAATCTCTTCTATTCCGGATTTCTCAAAAACTAAAGATGGAGAGCAGGGATATAAAGAAGTTGTTGGACGATGAAAAGTTTTTTAAAAAAACATTGGACGATGAAAGATAAAGAGAGCTACCTGGCAAACTGACATATTGTTGTGATGGGCTCTCCACAGCTAAAGGTAAAGTAAAGGCTGTACTATTTGGATCGTGGGTTAGCATGCAGCACACCAGCCAGGCAACGATCTTACCCTTACTAAGGTTGAATGTTCGATAACAAAATAAAAAGAAATCTCAGATTCCATTAGTAAACTGCGAGACGAATTTATTAAACGTAACTAATCCATCTTTTAGCACCACATTATTAAATCATGGACGAATTAGGTTTAAAAATTTCCTCTAGCAAATTAGTCATAATCAGTATAATTAGTCTGTAAATAAGGCCAATTTGTGACTTAACAAGGCCAATCTGCGACTAATTTGCTAGAGGAATCCTGCAATCTATATGCATGTGTCAAACATTGTCAAATCATGCACATTTAATAGTTAGCTTTGAGGAGAAACTAAACAAGGCCAAAAATCAAATGTCTGAATTCGTGCTTGACCAAAATCAAATGGAATTCGTGCCTGGCCGAGCAGTTTTGTTTAAGAACATACTAATCAGCCCATGAAACTTTCTTTTATTGACTTGGTGATTACCAGCCCAGCACGGCCTAGACCACTAGCAATATGCACTACTATAGCCAACCCAAAACGGATGCTACCTGGCCTGGTGGGGTTTTAGACAAACCTCCATAATTGTAGCTTGGCCCATGATGCTTAATGGACAAGACCTATACAGCGAAATAGAAATGGCAAATTAATTTCTCGGTCCGAGTCCATCTCAATATATTTATTCTGATTAAAATAGCACCTGGCCTAATTCAGCCTTTGGATATGGGCATGTTTTTTCGGCTCTAAATGAACCGGATGCGGGGGTGTTTATCGGCTCGTCCCACGAAATGGCGACAGTATATCATTCCATACAACCAAGTTTATACTCTTATAGAGACAAAAAAAAAAAGTTTATACTCTTATAGCATGTTGCCATGTTTTGAATCTAAATCTAGCTTTATTTGTGTGTATTTTCCTACTAACTTTTATTGGTTGGTTAATGCTATGACCTTGGTTTATTTATATATTCCATATGTATCACAATTAAGACGTTTAGGACAACAATACGGTCTTCAAAGTTTTACAAAGATATTTATTGGAAAGTTATATATGTATATTTTTATAAAAATAATTTTCAAGGAAAATTAATTGATATAATTTTCACATTTTTAAACCCAACGATTTAAATGTTATGCATGAATTATATTCTCAATGTTTTGACCAAAACCTTGTCCAAAAAGTCTTCTAAATGCAATAGAGGAGTACTTATATACATGGGTCTAAAAAGCATCTCCAAGAGTACATCAAATTTTTGTTCCTGAAAACTTGGTGTTTTGTCAACTCCCAAGTACGGGTAGAAAAAAGGCTAATCTTCAAAGGAGAAATGGCATGGCAAGCTAGTAAAGTCATCGGGTTTTGTAGTGAGTAGGGCTTTCAACCTAGGTATGACATGGTAAGTTAGTCATTTGGTTCTCACTACACATAGACTAGTTAGTGCCTTCACTAATGTTGTACAATTAACTTATTAATTTGACAAAGAACTGTAATATATGTTTCTGCCGATTTATGTAATCTTTTTGGTGAAATGTGATCTTGATTTGTGGTGGCTACATTGGTAAGATACGCAGTGGGATCCAAAGTGTTCTTGACATGTGGAAACCCCAGCTTTATTTTTTATTTATTTTTAATAATGCAACCTGCTTTTAGATTTGCTATCATGGAGAGTCGAACTCGGTCTACTAGGTGCTACTCGTGTGCTCTCTCTTAGGGATCACCAAGGTTGATTTGCTTAAATTAGGTTGGTCAAGGGGATGACACTTTCGTTTTAAATAAATTAACATGACAAGTCTTTATAGGTGGCACCGTGGTGTTGATGGGTTTGGAGCAAGCGCCCATGGCGATCAACTTCGCGTGGTTGACTTGTTTTCAAAAAGTGCCATTGGGCTGAGCTAGCGGTGGCCGAGTTGAATGAGCTAGACGACGAAAGAGGTGGCAGCTAGGACTAGGAGGTAGCTGGTTGGGGATGTGGGAGCAGGGGTTTTTATATGGTAGCGCTACTGTTTCTATAATGGGCAAATTGGGTCACATGTTTCTATAGACCTCTTTGGAAATATCATATTTCAGTAGAATCAAGTGAAATTGGATTAGCCGAA
>JADLZK010007390.1:0-35824 GCA_015847255.1 Hyparrhenia diplandra | reverse complement strand
TATATGATTTTATTTGTATATGATAGCACTTACAATTTGTCCTTTCATTCCCCGGTGTATTTCATTGTGGCTAGGATTATATTCGTAGTTTTCTTTTTCTCGCACGAAAAGATAGGGTATGTCGATAAAGGCCCTCTACTCTATATCAACTACACTATATTTTATTCAACAAATCCCAATTACCATCCCATCTCTCCTCACTTTTCTTTTCTTTTCCTTTTTTTCTATCTCATATTCTTTTATCTTTCTTATTTTTCTTTTTCTTCTTTCATCCTTTTTATCTTTTTTTTTTTCCAAGCCACTTGAAACAGGGGTCCCATTATGGTGACATGCTCCTCACTTTTCTTTTCTTTTCCTTTTTATATCTCATCATATTATTTTTTTATTATTTTTCCTTTTCTTTTTTCATCCTTTTTTTTATCTTTTTTCCAAGCCACTTGAAACCGGGTCCCATTATGGTGACATGGCCTTGCCTTGATTGGTGGGGGGTGACGTGGTTGGGGATGTCGACATCGTGGTGTGGCCTGTTGCTATAGTTGGCCATTTGGCCCGCAGCCCCGCGGCCTGGCCCGAGGCCCCCAGAAATGGCCCCGGCACTCGCCCGGTCCGCCCGGTGGCGGGCGGGCCATGGGCCGCCGTCTCGCCCGCGGCATCGGTGCGGCCCGGTCCGGCCGGCCCGTCTGGCCCGCCCCGCTGGCCGCCCTAAGTGAAAAAATTCAATACCAACATCCCATCATATTCGCAGGGAAATCTCAAGCAATTGTGGCCCAAACAACTAAAGATCCATGTAACCAAACGTAAAACAGCCCATCATACTCCATATCTCTCGTTTTTTATTTTTTGAGCACGCCCGCTGTGGGCCGCCCCGTGGCCCGGCTGGTCCGACCGCCCGTGGGCTCGGTAAATGGCCCACGGGATCGGGCCATCGCGAGGACGCCCCGCATCGGCGGAGGCACGGCCCGTGCGGCCCGTGGGCCCGACGTGGCCGCAGCTGGCCGGCCCGCCCGGCCCGTTGGACATCTACACTGTTCGTCCGTCTCCAGATATTTGTTAATCGCTGCGTCTCGCCATAGAAAATAGAAAAGAAAAAAAGAAAGGAGAGGATGGAGTAGAGCACGGACTTTGCTCGCGCGGGCGATCTCGCCGTACCGCCGTTGGCTCAGACGGCGCGGGCGGTCTTGGTTGCGCGGGTTGCTGCCGCTATGCGCGTGGCTAGGGCAGCAAGCAAGGTGCGCGCTTGCGGGCAAAGGCGAGCGTGGCTCAGCGGATGAGGAGCAAGAAGGCGGCGTGGCCCTCGGCCCGGTGGGCGTCGGCGAACGCGTCCTCCATCCGCGGCCGGGGCCGAACCTGCGCACCCGCTCTTCCCTTCTCCCTCCGTCCCTCCGTCCGCGCACCGCCTCGAAAGCGTGGGGATCGGATAGGCGTGGCGGACCAGCACGAGGTCCCGTGAATCACAAGGATCTCGCCATGCGGGCGCCCGGATCCTACTCCCGCGGCGGCCGGTGGACGGCAAGCGCAGCGATGTCCGGGAGGTCATCAACGGGTTCCTGTTCCGGATGCGCGCGCGGCACGGAACCTCGACATCCTCGAGGTAATCCGGTCGCCCGGCGGCCTCTCGGGAGGAGGACGTCGCCGTCATGGAGGCCCCGGACGGAAGTTCAGCTTCTTCGCGCGTGTCGTCCACCACCCCGGCGGCGAAGCATTCCACCTCGACATTTGCTGTTTTTACGCCGGCTAGCTGGGCGCGTGTTCCGGCAAAACTTGCGGGCGCCGCCCACCTCATCACCATCGACGCGACCGTGGATGATGCGGATCAAGCATCGTGGCCGGGATATATATATTACTCTCGTGGTGTAACGGCGGAGAAGGCAAATCAATTCATGTTTATTGCCGGTGGACTATTTTATTCAGCCTTAATGAAAAGCCGGGCAGCATGGGGGGCACAATATCGCTCGGGTGGAGGGAACGGCGTTTCGGGCCGTGGATGGGGCTCAAAGGGTAGGGAGGAGTTTCGGTGACGTGGATCAATGAGAGGCCGGAGAACTCTTCAAAGACTCTCCTAGTGGGGAGCTCTTTTATAGGAGATTTAGATTTAGATTATATATATATATATATATATATATATATATATATATAATGTCCTAATCTACCTTTATAGAATATTGTAAATATTATGTTTGCCTATATGCTTCAATGTTGATGCAGTTTTGATTTCTTATCATAAGTGTTCATCCGCATGCATGAGATGAATGATAGTCATATGCATGTCTTTAGCGTGTCTTTGTACCATTTGATGGTTATTTTTTGTCGTCGGCCGATGTGACTATTACTTTTTTTTATTTTGGTTTCATTGGTCATATGTATGGTTTCAAAGGGTAGACCTATTCGAATCTGCGTTTATCGTTTCGTACTCTCAAGAGTAGTTACTCCCCCCTCAATAAACCACGTTGCACATGTGTTTATACTTGTTTATCGGTTTGATGAGATACCGGTGGGACGTCGTCCCCCCAGTGTCGTGGTTTTTTTGTTTATCGGTTTGAGTATGTTCGGATACTCATATTAACGCTAGCTAGATTTTACTACGCAAAAAAATTTTTGAAGGAACCCATATTTTTTCATATATACAAATATATCACTACTGCTGTATATAAACAAAGTATATCCACATATTCTACGTATCCACCTACCCTAGATAGTCTAGTATGATCACATACTTAATCCCCATACACTCAGGCAGCCTCACCATGATATCCAGTGGCAGGCCCTACTGTTTGAACTAACTAAAAAATGTTATAACTCACAAACCAAAAAATCAAATTAAATTCTGATTACACCATTGAATTTCTTTTAATAAATCCTGCAAAACAAGACCTCATATGGATATATTTCGATAAAATTATAGTTGGCCCCACTGATAATAGTTGGTAGTATAGATTAAAGTAAAAAAAAAAAAAGAGAATGGTAAAAAGGGACAAACTCTATGAGACGGATGGTCAAACATGAAGTTCAAAAGTTAAAAACGACAAACCCCATGAGACGGAGGGAGTAGTGATATTCTAACTCATCTCGGACACAAATAAAAACTAAATAAATATAGCTAGTTTTGGGGACGGACACATCTGCTGAAGGCGTGCATCGCTGCGACATCCAATTCCAGAGACCGGAAACAGATTACGAACTCAAGATCGATGCGGCACCGAAGCGCCGCAGTCTGGGATGACGGTTCCTCCGCCCCTCGTAGCGGTGGCGCACGCCGCTTGCATCCTTCCGGCCATGCACGTATCGTGGGGATTGACGACGACGCTACGCTTTCGCATCACCGTCGGGATCAACCAAGGTTGGGTTGCAGCCGAGCAGCCTCGATGAGGTCCTCCCCGGGCCCAACAACGCGCTTCCGGTAGATTATGGTTTGCCCACCGGCCGCCGGGCTCGGGCCGCCGCCGATTCCATGGAGCGGCGCCGCCGCCGCTTGGTCCGCGGGGTTCCAACCTGCATAAAGAAGACGCAAGAAGTAAGCCGCGCCGAAGTCCGCAGCATTAGCGGCTTCTCGAGGAGCCCGGCCCTTTTGGGATCCCACGGGCGCCGTCATCCTCACCATCCCCTCAGCATATGGCCTCCGACGATTGGCCTCGAAGAAGCGCCCCCCGCAGCTCCCCGGGAAACTTTGTGTATTGCCACCGCAGCGGTACGAATCCGACGGAGCGACACGAGGTGGATCGCCTCCTCGTGCTGCCGATACCGCCTAACTTGCGGGGCACGAGTCGAAGACGTTGTGCACGCTCCTTCCGGAAGTTTCTTGTCCTCCCGCATGATGCAAATACCGGAGGATCCGGCCGCCCGATGTAACACCCGTGTTTTTTGCATCATTTTAAAATTCACTAAAAATTTGAACTTTTTATAATTACAACTAAAACTTGATTTATTTTCCGCTAAACCAAAACCCTGTTTTCAAAAACACTGCATTCAAACTCTCACCATATAGAAAATAGGAAATCTGGTATGTTGCTTGAAGAACTTTATGGTGACCAAGGATGCAAGGTAAGTCCTAGATTTTATTTATGGAAGTAATTGCATGAGAAATGATTTACTTAATTTTCTCTCGAAATAAAAGAGCCATCTCGTGTATTTATATACAAATGATATAATTGGATACACAAGATTCGTGAAACGCGGATAAATACATGTGCTTAACGCGTGTATTCCAAAACATGTATATAAATATACAAAAGAGTATGGCCACATGTATATATATATGCACACCTACATAAATTACAAGTATGTGTGTGTATATATATATATATAAAAATATTACAAATACAAATGGAAATGGAAATGGAAATGGAAAATGGAAAAGAATAAAAAGTAATGGCACTCGGGAATTTCCTCCCTTCCCTCCTTCCTAGCCCAACTCGAGCCCAGCTTCGTTGCCTGAAGGCAGCAACAGCAGCAGCCCAACAGTCCCCACTCTTCCCTTCTCTCTTACAGACGGGCCCGCCCGTCAGCCCTTCCTCCCACCTCCAGCTGCTCACGTGAACCACATGGACACGGGATATTTTCCCCTCGCCGTCAACTCCAGTACTGCAGAGGACGACCATGGCACAGCGACCCAGCTGGCCCTCGCCACCGTGTCGCCTCCGCGTCCGGCATCGGTGAAGCCGATCCCTGTGACCAATAAAGGCGCCGCCGTCGAGTCCCATCATCTCACTGGGATGCCAGCTCGAAGCACCGTGTGCGTGCGACGCTGCCCCAAAATATCTCCACCACGGGACAAACAACGCGTCCACGCCGCCACTGCTCCGGCCGACATCGCCGCAGCCGGGTAGCTGTCCTCGCCCCTTGCCGACGCGTCACGACGACGACGCAGCTGTGCCACCGTCAATGCCGCTTCCAACCATGTCAGCGCCGCCGTGCTCCCGTCGACCTCGCCACAGCAACTCAGCGGACAGCTCACCCATAGCTGCCGGAAAATATCTCCGGCGAGCCCTCCTCCTCCCCCGCCTATAAATAGCCCTTCCCAGACCACCGGCCTCAGCACGCCGAGCTCTGCGCCGGGACGGGCGATGCCGAGGCCTGCATGGGCGCACTGCGCCCTGCCTCCATCGCGCCGCGCTGGCCAACGGAAGCTCGACGAGGTCCAGCCGCCTGGGCGCTGCGTCGAGGACGAAGACGACGACGCCATGCTCGCCATTCGCCCGCCGCCGCGCTCGGTTGCCGCACTGGACCACCACCGCCGCGCCCAGCTCTGCCCTCCCCTGCCTCGCGACGCCCTGCCGCACGGCCGTGCCAGCTAGTCATGCCGGAGCCGTCGCGCCAGTGCCGCCCTGTGCACGCTGTGCTCGCTGCTCGACGCGCTGCCCGCCACCACCGTCGCCTCGTTGCTTGCCATCACAGACGCCGCGGAACGTCGCCATGCCGGAACGCCGGCGCAGCCGCGCACTCTCGCAAACCGCCACTCGCCGCGCTCACGCCGTGCAGGCCCTGCTCACGCGCTCAATCGCCGCCGCCACACCAGCTCCACCCTCGCCGCCCGCGCCGCGTCCACCAGCTGCACAGCCGCCTCGTCCTCATCACACACCACCACCGGCAAGCCAATCCCGCACTCGCCGCACGCTGCATGCCTCCAACCACTGCTGCACCTCACCACGACAAGTACCACCACCGGCCATCCCTCCTCTCTACCTCTCGATGGCGCTGGGCATTGGATGAACGAGGACAGAGAACGACGAACCATGGGCAAGCAGTGTTCGTGACCAAGAGCCACCGTTCCCCACCTTATCTCTTCCCATCATTCACGTGAACCTGGTCCATGTGAAATAAAGAGAGAAAAAGGGGCACGGCTCAGATCGGTTCACAAGGGCATAAGCCGAGTTCACAGCACAGTACAACAGGGAGTGCCAGCAGCCTGGACCCGCGTGTCAGCGTCGTGGAAATTGCTAAGGCCACCCGGGAATCGTACACAGGGCATTAAAAATCTATTTTCCGGTATCAGAAAAATTCCCAGAAAATTTGTAAATTCATTATTTGATTTATATAATTTTATCATGTAATTAGTTCTATTTTATTACATGATAAAATTATATTATAATATTACCCTAATGATTCAATTAGGGATTAATATTATAAATTCCATATCTCATGCATACTAACTCTGTTTCGCGTGAAACAACTTCCATAATTCATCTAAAATCTAGCTCTATGCATCTAACCTATTGCCACCATAATGTTCTATGTTTGTTCTATGTGCAATAGTTCGAGCTAGGTTTATCGCCAGACGTAAAGTAGATTCGACGACCCGATTAGGAGCTTCCGTCCGAGGAACACTAGAGACGTTCGACGCTGTGCCGATTCGTAAGAACCTCCCAGGCAAGTCCTTACCCCCCCCCCTAATCATGACCTTAATAATGTGATGATATAATGACGATGATAATGATATGATAATCGGATTAGTAAATAGAGGTATGAGCCTGATAACGTAGCTATGGAGCTAAGCCGGATGACGTAATCATCCACGTTATCTACGCTCATACGTTGTAATCAAGTATAACGTAAGATCGTTTAATGAACCCTAACCAACAAAAGAGGTGGGTGATAGTGATTCATTGTGAGATGGGTTACTACGGGAATTGCCGTGAGGGGATTCCTGCGGAGAGATACTCGCCTCCCCTAAGGACCGGTTCATAGACCTTCTACCTAGTATAATATTACGTACAGCCACACGCCGAGATGGGACGGCTTGATTCCACACCCCGTTGGGTTGAGGTATAATTGGAGCCAAGGTGGCCGGAGTAGGCAAACGACCTATTGGGAGCAGACATGGGGAGAGTGGCCCCGTGGTCCGGTTGGCGTGGATGCTGAGTGGTCTTCCACGTAAGTGTTTGGGCGCAGTGGCGCAGTGCTAGAGGCACATATTGATGATTTGAGATTGAGAGTGGTGTTGACAGTATAGGTTGGGTAATAAGGTATTACCTGTAAAGCCGTGGGTGATTTGGTATCACCATATTGTCTAGGGTGATGCGTCATCCGTAGGGTGACGTGTTATCCTTCCAACCCCTGAGAAGTCGTGGTGAAGATTATACCAATATACCTAGGGTGACGGCCCAAGCGGGTATGGGATCTTGTTGGACCACCTTTGACCAACCGTACGTGGGAAAAGATGGCCCTTCGTGTGGGGAAAGTGTACAACCTCTGCAGAGTTAATTGAATCTATTCGAATAGCCACGTCCTTGGAATGGGCAAGTGCTAGGCCGAACATCTATGATTAGATATACACTTGATGATGACTAACCTGTGGTGTCATGACAGCAGTGATGACATGAGATAACCCGGGAACTAGCGAGAGCAGTTTTAGAGACTCTGCTAGGGCCCAAACCCTTAATAATTACAACCCCTGGTTGGGACTTGCTGAGTACGTTTGTACTCACCCCTCTATTTTTTACAGATATCGGCACATGTGAAGGTAAGATCGACGATAAGGTAGAAGATCAGCGTATCGTAGGAGTTCGTAAGGTGTTCGCTTAGGAGAAGGACGTTGAAGCCCAGATTTCATCCGTGCACAAGTCTGCCTGTGGAGTACGGGGCAGTGTCATAGTTAATCCACCGCTTCTCGGTTGGCCAACTCTGATATTGTAACCCGGCTTGGTGACTCTTCGTCGCCACTGTAAGCCCCTTTCCATCCTATATTTCTATAGCTCGGTTTACTATTAATTCTGTTTACCATTATCTGTTACTAATAAACGTGTTTGTGGCGTGATCCTGGCGCAAACACGTGTGATTAACGTCCCATTAAAAGTGGGGCGTGACAGAATGGTATCAGAGCCGAGCTTGTCCATAGGATGAAATTTGGGTTAACAGAAATTTTAACTCCACATAAGGATAACTACTTTTAAAACTTGTTGCAATGGGTACACCTTACCACTATGGTCCGTATGTTGCGGAATCGATGTCAAAAATCAAAACTCTTGTAGCAATGGACTAGTAAGGTGATCTCAGTCGAACTGCCTGACTAAAGGAGAGTTTCTACAACTCCCCTTGGAGATACTAAAGTGCCCCGGATACTTGGGCTTTCCTCGATATTAAAATCGAGAGTTTTATGAAGACCAAGTACCGAAGTACGTAACAAACTTGTATGTATCCAAAGCCCCAACAGGAAGGATTCAGATGCTATACGGTTCTTGCGCTTAACCGAAATGCATGAAACATCCGAACACCTAAGTGGGCGCTAATGTGATGTGCAAGTATAACTTAAATAGAATCTCCATAAGGCACTAGTCCAAGCAACGAAGAGATGAGTAGCACAATCCTTTTGCAAGCTTGACATAGATGCCTAGGCTTCAAGGCCTTTAGTAGTGAAAAGTCGCGCAATAATCATCATGGCAGTCACTACGTGTGGTGCGACCATGTACCATCAATGAAACTGTCCTGTGATGAGAACTATTGTCGCGCTTGTTTGTTTAGCATAATGTCTAATTTCCTTTCAATCCTAAAGGAAAATTTCTCCATTATTACTACTCACAGTAATTAATGGAAGGAAAATCCCAATAGGATCAGTGAACGTACTGGAAATCCCCTTAAGTCACGAGTAATAAGACAAGTTCTATGCAAACTTAGTTCGCCGTGACTAACTTTTCATACGATTCACATCAGGTAAGTTTGTGTTGTCTCTAGACACCCGTGTTACTAGGATACCCCAAAGTCTATCCCTATCTGAAGTGCTTGCTTTCCTCTAATCCTTAGTTAGGTAGAGCCCTATCGTACCTTGTGCTTTTCCCTCCCAGTCCCTTTCTAGTCAAATAGATTAGGAACTAACCTGCAGGAACGTGACGACAACAAGTGTACTCCACGACTGTAGTCGTTGAACCACACCAGTGTTCTTCCCTACAGCCGTCACACACGCGCCGCCCTCAAGATATTCATTCTTACAAGCGACCATGCAACATTGCCGACATGCTGTCACCTCAATGCCGAAAGCTGCTGATACTGCTGTTACCTTGACCCCGAACCACGACCGACGAAGCCGCTGAAGACATCCTACAAAGATTCAAGTGGCAACCAGTGCCAGTAATGCAAGCAGAAGTCGAAGATTAGCATTACAATTTGATGATGGACAGAAGACCAGAGTGAGTGAAGACAGTCATCAAGCCCATAAAAGATATTCATGCCCGGAAGCAAACAGATGCCCCAGAAGCACACAGAAATGCCAAAAAGCAGTATGCCGACAATAGAGAAGACACACAGTTTCCACTATAGGGAATCCACCGGCCAAGACCACACAGTCCCCCTGACCACACCACTATTGCAAGGTCAATGAATACAGGAGACTCACTCCCATTCCTTCCACCGCACACCACAACCACAATACCAGTCGACCAAGCTTCTCCCAGAAGCCATCACCCTCGACCCATTATAAAAAGAGCACCACCATCGCTCTCACCACCATCCCACTCCAAACATTCCACTGCTAGCCTCCATCTTCCACCCTCTGCCATCACTCTCTTTGCCATCCACCCACCAAGAATCACCACCAACCCCAGCCAAAATGGCCGGCACTTGGGTTAGCAGCCAATGCATCAACACCCCCGGATTTCCCCAACTTCTCTACCACACCGCACAGAACCTTGGCATTCGAGAACTCCCTGAGTATGAGGGTAGCGAGTACGAAGAGCACGACACTCATCGCTGCGAAGTCACCATCTACATCAGCAAGAGTCAAGACTACCCCGCCATCTCAGAAGACTGGAGCATGATCACCATTGGTTTTCGCTTCCCCGACACCTACCAAGCTGTAGCTCGCAAGGCACTCCACCGCCTTTGCCAGATCTACAGAGAGCCCATCGCCCGCACCCCCATGAGGCACCTGCCACCAGAAGGGAGGAATCACCCTGTCTGGATTGCTCGCTTGGAAAGCGTGCAAGGTCCACAAGGCAGCCCCGTCATCAAGCACCTGCTATCCTACCTACTCGCCCTCGACGAACAGTACGACCACCAAGACACCGCCCTGAGAAGCCTGATCCGTCGAGCAGAACGAGCTGAATGCTACGTTCAACGACTTCTCGCAGAGCACGCCCACGCAAAAGAGCAAGTCGCCACGGCATCACGCCGAGAGGCTACACTTGCTGAGACCTTGAAGGTCGTCCAAGAGCGACACGTCCGAGAGCTGAGGGACACCAACATCGCCCTCCAATCAAGACGCAGAAGACATGCCACGGCCTGGCCAGACCCTACAACCACAGAAGGGATGTTCGCCAACCCCTTCACCAGAAGAAGAACGGACTCCACCAGGCAACCATCACCAGCAGGAGACCGACAAGAAGGACCAGCCCTGCCACTCCGTCAAGCACCACCAAGAGAAGAAGCCCCCGGCGCAGAGCCAAGTACCGGACCCGTAGAAGCAGAAGCCACCATGACCGACGCTGTAGAACCGCCACTCCCAAGGGAAGTGTAACTGTAGAGTAGCATTACCTTTTCGCTCTACTATGTACTTCCCTTTGAAGTAATCAAGATCGTTGTGCTTGATCCACCGTCCATATACAAGTATCAACAAAGAAAAAGAAAAATCGACGGGTGCCTAAATATAAAAAGCCACAAAGCAGATGATGAGCAGAAAATTTTTCTAAGTGGGGTAGTGCTATATGCAAAAAAAAAAAAAAAAAAAAAAAAAAAAAATCAAAAAAACAAAAAGGAGAAGGAACAAGTTGGGCAAGAACTAGAAGAAGCAGCCAAGTGCAGAAATAGGCTAAGATGAAGAAATAAGGAACCACAGGAACTCAGGGTTTCCAAATGAGAAGTGGAATCCCAAGTTCACGATGACTGTCACCCAGAGGAAGCAGTACGCCGTAGGAGGCCACGAAGGAACAAGAAAGAGGATAGGCGCTAGAGGACAAGCACTAAGAGACCTCAGAGGACACTAGAAGACCGGAGACGCTAGAGGAATAAATCCTCTAAGTGGGGTAGCTGCCAACGAAGACCCGAAGGTTTCGAAGACCAGATGCAAGACCAAGGAGATGGGGTAAAAGCAGCAGTAATCATCGGCTAAAGGCATACCCTCCACACTATCGTGCCGCCCTAGTAATAGAGTAGCACGATAATCATAGGGGTTCGGAAAAGACAGCACTGTAAGCAATGGATAGTTTTCCCTCCCTCTTTATCTCTCTATCTCTATCTCTAGGCCTAAAGTAGGACCTTCACTCTGTAGACTTGGAATCTCGGGGACGAGATTCATCTAAGTGGGGTAGATTTGTAACACCCGTGTTTTTGCATCATTATAAAATTCACTAAAAATTTGAACTTTTTATAATTACAACTAAAACTTGATTTATTTTCCGCTAAACCCGAAACCCTCAAGTTTTCAAAAAACCTCGCATTCAAACTCTCACCATATAGAAAATAGGAAATCTGGTATGTTGCTTGAAGAACTTTATGGTGACCAAGGATGCAAGGTAAGTCCTAGATTTTATTTATGGAAGTAATTGCATGAGAAATGATTTACTTAATTTTCTCTGAAATAAAAGAGCCATCTCGTGTATTTATATACAAATGATATAATTGGATACACAAGATTCGTGAACGCGGATAAATACATGTGCTTAACGCGTGTATTCCAAAACATGTATATAAATATACAAAAGAGTATGGCCACATGTATATATATATGCACACCTACATAAATTACAAGTATGTGTGTGTGTATATATATATATAAGTATTACAAATACAAATGGAAATGGAAATGGAAATGGAAAATGGAAAATGGAAAAAATAAAAAGTAATGGCACTCGGGAATTTCCTCCCTTCCCTCCTTCCTAGCCCAACTCGAGCCCAGCTTCGTTGCCTGAAGGCAGCAACAGCAGCAGCCCAACAGTCCCCACTCTTCCCTTCTCTCTTACAGACGGGCCCGCCCGTCAGCCCTTCCTCCCACCTCCAGCTGCTCACGTGAACCACATGGACACGGGATATTTTCCCCTCGCCGTCAACTCCAGTACTGCAGAGGACGACCATGGCACAGCGACCCAGCTGGCCCTCGCCACCGTGTCGCCTCCGCGTCCGGCATCGGTGAAGCCGATCCCTGTGACCAATAAAGGCGCCGCCGTCGAGTCCCATCATCTCACTGGGATGCCAGCTCGAAGCACCGTGTGCGTGCGACGCTGCCCCAAAATATCTCCGCCACGGGACAAACAACGCGTCCACGCCGCCACTGCTCCGGCCGACATCGCCGCAGCCGGGTAGCTGTCCTCGCCCCTTGCCGACGCGTCACGACGACGACGCAGCTGTGCCACCGTCAATGCCGCTTCCAACCATGTCAGCGCCGCCGTGCTCCCGTCGACCTCGCCACAGCAACTCAGCGGACAGCTCACCCATAGCTGCCGGAAAATATCTCCGGCGAGCCCTCCTCCTCCCCGCCTACAAATAGCCCTTCCCAGACCACCGGCCTCAGCACGCCGAGCTCTGCGCCGGGACGGGCGATGCCGAGGCCTGCATGGGCGCACTGCGCCCTGCCTCCATCGCGCCGCGCTGGCCAACGGAAGCTCGACGAGGTCCAGCCGCCTGGGCGCTGCGTCGAGGACGAAGACGACGACGCCATGCTCGCCATTCGCCCGCCGCCGCGCTCGGTTGCCGCACTGGACCACCACCGCCGCGCCCAGCTCTGCCCTCCCCTGCCTCGCGACGCCCTGCCGCACGGCCGTGCCAGCTAGTCATGCCGGAGCCGTCGCGCCAGTGCCGCCCTGTGCACGCTGTGCTCGCTGCTCGACGCGCTGCCCGCCACCACCGTCGCCTCGTTGCTTGCCATCACAGACGCCGCGGAACGTCGCCATGCCGGAACGCCGGCGCAGCCGCCACTCTCGCAAACCGCCACTCGCCGCGCTCACGCCGTGCAGGCCCTGCTCACGCGCTCAATCGCCGCCGCCACACCAGCTCCACCCTCGCCGCCCGCGCCGCGTCCACCAGCTGCACAGCCGCCTCGTCCTCATCACACACCACCACCGGCAAGCCAATCCCGCACTCGCCGCACGCTGCATGCCGCCAACCACTGCTGCACCTCACCACGACAAGTACCACCACCGGCCATCCCTCCTCTCTACCTCTCGATGGCGCTGGGCATTGGATGAACGAGGACAGAGAACGACGAACCATGGGCAAGCAGTGTTCGTGACCAAGAGCCACCGTTCCCCACCTTATCTCTTCCCATCATTCACGTGAACCTGGTCCATGTGAAATAAAGAGAGAAAAGGGGCATGGCTCAGATCGGTTCACAAGGGCATAAGCCGAGTTCACAGCACAGTACAACAGGGCATTAAAAATCTATTTTCCGGTATCAGAAAAAAATTCCCAGAAAATTTGTAAATTCATTATTTGATTTATATAATTTTATCATGTAATTAGTTCTATTTTATTACATGATAAAATTATATTATAATATTACCCTAATGATTCAATTAGGGATTAATATTATAAATTCCATATCTCATGCATACTAACTTTCTTTTTAGCGTGAAACAACTTCCATAATTCATCTAAAATCTAGCTCTATGCATCTAACCTATTGCCACCATAATGTTCTATGTTTGTTCTATGTGCAATAGTTCAAGCTAGGTTTATCGCCGACGTAAAAAGTAGATTCGACGACCCGATTAGGAGCTTCCGTCCGAGGAACACTAGAGACGTTCGACGCCGCGTGCCGATTCGTAAGAACCTCCCGTGCAAGTCCTTACCCCCCTAATCATGACCTTAATAATGTGATGATATAATGACGGCGATAATGATATGATAATCGGATTAGTAAATAGAGGTATGAGCCCCATAACGTAGCTATGGAGCTAAAAGGGGATGACGTAATCATCCACGTTATCTACGCTCATACGTTGTAATCAAGTATAACGTAAGATCGTTTAATGAACCCTAACCAACAAAAGAGGTGGGTGATAGTGATTCATTGTGAGATGGGTTACTACGGGGGTTGCCGTGAGGGGATTCTCGCGAGAGATACTCGCCTCCCCTAAGGACCGGTTCATAGACCTTCTACCTAGTATAATATTACGTTACGACCACACGCCGAGATGGGGCGGCTTGATTCCACACCCGTTGGGTTGAGGTATAATTGGAGCCAAGGTGGCCTGAGTAGGCAAACGACCTATTGGGAGCGGACATGGGGAGAGTGGCCCCGTGGTCCCGTTGGCGTGGATCTTTGAGTGGTCTTCCACGTAAGTGTTTGGGCGCGATGGGCGCAAGTGCTAGAGGCACATATTGATGATTTGAGATTGAGAGTGGTGTTGACGGATAGGTTGGGTAATAAGGTATTACGTAAAGCCGTGGGTGATTTGGTATCACCATATTGTCTAGGGTGATGCGTCATCCGTAGGGTGACGTGTTATCCTTCCAACCCCCGAGAAGTCGTGGTGAAGATTATACCAATATACCTAGGGTGACGGCCCAAGCGGGTATGGGATCTTGTTGGACCACCTTTGACCAACCGCACGTGGGAAAAGATGGCCCTTCGTGTGGGGAAAGTGTACAACCTCTGAGTTAATTGAATCTATTCAATAGCCACGTCCTTGGAATGGGCAAGTGCTAGGCCGAACATCTATGATTAGATATACACTTGATGATGACTAACCCTTGTGGTGTCATGACAAAGAAGATGATGACATGAGATAACCCGGGAACTAGCGAGAGCGATTTTTAGAGACTCTGCTAGGGCCCAAACCCTTAATAATTACAACCCACGGTTGGGACTTGCTTTGAGCACGTTTGTACTCACCCCTCTATTTTTACGGATATCGTCACATGTGAAGGTAAGATCGACGATAAGGTAGAAGATCGGCGTATCGTAGGAGTTAAGTAAGGTGTTCGCTTAGGAGAAGGGCGTTGAAGCCCGTTTCATCCGTGCACAAGTGCGCTTTTGTAGAGTGCAGGGGCGGTGTCATAGTTAATCCACCGCTTCTCGGTTGGCCAACTCGATATTGTAACCCGGCTTGGTGACTCTTCGTCGCCACCGTTGTAAGCCCCTTTCCATCCTATATTTCTATAGCTCGGTTTACTATTAATTACATTTACCATTATACATTTACTAATAAACGTGTTTGTGGCGTGATCTGGCGCAAACACGTGTGATTAACGCCCCATTAAAAGTGGGGCGTGACACGGCGATTCCTCCGGCGGTACGGCGGGAAGCACGTCGTCCGGCATCGCATTCGCCGCCATCGCGTCTAGCGGTGTTGCCGGCCTCTTGCCCTTCATCTTCCTCGCTCACGCCCTCCTTGCCCTCACGGAGTGCGGGTAGCGGCCTCTTGCCCTTCCGCACCGCGGCGGGGGAAACCGGCGCTTACGCCACACGCAACCCCCCGAAGCAATAATGAACCACCCGGCCGGCCGCGCCGAGTCCCAATAAAAGTAAGGATGTTTTGGTCAAGCGGTTAGGGAATATAAAAATCATCATCAAAATACCACGTCGTTGGCGGCACGTATTCTTGTAGAGAGCACGAGAGCCTTTTCCACCACACGGCTCCTTAACTTCTGAGGCGCGTGTATAGGGCCTTACATGTGAATCCTTTCATGCGAATCCTTTGCGTAATCCTACACACCTCGGCTGTAGGATAGGGCCCATGTCCGGCCTTGCATGCGAATCCTTTGCGTATGGCTCGGCAGTAGGATAGGGCCCTCGTCGCCATTGTCGTTCCGTCCAATCCTTGGAGCGAGGCCGTGCTCCCGGTTGTAGTGCCATACGCACTGCCGCGGTGCTCGAGCGAGCGAGGCACCGGCCGGGAAGACGACAACACGCAAGGGCGCCTACTACTCCCTACATGCTTCTTTTTTTTTCGACTTATTTCAAAACTATTCTCTCTCACGAATACTATTAAATCAAAAAATGGCTCGGCTATATTTTTCAGCGCTGAAAAAAATAGTGTCTGAGACTCCCTCCGTCTCAAAATAATTCACCATATTGACTCTAAGACATCATGTTTGACCGCTCGTCTTATTCAAATTATTTATACAATTTAGGAAATAAATAAATTATTATTAAAGTATCTCTAATAATAAACTAAGTCACATCAAAATAGATGATGTTTATATAAAAAATTTGAATAAGACGAGCGGTCAAAATTTGCTTTGCAAATGGGTATCGGGAACCTACGCCACCCAACGAAACCCGGCTCAAGTTCGCCAGATTCCGTGCCTTCCCGTGTGGTGTACGCCCACGGGGCCATGTCGGATGAGCAGCGCCGAGAGGCACACGAGAGAGTGCGGAGACAATGCATGCGCCCGGCGGGGGCCCACTATGTAAACTACTTGTACCTTAAAAACTAGATTACACCATTGAATTTGTTTCAATTAATCCTTCAAAACTAGATCTCTCGATGAATATATATTTAGATAAAATTATAAGTAGGCCCCACTAAAGAAGGGAATCTTGATGACTAGGATGTACATACTACTCCGTATAGAAGAAGTAGTAAATAGAGAAACACGAGTGGGATAGCCCTGTCTTTTTATCTTCTTAGTCTTGCCGCCCTCTCATTTCATTTCCCCCCACCACCACCACCACCCCCACCCACCGCCCTAGCGAGCTCACGGCCAACCCTAGCGCCACGGCGGCCACCCGCTTCCCCACGAGAGAATCACATATCACGCAGCTTTCTATAGGAAGAACAACTCACGAGAGGGGAGGGGAGGAGGAAGAGAGGAGAAGGACATCCAAACAAAGACAAATTTGGAAAAATATAACACATTGCATGATTACGACTAGTAAAATATCTCGCCATGCATACTCCTACTCGGGATCTTTTCAACATAAACCATGCATATGATCGATCAAATTAATCCCGTTCGATCGAGAACATCAACCATCACGTGCGCACCAAAAGCTATCCAATTCGGGTTTGTTTGATCGACAACACCATCCGGAGAAAGAGGAGGTAGCAATAGATCGGTTACCGCCTAGCACTACAAATAGAAAGTTTGATTGTGTGAAGATCACAAACACGGAGACAACGTGAATGATATCCGTGCTCTCCCCGGTGATATCTACCGCAAAAGATTGATCGGACCGAAGAACCTCATACACTCGTCCGCGGATCCTACACTCCTCGCTGCAGAACACGGAGCACACCACACCACCCGAGACGCGAGGACGGCCGCACCGTTTTGGCTGGCTGCACTGATGCCCGTCATGGCGAGGCACCATTTGGGCTATAGGATGGGATGTACGCCACTCTTCTGGTATATGCTCCGCCAAGTCGCCCAACCTAAAACTCCATGCATGTCGGCGGGGCCGAAGTACATGATGCTCTTCCACGCCCCAGCCATCGCCGGGTTGTCACCTTCGATATCCCGCAACACCCGCGGGCATAGTCGTCGTCCGCGGCACCCAGTGTTATTGCTGTGAGCACAAAACAGCAAGAACATAGTCGGCTTCATGCCCTAACCGGCGGTGCGCTGCGGCATCGGGATCGACGGTTTCTTGGTGCGGCATACATCGATACTCTCGGAAGTGCGCCTCGGGTTAGACGGCGGGGGTGGTGCAAACTCTCCGCGATATTTGGCCCGAGTATTACAGCGACCCTTGACGCCCGACCCGCCCGGTCGCGATACCAGGTCTTGTCGGATGCTCCGTCCCACCGAGGGCCCGCCGGCGCTTTCATCTGAACATGTGGCCTGGTTGGCGAGGGCCCCCCATGGGATCTGCGGCGTCCTTGGCGACTCGAATCGCAATCTACGCAAGCATGTCACGCGGAAGGTTTTCCATGGCGTGAGGGCGGCGACACGGCGGGAGCTTTTGGAGGAAGCTCTGGCGCCCTCTAGCTATGGTTTTTACAATTGTGCGGCGAAGAATGGTCGTTATCCACGGACCGGAGGCGGTGGTGAGCAAAATAAAGTAGCGCTTCGGTTGGTGGCGGCAATAATGCGGGGTCTGCTTGGCCGGGTGCGAGGGGCGTAATGGCGGGCTGGCGGTGCACTATCCCAATGCTTGTCTCGTAAGATACGGAGTAGTACGTTACTACAAAATGTTTTCAAAAGCTGCTACACCCTCCGTCCCACAAATAAAAGTCCGTGTTTGACTTCTACAATTCTTGTTTGACCATTCGTCTTATTCAAAATGTTTTAAAAATTTAGATATTTTGTTATGATTTATTTTATCGTTAGAGATACTTTTATAATCATTTATTTATTTTATTATTTGCATAAAAAATTAAATAAGACGAATGGTCAAATAGGGATTGTAAAAAAGTCAAAAACGGACTTTTATTTGTGGGACGGAGAGTGTATATGTTTTCCATGACAAGATGATCTCAAATCAAAAGGTTGTAAACTACAAAGTTTCATAATTGAGAACGACAATCGGTATGTTGGTGGTTTGTCTATCCGACGTCACTTAAAACATTTAAATTTCATTTATTTATTCATTTTTTGAATTTGAGACCTAGTTTTCCATTACAAGATAATGTCAAATCAAAAAGTTCTAAACTAGAGAGTTTGAACTTAGCAAGATCTAAAATTCTTATTTTAGTTTTCCCCATCCAACATAGTGCTAGTGACATTGTTCACAAATCTTAGAAATCTCTCTCGTAGTTTCATAAACGCTGAGACATGTGTAACTCTGTGAACAATGTTACCGCGACGTCGTCGGATCAAGAAATGACCCGCGGAACAGCTGCAATGGAATGAGCGGACGGCTTTATTTTTTCGGGCGTACTATCCCAACGGTCATCGTAAGATTTCTTACGTTAAAATCACTAGGTGCTCCAAAATTGATGTTTGGAGTTGTGATTTTTGAAATTTAAAATTGAAATGTTATCGATGAAACATGACAAGAGTAATAGAAGTAAGAATACAATCGCCGATAGAGCATGATTTGACAAAAATTTAGAAAGAAAAACCATCATTTTTGGAGTTACTATGATGGAGAAAGACTAGTTACAAGTTTTGACCCGCAGTTAAAAAGAAAAATTAGGGTTCTTGAGCCCTAAAGGTCTCCGACGTGGCGGCACACCGGCGTGCGTGGATGTTAGCGGAGATGAGGTCTCTTGCGACGGGAGGACCACCACCGTGATCCCCATAACCTAGCGTTACTAGTATGCGCTATTGGATGAGCGGGTTTAGTCTCCTTCCGAGCTCGACACCGGCCCGGTGGCGGCGTACGGCGGAGTGGGGATCGGCGCTCCGGCCAATGACGACAAGCCGAGGTCAAATAGATGTTATGGAAAGCACCGGCAACGCGGCGTAAATTCCTTTGAACACACGGTCGGGCGGGGGCGGGTCGGAGAGGGGTTGCCGTCGCGGAGAACGATCGAACGCGGCGGCGGACATGGCGATGTTCGAGCGGCGACAACGTCACCGCGAGGCGATAAGCATAACCGTCAAGCCGACGAGCCTCGAGGTGCCGGGTAAGAGAGAAGGCAAAGATCGAGTTCATCCGTAGGCGGCTAGGCACGCCGAGGTGCTCGCGGCGGCCATTGCTGCGTGGGTCCGGCGGACACGGCGGCGCTTAGGCGATGTCAGCGACGCGAGCATAACCTCCAAGCCGACGGCGTCGAGGTTCCAAGGTAGAGAAGGGTGTGACCGTGTGAGCTCAGCCCGAGGCGGCTAGCTAGCCACGCCGAGGTGCTTTCGCGGCGACCATGGCTGCGTGGCCGTCGGCCGCCGAGAATCGCAAATAAATTTAACACATGAATACACCATTGTCACTCTGTTCACTCATCATTTCAGCTGCAATCAAACATCCACGCAGCACATGATTTAGAGAAATACAACACATATATTAAATCACAAACACAATACCACGATTACACAATTAAAATATAACACAAGGATTACAACAATTAAAACATCTCACCGGTGTTCATCAATGCATGCTACTCGAGAGAATCAATCGAACATCAACCAATCCATGCATGCACACAACCAAAAGCTAGCAAAAGCTATTTGATCGATCTAGATCATGTAGCTAGAGAGCTAAGCTATAGATAAATGTACACCTGAGACACACACACACATATATAGACCGCCTGCTCCTTATACCAACGCTGCGAGAAATGAAGAACATACCACACTCGGCGCGGATCCTACACTCCTCGCTGCGGTACACCCACCGCAGCGGTGGCCCCCCCATTCCGCCGGGCGCCGCATTTGTCTCCCAATATGCACCGATGCCCGTCTGGCGAGGCTCGGTTGGGCGGAAGGAGGAGGATCTTTGCCACTCTTGATAGCGGGGGCACAACGTCGTTCAACACTTCTATTGCCTGTGCGGAAGTGCTCGTGGCGATTACTCGAGTCGAGGCGGCGTCGTCGCCGCCGCCCCGTGTCGGGTAGGATCTCCCGCAACACCTCTCGGGCATGGTCGTCATCGGCGGCGGTGGCATTCCGCTGTAAGAGCGAGAAGAGTGTGCGTCTTAGGGCGAGCACATGCCCCGGTCGGACTTGTTTCACTTGTCGAGGAGGTGGCGGCGGTGAGGCGACCTTCCACGCGGCGGACATGCCCCGCTGCGAGAACCATGCCTCGGGTTGCCGACCTCGGCTTGCTTCTTTGATGAGACTTCGTCGCGGTACTCGCGCGAGTGGTACGGCGCCCGCCGGGCACGTAGCCGTCGGCGTCGACCCGCCGCCCGTCGTTCGCGACACCGGTCTAGTGGGATGCTCCGGTCCGGTATGTCGCGCGCGGCACGCTTCTCGTGTCCGGTGCGGGTGGCCCGTGGGTGTAGAGGTCCTCCATAGGATCCTCTGCGGCCATGGCGGCAGCGGGCGCAATGTCCTCAAGCAACTCCCACGGAAGGTTGTCCGGGTTCTCCATGGCTCGGCGGCGGCGCGGTGGGGGCTTTTTTTGGAAAACTTTGGCGCGGCGGGGCGGTGAATAGCAACAATAATACGGGTGGCGCCGGGCGGTGCGTTCCCGTGCAGCCACCGTGTTTTTTTTAGGGAGCGGCCGGAGAGGCTTGCGGCGACATGACCGGTGTGTACAGCTTATTTTTCGAGACCGCGCCGTCGTCAGCGTAAAATTCATCTAGGGGTACAACTTATTTTTGGCGACGGCCAAATTTTTTTTTTCAAGAGCACGCCTAGGCACGTTTTTCATTAAGCGAAAGAGTGTTACGCCTAGGCGCCAATGAATACCAACGCCTTTTGATAGAGCGCGTCAGTAACCTTTGCACGGTGCATGCGTGTGTAGGTGTATCCTTTGCGTGGAGAGCTCGTGGGCGAACGTGCGCCATCGTCCCGATTCCGTGCCATCTTTTTTTTGATCGTCGTCTTATTCAAATTTTTACATAAATATAATTTATTTTGTTATTTTATCAATATTGATACTTGAATATTGATTAATTTATTTTATGATTTACATAAATATTTTAAATAAGACGGATGGTCAAACATATGAAATTCAAAAGTCAAAAAAAGACAAACTCCATGGGACGGAGGGAGTATATCACAAATTCACAATTAATCACAACTAATAAAAGTTCTCGGTTTCTCACCATCACGCATTTACATACACGGGATCGACATCAAGCATCACGTGCGCACCAAAAGCTATGGAATTAAGTTTGTTCGATCGAGGTCTCCATCTAGAGCACTAGAAATAGAAAGTTTGATCGTAAGAAGATCACCAACCACGGCAAAAAGATTAAGTTGAGTGAAGAACCTCGACACTCGTCGCGGATCCTACACTCCTCGCTCGTAACACGCAGCACACATCACCCGAGCCCTCACCCGAGGCGGCACTACGGCGGCACCGTCTGGCCGCTGCGCACGGATGCCCGTCATGGCGAGGCACCATTTGGGCTATAGGGCGGCGGCACTCTTACGGTATATGCGCCGCCAAGTAGCCCACCATCGCTCCATGCCTCTCGGCGGGGCCGAAATACGATTGATGTTCTTCCACGTCCCGGCCGTTGCGGCGGTCGCCGATCTCCGCAGCGGTCGCGGGCATAGTCGTCGTCGCGGCACGGCCCCATTAGCCAGCCAGCCAGAGCACAAGAGCAGAACATACTTGGCGGTTTCATGCCACGGCGGCGGCGGCGCGCTGCGGCATCTCGGCGATGGCGTGGCGGTGAAGCGGCCTTCAATATAGGCGACATTCATGCGGCTATGAAGACGCGCATCCGGGTTGCGGCGGCGAGCTTGGTGACAAGACTCTCGCGATCCTCGGCGACACCCACTGCGCCGGCGAACGCGAAAACATCTGGTCTAGTTGGATGCTCCGTCCCACCGAGGGGTCGCCGCGCGCCGCTTTCATCTGCGAGCGGGTGGACCGTGGATTGGCGAGGTCCCCATGGGATCTGCGGCGTCCTGGCGACTCGAATGCAATCGTGCAAGCATGTCACGTGGAAGGTTTTCCATGGCGCGCGGCGGGCGGGGGGGGGGGCTTTGGTGGAAGCTCGGCGCTCTAGCTATGTTTTGTGTTGGCGGGAGCTGAACGGCGGTTGGTGAGCAATGCGTAGCACGGTGCACGGGCGTGGGATTTTATGAGCGGGCGGGCGGTGCACTCCGGCGGCGTTATCGAGCTAGCGGCGTACTATTCCAAGGCTCGTCTCGTAAGATTTCTTACATTAAAATCACTAGGTGGTCCAAAATTAATGTTTGGAGTTGTAATTTTTGAAATTTAAAATTGAAATGTTATCGATGATACATGACAAGAGCATGATTTGACAAAAAAATTTAGAAAAAAAAACCATCATTTTGGAGTTACTATGAGGGAGAAAGACTAGTTACAACTTTTGACCATAGATTAAAAAGAAAAATTAGGGTTCTTGAGCCCTCGAAGGTCTCACCATCGCAAACGTGAATATAACACGAATTACCACATATATACATCAACCATCACGTACCAAAAGTAAGATAGATTCATGCAACTCCACGCCCATCGTGCAACACGGAAGAACTTACTACACTTTCGGCGCGGATCCTACACTCCTCGGTGCGAGCGAGGGGTTTGTATGCCATAGGCGTGCCCCCATTCGGCGCGGGTGCGCGATAGTCTCCCCATGTGCACGATGCCCGTCTGGCGAGGCACCGGTTGTGCTAGAGGAAGACGAATATCGCCTCTCTGCATATGGCGCCACCAACAAGTCGTTACGCAACACTTCCACGCACTGTTGCGGAGTTACAGCGCATTTCGCGGCCCTCGGGTGCAGCCATCGTCGCCGCCCCGTGTCGGCGCTCCGGCTCCCGCAACACTTTGCACGGGCGCGGTCGTCATCGGCGGCGGCATTCCGCTGTAGAAGCGAAAGAGAATGCACATACGGCGAGTGCATGCCACGAGTTGGCGGCTTGTTCGGCAAGCCCGGCGGCGAGACAACGGTGCCGCGGCCTTCCACGAGGCTGCGGCGGACATGCACGCTCTAAAAGCACGCCTCGAGGGTTGCGACCTCGGCGACTTGCTGATGAACTCAGGCGGTACTCGCGGCGAGTAGTACATCTGCGGCCCAGCGCGGGCGTAACCCGTCGACCCGCCGCCCCGTCGTCGCGGCCTGGGGTCTAGTGGGATGCTCTCGGTCGATATGGCGCCCGGCCGCCCGGCGCTTCGTGTCAGTGCAATTGGCCCGTAGATTGTAGAGGGCTTGCATAGGATCTGTGCGGCCATGGCGGCCCAGCGGGCGCAACGTCCTCAAGCAACTCCTGCGGAAGGTTCTACAGCATGGCTCGGGGCTCGTGGCATGGTTTTCCTCGGAAGCTCGCTCTGGAGTGCAGGGAAAGGAAGATGAACAGTGTTCTCGCTCGATAATGCGAGATGGAGGCGAGAAAAAGAAATCTTGCCCGGTGGTGTGTGATTTGTTGTGACTTGTGAGAGAAAAGCATCTTGTTAGCGTAGAGCGACCAGAGAGTGAGTTGGGATTATTCTTGGAGTACACCCGGTGGGCGGTCTTTGTCGGGCGGGCGTAGAGGTTGAGTGACAAACATGACTTGGGGCGTCTTGATCATATCCACGAGTTCCACACATGACACACCTTGCATGTGTATCGCCCGTATCCATGATCCATGGGGGTTTCGGTTTTTCGGTCTCGGGTTTCTTGGTATGGGAGGCGATTTTTTTTTTGAGAATAGAGGGAGAGGGTTTGATTTTTGGTTGGTGTGTGCGTGGAATGGGGGTGGGGCGGGGTGGTAGTGCAAATCGTGGGCGGCTGGGTGGCATGTGTATATGGCTTGGGTGGGGTAGGCGGGGGCCGGTGGGAAGTGAAGGAGAAGGGTCGGTTAACTTCGTGAGTGGTTAGTGGGCGGTATGTGGTGGTGAGTTGGAGTAGATTCGAAACGTAAGAAAAATAGAAATATATATATACCGGGTGCACTTTCTATACACCTACACCCATATTCAAAAAATCACATTCGGTTTGAGTATGTTTAGATACTCATTAAGATACTCTAGATCTTACTACACGAAAAAATTTCAAAGGAACCTATATTTTTAATATATTACATAAAATGCCACTACTTTGCTGTATATATAAAAAAAAAGTATATCCATATACTCAACGTATGAATACATGCTTAACATATATACCACCATGGATGGTCTAGTATGATCATATACTTCATCCACATGCACTTCGTTCGGTCATGTACGGCAACAACACGAGGGGATATGGCGCGTGAAGGGCGAAGTTCAAGAGATTAAATCATCTACCAAGGATTTCCTCAAATAAATTATTATATATGTTTTATTACATTACCGAAAGTTGTCACCCGTCCAACATATCTAAATATTTCTATTCGATATTGGTTCAAATTAGAGTTTAAACATAAGATTAAATAATATTTATGCAAATGAGTATATACTCTATTTCATACATTTAAGTTCTTCGTTACTAACTTTGTTTCTAACTTTGCACAAGCAAAGTAATTACGCTCAATAGCTAATTGTGATCGATTTCACAACGATTACAATTCTTTTTTTTTTAGATTAAACAATACAATAATTCAATCCTTTAACAATACCCTTTCCTACCCATGACAATGTGCGGGGAATTCCGCTAGTATTTAGATAAAATTATAAGTGGGCCCCATTGATGGTAGTTGTATAGAGTAGAGATAAATGAGGCATGAGTGCGGAAGAAAGTCTTTGTAAAGAAAGGAATCTTGATGACTATAGGCCATATAGAGGATCGAGGCAAATAGAGATACATCGGTCTGCGAGTGCGGAAGAAAGTACTTGTAAAGGAGGGAAATCTTGATGATCAAGATGTATAGAGGAAGTAAATAGAGAAACATTGCGGATTTGGCGAGGTGCACTCGCTAACTCCATCGCACAATATATTTTTTTTGTACAATATTCAAGATATGGATAATGGGTTACACGATGGGGTTAAAAAAAACCTAGGAAAGCTACTCATTTCTCGGGTAGCAAAGGCGGTAGCAAAGCGATGTCGATGATGAAGCCGGGAAAAAAAAAAGGGGCCGGGCCGATGAATCTCAAATACATCTTAGCCCTCCTAATCTATGTAATTACGAATAAAAATTTAGGTGGGGCTTATTAGGTAGGGCTCTATGTAATTTTGATCGATAGGGGGCTATAGAGCCCAACCTACTCATTTCTCGGGTAGCAAGGCGGTAGTGGGAGTAGTCGATAGTGTGGAGTGATTGCCTTGTGTGCGTGGAGGAGAATAGATTCATGTTGCGGCGTGTGTATAGCAAATATAGGTTTCAAAATTATTTTTTTCCATGACCTTGCATGCATATCCTTTGCATATCCCACACACCCCTCTGCCAAGAGGGCGCATGTCTGCCATCGTTAGCGCAGTTCCATCAAGATCGATGCTGTCTCGATCGGCGAGGCACCGATTGGGCGAGGCGAGGGCGAAGGGCCGGGCCAGTATCTGGGACTCGCTTATCTTATTTCAGCTTATTCTCTCTCTCCGCACGTAATACTATTCAATCAGCCATCGGCCAAAATCAGTAGAAACGACTATTTTTTTTTTCGAGCACGGGTGCGTAACATACACCCTCCGTCCCACAAATAAAAGTCCGTTTTTGACTTTTTACAATCCTGTTTGACCATTCGTCTTATTTACAATCCCCCGTTTGACCATTAGTTTCTGATTTTTGACCACAGTTAAAATTCTTGAGCCACGAAAAGTTCTCCGACATGGGCAGACACACGGCGTCTTGCGGATGTCACCGGAGATGAGGTCTCTAGAGACGAGTGGACAACCACCGTACCCGGAACCTAGAGCGTTGCTATCTATGCTATCGAATGAGCGAGAAGGGTGAGAGTCCGCCCGAGTCGGCTAGCTCGTCAGCGGCGAGGTGCTCGCGCGGCGACCATGGGCTGAGTGGCCGCTAGCGGTGAGAATCGCAAATAAATTTAACACATGGATTACAACGAATTAAAACATCTCGGGGTTCATCACGGCTACTCGGAGGATCGATCGAACATCAACCAATGCATACATGCATCACCGCGCGTATGCATGCACACAAATGAGGCGGCTTCGCTCGGACCGCATCATCATCCTCTAGATCGAGCCCGGCTGCTCTGCGATAGAGATTAACCTATCACACTTTCGCGCGAATCCTACACTCCTCATTGCGGTACACCCCGTGACTTCGCACGCGGCATTGTGGATAAAATCCGCTAGCACTATACTCATCGTTCAAACAATCTTTGCCTTGATGATAGTAAAAAATCGTGTGCCTCATCTTCCCATCTGCAGCGATGCCCGTCATGGCGAGGCCTTTGGTTGGGCCAAAGGAGGAAGACGAAGGCGCTTACCTTCAATGGCGTTCGTCACCACCGCCATTGCATTATTGAAGTGCGGCGGCGGTTCAAGCTCCCCTAACATTTTTGCCACCTCGCCGTATCTTCTTCCTCAATCTCCCGCAACACCTCTCGGGCATGGTGCCGTCATCGGCGGCGTTCGCTGTGTAAGCGATAAAGGCGTGCACATAAGCGGCGAGTGCATGCCTGAGTCGGCGGCTTGTTTGACTTGTCGGGGGCGGCGGCGGCGGTGTCGCGACCTTCCGGGAACACGGCGGACATGCACGCTCTGGCACGCCTCGGGTTGCCGACCTCGGCGAGCTTCGGTGATGAGACTTCGTCGCGATACTACGGCGCGAGTAGTACAGCGGCCCGAGATGACGTAGCCGCCATCGGCGTCGACCCCCGCCCGTCGTTGCGACACCAGGTCTAGTGGGATGCTCCGGTCCGGCATGGCGCCGCGGCGCGCGCTTCCGTGTCAGTGCGGTGGCCCGCAGTTGTAGAGGTCCTCCATAGGATCCTCTGCGACCATGGCGGCGTGAAGCGCAATGTCCTCAAGCAACTCTGCGGAAGGTTCTCCATGGCAAGAGCGGCGGTGCGGTGCGGTGGGGGCGTTTTGCTTGGAGCTTTGGCCGAGCCCGGCGGCGTGAGCGAGGCGGCCCTCGGTGGTGAGCAGCAATATAATGGTGCGTTCGCAATATATAATGCGGTCGCGTTCTAAAGAGGAGCTCGGCGGCGGTGAGCACTCCGGCGGGAGCGGTCGGCGGCGTGCGTACATGCATGGCCCGCGGAACGCATCAAAGCAAGTAAATGGACGTGACGCTCTCTTTCTCAATACGCGATTGTATGTCTCGAATTGTTGCATTTTTATCCATGACAAGATGATCTCAAATCAAAAAGCTTGTAAACTACAAAGTTTCATGGATATTTGGGAACTACGATCTTTAATCTTTATATTGGTAGTTTGTCGGAGGTCATTCAAAAATTTAAATTTCCAAATTTCATTTGTTTTACTTTATTTTAAAAAAATTGAGACCTAGTTTTTCGATTACAAGATAATGCCAAATCAAAAGGTTTTAAACTAGAAAGTTTCATAACTTAGTAAGATCTACAATTAATTCTCAATTTGGTTGTTTCCCCATCGACATCCATGCTAGTGATTGTTCACGAATCTTAATTATACACCACGGCAAACATGAATATACCACTCTATTCATTCATCATCTCGGGGTGCAATTAGAGCACTCACAATGCGAGACTCTACCATGGTTTCTATCCTTATTTATTACCCCTCTATTTATTGCTTTTTTTGCTGATGTGGCGCTATATTTATTGAAGAGAGAGAGGAAAAACATAAGAAACCAAGTCTAACTAAGAAACCCAGAGGTCTTCACGTAAACCAAGACAATTTGTGAGAGTGACAAGTGGGCCATATGACATCATGATAGAAAATTGTATTGTGAGAGATAGTTTCTTGACACAATGTCCAAGACTTTAGAAACCATGATATGGTTTCTAGCATTGTGAGTGCCCTTAATAATCAAACATCCACGCAAAGACATGATTTAGAGTAACACAATGCCACCTCACCACCCCACTAGCATGCCACCTCACCAAACCCACTAACCCTTCCTTGTGCCACATCATCAAC
The DNA here is from genome assembly GCA_015847255.1 of Hyparrhenia diplandra. NCBI lineage: Eukaryota > Viridiplantae > Streptophyta > Magnoliopsida > Poales > Poaceae > Hyparrhenia > Hyparrhenia diplandra. The sequence goes on along the minus strand of JADLZK010007390.1, from coordinate 7,499 downwards.
ATGTGTCCCATATGTCTATGGGCATAAAAGGGTTATAACTCTTGAACCAAAAAAATAAATCAAATTCTGATTGCACCATTAAATTTATTTTAATAAAACCTTTAAAATAAGATCTCACATGGATATATTTTGATAAAATTATAAGTACGACACATTGGTATAGAAAAAAAAAAAAAAAGTAAAAGAAAATTAAAAAAAAGGAGAAAAAAAAGAAAAAAAAAGAATAGGAGGGTGATAGTAATATTGTAACACTTGTTTGTAAAAGTAAAAAAATTACGTTTATTTTGGGACGGAAGGAGTAGGCTTTTTTTTTTTTAGGAGCGGGCGCGGCCACCGTGAGGCCTCAGCGACGACATGACCGTGCTAGTACTACAAATAGTAATGAATGCCAACGCCTTTTGATAGAGCGTCTCTAACATTTACACCTTTGCGTGCGTGCATACCTTTGCGTAGAGTAGCTTAGGCCGGTCTCGCTTCAGCGGCGCTGTGTGTAATGCGCCATCCGGGCGCGGTGTCATCGATATCTTGATGCCCCATCTCCATCGAGGCACCGCAGACGGGACGAAGGGACTCGACCTAGTACTCCTACTGCACGCATACGGACCGATACGTACACGTTACCGAATACTTCCACGATTTGTCTTGTCGGTATCGAGATCGTACTATCGTCTGTGAGATATACGGACTATACTCCTGCCAGCCGCGAGGACGCCCTCCTTTCAAAGCAAGTATTATGGTAGGTTTGTAGCGGGCTGTAAAGAAACTACTGACCGGCTTGGGCACAAGAACAATATGTGAGATAGACAATGGGTCCTATATTAATTAGAAGAGCTAACTCTTGTATGGGTGGGGTACGGGAGAGAGGGAGTGATGCGACCGAAACTGGTCAGACATTTGCTCTCAAGCGGCGAAGCGTACCGCGCCTCCTGTCCGTGGGACGACCAGCGTCATACGCTGGGCATGCCACAGGGACGGCGGCGTTGAATGCGGACGGCGGCAAGCACCGTCCGCTCGTTGATCCTCATACATACATTTGTCTATTCCTCGATTCTCCCGCATGCTTGGTGAGGCGAGCCATAGTGCCAATGTAGCCCGTCGGGACTATTTCTATTTTTTAAAATTTATTTCATTTTTTCAATAGAAAATAAAAGGAAAAACGCCCTCAAATGCTTCATAGGAGTAGCTAGAGATGCCTATTTTTATTTGCTCCGCTAAGAGTAAAATTGTCCTAATTATACCGGGTGTGCAACATATCAGTATATATGCTTTCAAATTGACGAGATAATTTGGATAGATTTCATTAGAACTGTCACTGCTGTTCAAGTAGCAAACATCCACACATATTTGAGAAATAAATATATAGCACATGGATTATGTAGTTAGTACTATATATCACAACTAATAACACACATGTCTCAAATCGAAGTGTGGAAAGATTCTTAGGCAAAACAAGTGTGGTAAATTACTAAAAGGCTTTAGAACGCCCTTTCGAAGACCTTTGCTAGAGGGATGGCTCTCGGCGATGTCGGCGGCGTGCTCGTCATATCGCGAACAACGACTCGGATCGGTGTCGAAGTTCGCCGGGTTATTAATCTTTGAAGCCCGTCGGGTGCGAGAGAGGTCTTCCTCACTGCGTCGCCATCGCCGCCACGCTCATGCCCGCACCGATGAAGAGGCCGTGAGCGGCGAGATCATCGATCGCGGTCGTTCACAGCGGTCGAGCGGTCGAGCCTTTGTCGCACCGCTGGTGTTCACCTTGTCCGCGATCTTGCCGATAGCCGTCATCCAGGGCGTTTTTCGGAATAGCGCTGCAATTGAAAGATCAAATTCTACCGGGAGAAAGCAAAGTGTTGAATCGAGATAGATCGGGGTTTTTCGAAGACAAACCACCGATCTTGTATGACGAATTGCCGTCATTTGCTCCTCCCATTCAGCTCCTTTTTCGGACATCTTTTGAGAGTACACGGGTACTCATTACGAACCCGCCTGCGTCTCCGCCGCGGATGCTCGGCGTAGGAGCATGAATACTCCAACTCCGATCCCGATGAAGAGGATGAAGAATCGGAGGAGGCCGAAGTTTGCACCCCATACCGGGATGACCGGCGGAGCTGTTTTCCTCACATCGGGAAGTACGCGTGCCCCCGCCTCTACCTCGGCCGGGGAATCTCTAAACAAAAGCGAAGGGTTGCGTTAAGAACAGTTACAAGAAAAACAAGAAGCGGATCAAGTAATGAAACTCACCCAACTTCGGCGATGAGGACCGCGGCTTCCTCCCCTCTTCCTTCGGCTCCGCGCTTGCCAAGGTTGCGTATTGGACCGGCCATCGGTGAGCTTGATATTTTAGTGAAGTAGAGGGCAAGAAGGCAGAGATAGAGATGAAGGAGTATATCGCAAAATCTTGCTCCTTATTTTCTTTATACATGAATATACGTGCTCAAGAACAATGATCGCTTCAGAGTTCTTCAACTATCTTGCCTTACAGGGAATGTCCTTATTAAAACAACTATTACTAAAGTACAGTTTGTTTATATTCCTCTATTCCTGAACTTTATTTTGTTGTTCTCGCCTCGGTGGTTTGTGTAGTCCTCATAGAGTGCCTATTACGTAATTGAATCAGTATAATATTAGGCCCCGCTATTTTCGAGGTGACCGAAATTTTCAAATCTGTTCGGTGACGAAGCAACTTCGATGATTTCCATCCAACAACGGGGCATCAACGCATCATCGGGCGGGAAGAGATAGGAGCACACGGTGTCGCTGTAAGTGAGGAAAAGGTGATGATTTTGTCCTCGGATGGATATATGGTGTTGTAGATCTTGAACAAGACACCCGACTTCTACTACTCCCTCCGGCCCCACTGCGTTTGTCGCCTCGGATTCCGTGCCATCTTTTTTTGATGCTTTGTCTTATTCAAATTTTTTGCACAAATATAATTTATTTTTGTTACGACTTATTTTATCAATAAAGATACTTGAATATTGATTATTTTATTTTTATGATTTGCATAAATATTTTGAATAAGACGGATGGTCAAAGATGAAGTTCAAAAGTCAAAAACGACAAACTCCATGGGGACGGAGGGAGTATAATGTTGATATCTGTGTGTTTTTGTCATAGGAAATCGCTACTAATGTTTTTTTATTGTCGTAGCGCCAATAGAGCAGCTCGTGCTATGTTATTGCACTTTTTGGCGCTATTCGCGTGTTGACGGTCGTTAACTACATATTTTATACCATCAACATTAGTATAAAACTACCAAAACACAATAGTGATAGGGTTTTGAGCTAACCATTTCGACAAGTTTTGGTACTTCACTTGTTTTGCGGGGGCAATGTTGAAAACATATATATATATTGGGCCAAAAGCAAAGGAAAATATACAAGATAAGAATGGCCCAATACGAAGCAAGGATAAAGAGGAGAAAAGCCCAAGAAATATGATTACAAATATCCAAACATAAGCCCAAAAGGTCAAGGTCCAAAACCAACATGAAATCATATTGGGCCACATGACAAGGGTTTAGTATTTCGGGCATAACTTTTTCATACGGACTCCGTTTTGGTGTACCACCCGCCAAAACGGAGCTAACGACGAAACCGACGTGCTCACAAAATTTCAACCCAAACGGCCCACATCTTGGTGCGCCCGCACCCTGGTGGCTGCCAACCGCCCCACCTTTCGGCGGCGTGCATTCAACCGAGAACGTCGGTGGTGGCATGGACCAGGTTCATTGTACCTGGAAACCGTCATTCTTTGATCGGTTTTGTCATTATAGGGGAGGTGTGTCACATCCCAAAATTTCAATTTTGGGTTGTGCGTAAAACATACTAAAAAAATAAAGGGTTTAACAATATTTCCTAAAATTATCCAACCTTTAGTTAGTTTGTTGTCAAATTGTGTCAAATAAAAAAATGATTTTATAAAGGTTTTTACAATTTAATATAAATTGTTTGTCGCATTTCATGCCCTTGCATATATTTTCTTGAGTGAAAAATGAATTTAGAAAATTCGATAAAGCCTCGATTAGGTTTTGTTCTATTTATATAAAAAAAGTAGTTTGAGTTTTAAAAGTCCTTGGAAAAGTATTTAAATATAATTTCTAAAATCATTCAAATTCTTTAATCCTTGTTTGACTAAAATTCCTTTTGATCTCGTGTCAAATCTTGTTCATTCATTATCCATTCCATATATTCTCACCACATATCAGAATTAGTCCTTGAACAAAATAGCCATCGTGTCCACTCCAAAATCCATTTCCTCTCTCTTTTTTTTTTTTATATATTTCCTTGGTCCATATATTTAATCCTATGCACGTGATATGACTTCGCAAGCAAACACCAACCAGGTGTTCAAGCCTATACTACAGTCCATACATGCAGGCATACCAGACCACGTCATCTAACCAGTATCTAAGTAATTCTAATATCTTTCTCATATCTATTTCTTTCATTGCATAAATACATATTCTTTCTTTATTATTTCCATGAGCCGCTTCCACTTTTCTTTGCATGCACGCAAGTGACCAGATCAATAGGCAATAGCATAAGTATCGACCTTAAATCCCAATCAATATCGATCGGTGTAATACAACCAAGAGAAAGCACCTGCTCCTATCCTCTTCCTGGCCGTTGACACCGGTTCCTATCCTGGCCATCAAGTCAGATGCTCTAGCATGCAGGATGCCGGAAGCATGTACTGGAAACACATAAACATAGTTCAGCAAAACTGCCTTCTCCACTCACTTAGGCCCTTCAGTTACCACCACAGATATCCTAATGGCTGGCATTAAGCAATGCTCCACCGCCTTCAACATTCATGATCCATGCACCGCCTCACCCTTCTGCTTCTCGTCCGAGTCCTATAAAGGCAGCAGGTGCTGTACCTTCAAGCCATTTCACGATGGCATCACTCTTTCCCATGCCATAGACCTGCTCATCAGCTCGCTCTTCCATCCTACGATATTGCAAGATCATAAAGAACAGACCGGCAGGGAAGAACACGCCGCCGGCGCTACTCTGTCATTTTCTTATAGCAGTCATCAGTTGTCCCTCTCTTTGGTGAGAATCGTGTAGCATCTACCCATGATTCCTACTATGAGATATATTGATCTTTTCCTTCTTTTCTCGTGTGATCTTTTCTATATTTTTCTCTTGTCAGAACCTGTCTGTTGGTTGGTTGTGATCTGAATATGCTGCTGCCACGGCCCACCGGCGAGTTCATCAATCCTGGGCTCAAGAGACCGAGCGCATGCAGCATGGTGCTATCCATCTGTCTTCAGAACAACGTTCAACCTCTCAGGCCAACCCACCATGACGATTCTCGCTGTGGATGGTGATGTGCATCGCCGCTCGCCGTGCTCGCTGGAACTCCTCACCGCTGCCTTGGACATTCCAAGTGTTGAAACATCAGGTCGAATTGGAGGCCGCGCTCCTGAGCACCTCCTCTTGCCGTCATCCATCATCTCTTGACCGTCAGATATCATGTACCGGTAAGAAACATGCATCGGCCTACTAGCCTTGTTCTTGTTTTAAGTTCACCGATTTTATCAGTCATTTGATCAAACTCGCATAACTAGCTGATTGCATTCATGGCCAAGGAAAACTGCAGAACGCCTGTTCCTATATATCCTAGTATGCATATGTGTTTATATTTACATCCAGAGTTGTTATCTTGTACAAAGCTTCTTTGATCTGATCCCTGTATACAACTACGTATACAAGTGAGTAGTAAAATCTATAGGTAAAGACGCATTCAGCGGCCTATCACCTTCATAGTCACTTCAACATGTCGATGCCGTATACCTTCCTTTAATATTCCACAAATAATGCCAATATATCTATAAATACCGAGCAATATTCTAAACAATATTCCTTTTTTATTCCTCTACATCTCGTTGACATCTTTCAAACTATTCTTTGATACATCGGGCCTTTAATTCCTTTTTATGATTTAAATTTGTTGTTCCAAAGTAATTAGTTTATTTAAAATGTCAATTTTATGATTTAACCCCAAAACTTCAAAAGCTCGCCATGACCCCTTTCAGGTGTTTTTGCGCTCATGCGATCGTAGACCATGCCTTCACGATAGAATCGCTTTTATCTTGTTTTTAATTCATGGTGTACTGTTTTTAGGTTTAATCATTGTGCTTGTGCCGGATATTGCGCTCCATAGAAGTGAAGCTACTCAAGGATGATCTGTCGAAAAGGTTGAGAGGATAATTGGAGGCAAGTGTAACAGGAGTTCCCCTTTTACCTAAGAACCTTATAATCACTTTTCATATGCATGTGTCTAATATGAAGCTAAGGACCTTATCTAGTACTTTTGATATCCTTATCCCTTGTTTACCCTGGGTTGATGCATATGGTTAGTTTTGCTTAGCTTGCAATCACCAAATGTTACAATGTTAATCTTGATTAAGGGCTTATGGAATTAATGGTTAAAATGATGCTTTTGAGCAACAAGAACAGAAGGGGTCTAGAGCATTGGGCCTTTAGGGTGCTCTAGTCTGCCCTCCATAAGGACTGAATCTTAAAGCGGCCACCCAGGACTTACAGTACAACCATGAGGACCACGTGGCTCTGGTCTTAGCCAAGTAACTTGACCTGTTCTAGTTCGTAAGCAGCTTACCGAAAGGGCAAGAGGGGGTAACCACGATGGGTATGGTCCTTGTCCTGCCGAAGTGTGTGCTGGGCTGTGTGTCAATAAGTGTGCCACTTCGGAGGAGAGTCTTCCATAAACACGGGGTCGAAACCTTAGCGGTTGCTACTTATTAGGACGGCTGGCGAAAAGCTTCGTAGTGAACCCTGTCTGCTCACCTTGGAAGTGTTAGGGGGTCGACGGGCCCCGGGCATGTGGGAATCACGACTCATGGTGAATGTGTACACCTCTGCGTAGAGTTTGATCAAACGATATATCGGCCCGTGCTCACGGTCCACGGCGGCCCGGATCCTTTCGAGATAGATGGTTCTATGGATGGTTCGGGTGATGATGAATCTTGATGATGATAATTAATTATATTCACATGGGAGCCCTAAGCATAACATAGCGATATAGGTTTAATAAATAAAATATGACCAACTAAAAATGCTTACCGCAGTTCAACCGTGTCTAGCCTTTTGAGCCTTGCATCCCCTCATGTTATACATGCTGAGCATGGTGAGCTGACGCTTGTTGTATCACCAATGAAAATCCCGGATGGGTACCAGATGGTGGTTCAGATGAAGAATTTCTTGAGGAGGTCCATGAGTACTAGGCGAGTGCTCCCCCAGTCAACCGTCCCTGTGGAGCATGGAGGCCTGAAGATAGAAGATTAGAAATAGTTTCCGTTGTACTCTGTTATATATGTAAGTTTATGTAAATATGTTTTGCTATGTAATAAAGCATTGCTTCTGATATTTATCATTTTTGTTGCTATATGTGTCGTGTGGACATCCTGGGCACACATATAGTTAACACTTGGTATTCCTCGGAAAACCAAAAAGTTACAAGGTGGCACATTT
>JADLZK010007389.1:0-19057 GCA_015847255.1 Hyparrhenia diplandra | reverse complement strand
GAATTATGGTTATAGCATTTCACGGAGGAAGTATTGAGGGGTGTCGTATTTCCGCGCAGGAATGGTTTGTGTGACTTCTCTCAATCGACAGTCACTAGGATACCGCTATGGGTGAGGTGAGGTATCTTTATGGAGACACAAAACTCTCTAGCGAGGATCACTTAGTCATTATGTCCTACTGCCGGGGCAGGCAATCGCCCAAAGCTGGGATGGAGAGCCGAGTATTTAGCACTACGCCACACCCGAGCGTGGGGGATTACAAGGGACGGACAAGGTTGTCACAACCCACCGCCTACCCCTCAGCGTGGGATGCGCTACAAAAAGATAGAAAACCCTTAGTCTAGACACCACGTCTACACTAGTGATTATTACTCGGCGTGTTAACAAGGCTTACCCGTCCCGACGTCCTTCTACCGAGCTGGCCAGCAGGACCAACTATCCAATCCGTAATTCTATAACGCCTAGATAATATGCTTAAGAGTAAAAAGCCGAAAGAGGGACACAACCATTCTTACCCAAATGATTAGAAGGTTGTAGAGGTACAAGCGTGGTGGGCCCATGACAAGTACTCAGGCACTCCGACCACCCCGAGATCCATAGTGCACGGGAGCACCGCAGACTCCCATGGAGAAAGAGGCCAAGCCCTCTTTCAGCCTTCCCTCTCACTCTCCATTAGAACTAAGGAAGAAGAATAAGAATAGGAGTGGGACTTCTTCCTCTCTTCTACATTGTGACTCTCCTTGTGTTGTATATGGAATTGGTGTATTTGAGGGAAGAGGAGAGGGTCTCCTTTTATAGGTAGAGAGAGAGGGGGCTTGTTGGAAAAATGTCCCTCCCCCATATGGAAGGAGCCAAAACCGACCTCAATACACCTGCCTAATATTGCTAAACCGACCAACCAACGTCGGCAGACACACTTTTTGAAGGCAAATGCACCGCCTCGAGAAAGATGGGCCCGAACCGCCTCCATATGGCTGCGCGCGCACCCAAAGGTGCGCGGGCGCACCATGTCTCAGGCCCATTTTGGCTGAAACTTTGCAGAAGTGCGTGGGCCTCGGAGTAAGCTCGTTTTGGCGGGTGGATCACACGAAATCCGATTTCGTATGAGAAAAGTTATGCCCAAAAACATTGAACCCATGTCCTGCGGCCCCAGGTATGATTTCATGTTGGATTTGGGTCTCGACTTCTTGGGCTTGTTTTATGGATTTCACCACCAGCCACACATTGGACTGTACTCCTATGCACTTAATGTACCACCTCGCCAAGGTTGGGCTGGGTTCGGCACAAAAGTGGGTGCTGGGCGCACCTTAGGGTGCAGCGCACCTAAGTCTTGGCTCTACCGCTGAGCTCGGGCTTTGGCGAGGTGGGCTGTGTTGAATCTCAAAAAGTCGTGCCACGCCATTTGCTCGGTTTGGTTTGCATCGTGTTGGGCTCATTTCCATTGGGGTGAAGGATGTTCGAAGTGCAGCTTTCCCGAAGGCGCTTTTGGTGCCTTTTCTCCTTGTTTATCCTTGCTTTCGCATTGGGCCATTTTTATCTTGTATATTTTTCCTTTGCTTTTTGGCCCAATATATATATGTTTTCAACATTGCCCCGCAAAACAAGTGAAGTACCAAAACTTGTGGGAAAAGGTTAGCTCAAAAGCCTTTCTATTGTGTTTTGGTAGTTTTTATACTATTGTTGACGGTATAAAATATGTAGTTAACGAGCCAGTCAACAAACTCCCCCACACTTAGTCCTTTTGCTCATCCTCGAGTGAAGGCATAGGGACTAAAAAGTGGTTCAATCTCCAAGATGTAGACACCCGCATACAAGTTATTCCGAGGCTTCACCTGTTTTGTAGAGCATTCAAAAGTGGCTACCAGTTATCTTGAGCGATTGAGCAATGGAGCGACATGAATTCCTATCTCACTTTGCTACTACTCATGTGCAAAAGACTTGGTTGATAAGATAAAATAGCAATGCTCCATGGTTGATTCTCACATAGTCACTCATTTGTGTTTCCTTGCGCTGAAAGCACTCTTCGCTCTCACTCATCCTATCTTTTTGCGGGGGTTTTGTGGATCATTGGAGTGGAGTGTTGCATACTGTACCTCGTATGTTTTGTTGGGTCAAGCTACGGATCGTTGGAAAGAGGTGCCATACTCTTAGATCGAAAATGTGCAAAAGTGTGTGGAAAAATATTTGTGGTATGTGGTTACTCCTTGACCCACTGATCTCTCTTTTCTCTTTTGTATGCTTTTTGGAGAGATCACGGGCTACTTTTTCTTCTATCTCTTTCTCTCTTTTGTGGAGATGTGGGCTCTACTCGCCCTCGGACACGTGTCCATTTTTCATCTCTTTTTCTCATATCGTAGCTCGTATCTTCTTTCGCATGATACTTTTCGATAACAGGAGATGATCATGGCGTAACTGGATGGAGTATTTATTTTTCACGGATGCGAAGATGCATGTTGCAGCGCAATTCTCATTGTGAGAATCGGCATATATATGTGGGTGTACGTCGTTTTTTCGATCTTGGTATATGAGTCTCTCTCTCAACGAGTCAACGGAGCCCCATAAAAACTCAATACAATAAGCAGGAGGAAGTAGCTATAGTGGGATATTCATGTCATATTCAGGCTTTGGTAGGATTTGTCTAAATCAAACCATGAGCATGCTTATTTGAATTTTTGAAATAAAACCAAGTCTCATTGCAAGAGAGCAAGGTCAAAGTCATTCTACCATATCTCAAAGCTCAATTGTTTAGATGAACATGGGGTCCCTTATGGTAGTTGCTCATCAAAAGTATGGTTTTTGGGTGGGAATAAAAGTGTATGCATGCTATGAATCAATTGCAGACTGCAGATGGAGTTTTTTTCAAGAAGTTTTTCAAGCTTTTGATTTGTTCAATTCTCAAACCTCAAAATTTTATGGAGGATGTGAGAGAGGGAGTTGCACAAACCGCCGCTTGAAGAGGAAGGAGTTTAATGGTAGTCACTCGCTTCGCCCTTTATCATGAATTGCTCGGGTTTGTGCCTTTTGTGTTGAGGAGATCTCTGATGGGCATGATTGTTCCATTGAGAGGTCTCCCCACACTTATTCTTGTACCGCTTTTTATTTAAACAAAGAAAACAAAAACAAAAATGCTCACATGGCTCTATCGAAAAAGAATACCGCTCAGGGAGCCTTTATTATGATTATTATTTATTTTATTATTATTATTTTTATTTGTTCACCTTTAATATTACTCCGCCATAGGCACAATAAAAGAAGCAAATGAATAACATAGCCAGTATTTATCTCCAATATAAGATACTCTCATAGATCACGACAAATAAAAGCTCTAAGTTCATTAATCAAGATCCAAATACCATGTCAATTTTTTGATTAAAGGAAACCTTTTAACCTAAGTACCATGCTCAATTTAAAAGACCTATGGATGTATTACACGATATATGTAGGTACACCTAAAATCAAAAACATATGTCATAGCATTACGGGGAGTATAAAATTTTTATTTTCATGGAGACAAAATGAGTGAAGAGGGTGGTGAATGTTACCTTTGCATACTTGAGTATTAGATACCCTTCAAGATTTATCGGCGAAGTATTGAAGTTGTTGCCGCGTTTGCTTGATGGCTCAAATTTCTGTATCTAGTGTTAGCCACACACACATGATGTGTGTGCGGCCATGGGTCTTGGATGATAGTTAGCAAAAGGATGAGAGAAGAGTCCTTCTTGCTTGTGGTAGCAATGATGGGTGGAATCGGCAAGTACTTTGTATGTATCTTGACCCCTCATGTGGGGCCCACCTACTCCTCTCTCTTCTTTCTTATTATTATTTCTATATATATATATTTTTTTTGATAACTTTTTTCTACTTTTTTTTTTATTTTTTTTTTTTCACTTTCTTTCTTTTTCTTTTTTTTACTTTTTTTCAAACTCTTTTCTCCCATCTTTTTTTTTTTCTTTTTTTTTAAGCAAGTGTAATGAGCATCATCTTTTATTCACCCTCAAAAAATTTTTTTGTATAATCCCTTTTTGGATGGAACTTGGAGATTGTCACCATCTTCCCCTACACTTAGACTTTTGTGTAAAAAGTCAAGTGTGCAAGGTCCAAGTCTCCTCTTGAGCATGTTCCCATCACCCATGAACATCATAACTTTTTGTTTTTGTGATGTTGCCCTTATGTTCTCAAGCGTCGCATGCCTCTTTGTTCTTCTTAATCGATCTCCACCCGAAAGTGGTTAGCGACAAGAATGACTCGAAGGTGCATACTAACTTGATAACATGTTCTTGCTTTTTATTAATAAGAAGAGAGAAAGACTTTTTGTGCCTATGATAGTCCAGGGTATCTCCCCGGCGAGCTATCTTTTATGGTCGAAAGCTTGGCCGGGTGGGAAAAACATCCTGCACCGTGATGGTGGTGAAGTTCAGTCCACCACTAAGAATTTAGCATTGTGCTTCCGCTGCAAGGTTAGCGCCATCATGCTACTGACGAGGCTTGCAACCATTCTTAAAAAGGTTTACAAAGAGAAACTTTCAAGAGATGGTTGTAATTTCGTGAAGCATCACCTTCGCCCAGAAGCCAAAGACAAACTCAAGAAGACCCAAAGGTGAGCATGTAGGAAGTCCCAATTGACAACTTGTTATGCTCAAGAACAAATTTCCGCTTGGTCTCAAGAGTTGTCGCTTTCATGCATGTCCATGGCACATGAGGTTTTCCTCAAAAGATGTGTCATGAAGGCGACTAACGCTGAATCTTTTTGACCATTGTCAAAAACCACGCCTTTATCCGGCCAGGGGACAGATGACTTGTGTTCGTGGTAGGGCGTATACAGTGTTTGCTTTACTAAGATGTATAAAACGGGTGAAGTTTTAATAGAGTTATGAACTTCGCCCCTCGAAACGGGTTTTGCTGGGAAGATGTTTGCCTTTGGGATGTCGCCAGGTGAGGCGAAGCAATCTTTTCCTTAACTTCATCATGGCTTCCCTCTATAGTTTTTTGTGAAAAGCTTTTTCGAGAGGGTAGCCTGCGAGAAGATTGAAGTCAGAATGAGATAGATATGAAAGTCTAAATGCCTCGGTTTTACGAGGTTCTATGCTCATCCTTGAATTCAATCACCGAACTCGGGCGACAAGCATTCCTTCCTTCGGTGTTAAATTGGTTGGAGAGAGGGCTCAACGCCGGTTCCAATGGCGATGGGGAATGGCTCGACTGATGAGGGCTCCTCAATGTTTGACATGCCCCCTTAATGTGAGGGGATTAGGTTCTACAACAGGAGTAGAAGCAAGCTTCTAGGATGTGTTCAAGTATTTTCTATGTTCCGCTAGGTTTACGCCGCAAACGCATCTACAATGTAAAATATGTCAAGGCATAGGGCAGCATCTATGTCAAGACCTCAATAAAAAGATATGCAAAAAAGCAATAATTATCGGTAATGATAAGTCTAGCTAACATGTATAAATATTATAAACCTCGCCTAGGCTGCACCTATGGACTCCTTCAACTTATTTGAAATCGAGGATTGTCCTGGTAGGCATTGATGGGGAAGAATGCTAGATGTAAATTGTCTTTTGAGTTCTTTCCAAATTCCCTATTCAAACTTCCTACGACAATGGTGTACTTTTGTTTTTGCTTTCCCTATGAGGGAGAGCTAAAACAAATTCCACATGTGAATTTCTTGGATCATGCCGGGAGAATGCTAAGGCATGATCATAATTCCTCGAAATCTCGTAGGTGGCAACATAGATTTTTCAAAATGGTCACCGGAGATGGAGTGCCCGAACCAAAAGTTTTTTAATTAGAGTGAGTTCGTGAGCCGGATGAAAGTTTTGGTTTTGAAAAAGATTGTGGCTCTGAACTCCCCTGAAGGTAAGGATTTTTAAAAATTTGGAGAAGGCTTCATTTTTGAATAAAAAGAAAAATAAATAACTATTTTTTTGTGGATACAACACACGGGTGCTCTAGGCTCGGAGAGAATTATGACTACCGTCCCCTACAGACGGCGCAGAAATGCTTGTTGACGTTTCTTAACGTATGCGTGAAGAATCCGCTAAGCGCCACGGAATTGTCGTTATAGCATTTCACCGTGAAGTATTCGAGGTATCGTATTTCCACGAGGAACGGTTTGTGTGACTTCTCTCGAGCAGAGTCACCCCGAATAACTATGGGTGGTGAGGTATCTTTATGGGCTCAAACTCTCTAGCGGGGATCACTTGGGTCGTTATGTCCTTACTTCGGGCACTCGACAATCGCCTCAAACTCGATGGAGACCGGCATTTAGCACTCAAGCGCCACACCCGAACGTGGGGGATTACAAGGGATGGACAAGGCTATCACAACCCCGGCCGCCTACCCCCTCAACCGTGGGATGCGCCACAAAAAGATAGCAAACCCCTTAGTCTAGACACCACATCTACTACTAGTGATTATTACTCCGGCGTGTTAACAAGGCTTACGCGTCCCCCTGGGTCCTTCTACCGAGCACCGCCCCGAAGGAACGACTATCAATCCCGTAATTCTATAACTGACTAGATAATATACTTAAGAGTAAAAGCCGAAAGAGGGACACAAACCATTCTTACCCAAATGATTAGAAGGTTGTAGAGGTACAGCGTGGTGGGTGCCGACAAGTCCCAAGCACTCCGACCACCCGAGATCCAGCAATGCACCGGGGGTACACCGGGACTCCATGGAGAAGAGGCCAAGCCCTCTTCTAGCCTTCCCTCTCTCACTCTCCATTAGAACTAAGAGGAAGAAGAATAAGAATAGGAGGGACTTCTTCCTCTCTTCTACATTAGTGGCTCCTCCTTGCGTTGTATGTGGAATTGGTGTATTTGAGGAAGAGGGAGAGGGCCTCCTTTTTATAGGTAGAGGAGAGGGGGCTTGTGGGAAAATGTCCCTCCCCATATGGAAGGAGCCAAAACCGACCTCAATACACACCTAAATATTGCTAAACGGACCAACCAACGTCGGCAACACACTTTTTGGAAGGTAATGCACCGCCTCGAGAAAGATGGGCCCGAACCGCCTCCATATGGGTGCGCTGCGCACCCAAAGGTGCGGGCGCACCATGATCGAGGCCCATTTTGGCTGAAACTTTGCAGGAGTGCGTGGGCCTCGGAGTAAGCTTCGTTTTTGACTGGTGGATCATCGAAATCCGATTTCATATGAAAGTTATGCCCAAAACATTGAACCCATGTCCTCGCGCCCGTGTATGATTTCATGTTGGATTTGGGTCTCGACTTCTGGGGCTTGTTTTTATGGATTTCACCACCGGCCACACATTGGACTGTACTCCTATGCACTTAATGTACCACCTCGCCAAGGTTGGGCCGGTTCGGCACCAAAGTGGAGTGCGGGCGCACCTTAGGGTGCTGCTAGCGCAGCCGTCTGCCTCTAGCCCGAGCTCGAGGCTTTAGCGTGTGTGGTCTGTGTTGAATCTCAAAAAGTCATGCCATGCCATTTGCTCGGTTTGGTTTTGCATCGTGTTGGGCTCATTTCCATTGGGGTGAAGGATGTTCGGGGAAGTGCGCTTTCCAGTAAGGCGCATTTTTGGTGCCTTTTCTCCTTTTGTTTATCCCTGCTTCATTTGGGCCATTTCTTTATCCTTGTGTTGCCTTCTTCGTTTTGGCCCAATATATATATGTTTTCAACATTGCCCCCTCGCAAAAATGTAAGTACCAAAAACTTGTGGAAAATGTTAGCTCAAAAGCCCCATCACTATTGTGTTTTGGTAGTTTTATACTAATGTTGCACTGCAGGTAAAAAATATGTAGTTACCCGGTCGCCAAATATCTCTCATAGCTACCTTCAAGACTTACCTCTTAAAGTGAAGTTTGATACCTCAAGAGGGCAGTCCTATATGATCTTCAAGCTCTACACTAGGCAGCTTGTTCAATAATCATCTCCAACTCCCATGTCTAATTCGATTAAGGTAGATTTTTTGACCTAAGCACCATGCTTAATTCAAAAAGGCTCTACCTATGGATGTACACTCCAATACTTCCAAACCAAAACACTCTTCAACATAGACAGAGTAAGTATGAAAAGATAAACATGATTCATTCAATGTGAGATAAAACCAAATGATGTTTATTCTTATTTTTTCATTTATTTATTTTTATTGTTATAAGCATCATGGAGTTATTATGGGGAGTTTATTATAAAATAAATGATAATCACCAATTTACCTTCGGCAAGGGTCACCCCTTTTTAAAAAGTCCGTGAGAGTAGGACTCTTCTCCCTTTCCACTCCCGCTTTGATGGGTGTACACCCGCATCCGTATCAGGGGTGGGCGTGGATGTAACCTTTACCCTTCTTGCCATACCTGCTTAACATTTGTGGCTTTATCTTGCTTGGCCGCTTTTCTTTTGTTTTAGCATTCTTGTGTTTTGTTAAACCCATTGAATGGGCATCTCATTGTTTGTCCTGCATATGAAAGCTAACATGCCCCCTCGATCCCATCGCAAGCTGCATTTGTAGTGTTAAGAAATGGTCTCCCAAGGATTAAAGAGGGAACTCTCTTTGTTGTGACCCAGTCTAGGACAAACAAAAGTTCGTAGGGATGTATGCTTCTTAAATTTTTCACCAAAAATGTCACCTGAAGCTACTCCCTCCGTTAAGTATAGTGATTGGTCCGGCCATCCGTGAGTTGAAAAATATACGAGGAGACAAAAGGTCCACCTAATATTTTGTCATATGTTACCTTTTGACATGATGTTTTATGCTTGATCAAAAGGTAGCGCTAAGGCATCCTGAAGACATGTGGGCCAATGAGCATGTGATGAGTTTCCAGGCGGCCAGGATCCTCTTTCTTGGATAATGAGTGGTGGCTAGGTAGGGTATTTTCGGCTATTTTCCTCCCCGACATAGGAGGTTTACCCGGGGCTCAGTTGAGACCATTTTAGCAGTTCAAAGAGAAGTTTTTAGGTTGCCCCAAAAACTTTTCCCGGAAACTAGCAACAGTAAAAGCGGCTGAAAAAAACTGAGCTAACCGCATGTTTCTATCATTTTTAAAAAGCTCAGTTGTTTTTCATCATAAAAAAGTTAAACTTTTTTTTAATTTTAAAATTTCATGTTTTCAATAGTTTTTCATTAAGAAAAAATCAACTTCTCTCGTGAAGATCTTCAATTATTTTTGCTTGGTGTAAAACCCCGTGAAGTCCTTCAAGGAGAGATAATTTAAATTGTAATTTGAGTTGAAATTAAAGAATTACCTCCCTTGGGTGTGACCGCTTATTCCATCCATTATGGCTCCTTGCCGCGAACAACCCGTTGTTGATGTGGTGGTGTCTCCACGGTTTTTCGTGCCGGGCCGTTCCCTGAATGGCCATTTTGCCACCGCACTTCACATGTTATGGTGTGAGTCTATGGCCTTGATGGTGTTGTATGTTACTTCTTCTTCGGGTGGCAACTTGTCGCTCTTTAATGGGAGATCCATTGTAGCGAGCATGTCCGTCTCCTCCCGCGGTATGCATACTATCTTCTTGTTTGCCAAAACATTCCTTCCCCAAGCTTGATTGGACACCATTTTTTTCCATAAGAGTCGTAGCTCACATCAATGGTGAGAGGAGAGGAAACCTCCGACAATGGCAACCCAAATAACTCTTTTGACATGGATGTTAACCAACCACCGTTAGAAGTTTTGCATCCTTGAGCGGTTTTTCCATTCCATGGTGGCGGGCATGCCTTGAATGCACTCTTGTAGCCTTTCCCATGCCGTGGGGATGGACCCCATGGGGGCCTTGGCTGGAAAAGTTGGCAATCCTTCCCCCCGAGGTATTGGTTTTACCCATGGGGAAGAATTTAGTGAGGAAACATCATGGAACATTTGTTCCACGCGGTTGACGCCTTCCTTCTTTGTAGAAACTCACCGCTTCTTCCCATGAGGTGGAGAGAAGGGGAAATCGTAGACGGAGCCCAATGGTATCTAGTGCACAATCTTTGATGACAAAGGTGTCGCGAGCTCGTGAGTGTCGAAGATGCATTTGTGTCCTCACTTGGCAAACCACAAATTGGTTTGCTGCACCATCTAGATTAGGCAGTCGGGCTCAAAGTTCTGCCCCCGTATCGGCCACAACCGCACGCTGGCAAATCAGAAGGGTGGAGTAGCTTAAACTCCACTTCAGCCATGAAGTAGCAGATGATGCTGGGGTGATTGGGTTTGTTTGTTTCCGCTGAGTAGCGTGAGTAGGCCAGGTAATGACAGTTTGGTTCTTCCTTAGAGTGCCTCCGATCTATAGTGTAGTTGTTCAATATCAGGGACAAACCAAACCAAACACTATCCTATTTTCATCCCACAAATGAGAAAAACTTGAAAGATTAGCCTACATGAGTAATGGCTACTTTACACATGCACATCATCATGAAATATGTCTTTCTATAGAATCTTTAACCAATGCCTTCCCCAAGCAACCAAGCACCTAAAATGTTTTTGTTATATTTCTAAGCCAAACTAATTTCTCACTAGGGTAATTACGCTTAGAAAATGCTTGTTGGTATTCCACAACAAACATTTCACCGAATTGTTACATTCTAGCAAAATATCGCATGCAACACCGTGGTATTTCCTAACGCTTATCAACAAGTCCAAGTAGCACACGGAAATATCATGCCAGTAGCATTTCACCCCGAGATGTTTAGGTATATCGTTATTTATATTTTCCCCATGGGAAGGCATGGTGTAAGACTCTAGCAGGCATGATCAAGACAAATGAATGTATATAATTGACCAATAATACTCAATACAAGGGGTAGGTCAAGATAGTTCATAAAGATAGTAGTGACCACACACTGGGCCACCCCAAGGATAAAAAAGGGAAAAATAAAGAATAAAGAATATTCCTAAGTGGGAAAAGCATTCCTAATGTAGCCGCGGCAAAAGAACAAGTTAATGATCATACAAAACATAAGTGACTAGGGTCAAAGCCGAGAGGAGGATGGACGGGAGACCCCACTAGGTAGTCCTACATCCACCAAGGCATTTACTTAACTCCTACGTAATGTGCTAACAACATGGGGGGATTACAAAGGATCTGACATTAAAGGCTATCACTTCACCTCGCAACCCTGTCAAGGATTATCATAGTTAATGATCATCCCATATCCCCTCATGACTCCCACCCCAACATGGATCTAGCTAGAATATGGGATTGCATCTCAAGGGACCGCCACCTCAAAGACAACCCTAACCCTACTCAAATATGTAGCATAAATGGTTACATAAAGTTCTATATGACGCAAACCACAAATAGAAACTATAGTCTAGTTCATACGCCATGATCGTGTCAAAAGAACAACATGTCAAGAAGATAACACACAAACTATATGCTAGTTCATATGTCAAGACTATAACATGAGAATTGTACTCTAGTTCAATAGCACAACTATATCGTAACAAGACTTGAGAAGAAACCATATATGTATTCATACCGGATGTTCCTTTCTCCCAAGTACAAGCTCTCCAATGAAGCTTTGCCTAACTCCAAATACTACTAAAGACTAAAAAGAACTAAAGAGATGGGAAGAGTAGAGAGGGAGGTGGAGAGGAAGAAGGGAGAGGGAGGAGTGGAGAGAGAGGAGGAGGTTCCAAATGGTGTGTGTTGAGAGAGGAGGTGAGGGGGCTACTTATACAAGTGGGGAGAGGGGCCTAGGTAGCATTGCCCCAAACCCACCATCTCCCCAAAGCGCCCAAAAAAGCGGAACTTGCCACGGCGATGCGCGACCGCCCTCCTTATGGTTTAAAATCGCCTCACCAAACTTGGGCCGGACTGCGTTGCCAGTCGCCGCGGGCGCCAGTGGCATACAAGGCCGGGCCGAGGCTCGGCTAGGCCCGGGCTTTGTAGTGGGCCGTGTTGGGCCTAAAAAGTCGTGTGGTGTCGTTGTTTGGCCTCGGGTTCTACATCGTGGATGGGCTTGTATTCATGGGGTTGGATGATGAGTTGAAGTACGCTTTCCCGTAAGGCGCCTTTTGGTGTGTTTCCACTTGATTGTGTATATATTCCGCAAAACAATTATTTCTCAATACAAGTGGAAATATATCAATAGTAAATGTATATGAGTATGAAAATGCATAGTTTCACCCCCTTAATGGTAAAAATGTTGACCGGTAAAATATGTATCAGCAAGGACGAGTCAACATCCATAACAGAAAAATACCCCCACGGATATGCTTTTCGCAAATGGATGATAGAGTTCGAAGATTTTGTAGATATACCTCGGGGTATGAAGGAGGTGATGGGGAGTAGACTCTAGGAGAAGTTGAGAAGGGTATCATTGTGTGGGCTAAGTGCTACATCATTATTCACGTCTTGCACCTTTGGGCAGAGCTCCAACCCCACGCCGCTCAAGGCAGCTCCAACCCCAATCCGTCTCCAAAGGCAGGCTCCAACCCCACGCCTCCAAGGCGGTCTCCAATCACGGTCTCCAACCCTATGGTCTCCAAACCCCCACCGCCTCCCATTGACTAAGCCATCTACCTCACAGAGAGCCTCCTCGCAACCAAAGATGTCATCTGCCCACGCCCGGTGAAGGCGTCAAGAAAAAAACCACTACAATAAAACAAGGGAAGCGAGGAAGTCCAAAAAATTGTCTCGGGTGAAATGACATACGAGGAATTGGTGGTGGAGAGCAATAAACAAGCTGCAACACACTTTGCAAAAAGGTCCCGGTAATAAGCCCCAGCCATTTTCTTGCATACCTCCAAAATGAACTAAGGAAAAAAAGTGAATGCAATAGACATAAAGAAGAGGCAAAAAAGCAGCCCTCACCAATATCTACTCTATAACCACCATCTAGTGAAGGAACACCAGCGAGCTAAAAAGAGGCGGCAAGGAAAGGTGTTCCGCAACCCCTGAGAACAAGAATTTCAATCAATCCCTCCACTAGTCGCTAAGTGATGAATATGGTTCGAACAATTTTGCGTTACGCGTGTTGGCAGAATTTAATAACGGTAAACAAATCGATTTAGTGGGAGATGAGTAAGGTCTACAATGCCCTAGGTCTTCGGATGGAAGAAGTGGAGTTCGAATGGTCTGAGGTAGTTGATACTTAAGCAGAAATATGAACATGGTAAGCCATTATGGGATCCTACCAAATATCACCAACCTGGTACACAAATGTACACGCTAAACAAATGGTACATCGAGGCGTGTGGCCGAAGAGATGCGATAGTGTCGGAATCGAGGGGAGGCGAACATTGGTTTCGTGGCAATGACATTATGTAATGCTGATTTTGATGAACTACACCAACTCTTCCACATGAAGGACCTCGACAAAACTATCCTTAGCTTGTATTGTCCAGAAGTGATTCTTTCTACTAATTATTATTAAGTCACTTAGTAGTACATTTGTTTGTGTTTATTATGCTCTCACTATATATATATATATATATATATATATATATATATATATATAAGGAAGATATGAGATGGTACGCATGAGAAAAGAAAGGGATTGAGACTACTTGGATTCATAGATCCACATATCGTATACAAAGAACGTAACCCTCCAAAATGGCGGCGACACAATGTGAGGAAAATATCCACGACATTCTTAGAGAAGCACCAAGAACAAGAGACGTGTACTCTTCCCTACAACTACGGGTGAGTGTTCATAATGGCTCTTTTGTTTTCCTTTATATACCTCTAGTTAATTATGAGTGTAATATATGCTTGTGTATGCGTATTTCATGCAGCAATCACTAGATATTGTTCGACATGAATCGGGATTCACTGATCTCTAATCCATCGGGACTCAATGTTCAAAGAAGTGGCTATACCAAGATGATAGATATTATCCGGGGGTAATTGTAGTATCTCTAAAGCACAACTATATATATACATATATTATATTAGGAGCCTAGGCCCTGTGCAAAATGGAAAGCCCAAGCCTGAAGTGGCTTTATGGTCCGACTGATCCAAAGCACCTGGCCAGCCCGCCCGCCCACCGATGGGCATGACGCCGTGCGGCTATGACGGGCGTGGGCCCCTCAGTACCCACCCAACAGGCCCTCCTCGGTTCTGCTAAAATTATTTGAATTGCACCCATCCCGTCTAATCCCCACCTGCCCGTCCCTCACGGCGCAGCTTACATCCGGTCTAATCCCCACCTGACTTCTCTGCCGCCGCCTCTCGGTCCACGGCGCATCTCTACCCCACGCTAGAGCGCGCCCGTGATCGTGTGGTTCCCCGGCGTATCCCATCGCTGGCGGCGCCTTTTCATCGCCGGGACGCTAGGCCCGCGCGCGACGTGCGCACACCGCGGCCCCCAGCAACGGTGGTAGCAGCCTCCCGCTCCACCCGCAGAGTGCGGCCCCGCTCCTGTCCCGTCCGCGCTGAGCTGCCGTCGGCGGCGCTCGATGGCGCAGAGGGCCGTGGATCCGGGCGAAGCGACGCGGGTGTTGGGCCTCCATTCGTTGCCTCGACCACCCGGGCACCCTCCTCATCCTCCATTCGACAGCAAGCAGGAAGCCGAGACCCTCAAGATCTCGACGCCTCCTCCCTCGCTTGCGGTGCACCCTCGCCGGTGGTACTATCCCCAAAGGTGGCGCCCCTTTCCCAGTGGTCCAGCCCCGCGTCGTGGGTGTGGATGGACTCCTGTTCGTAGCTGACGCAACCCCGCCGGCTTTGGCTCCCTCGCCGGTGGACTGGTTGAGCGAAAAGGCTCCCTCTACGGCCGTCCATGACCCGACGGCAGACCCAGGAGCATCCTACACGAGGTAGTAGTAAGCTGGATAGGCAGCGAACAGTGGAATTGACCCAGGCGGATCTCCGCAGGTACGTCGTAAAATGAATTTTCTATTTAGTTCATTAGACTGAATTTTCTGTTCTAGTTCATTAGTGTGCGCGATATTCCCATTCTATTCATGCTCATCAAAGTTCCATGCAATACTTTAATTAGATTATGCTTATTAGTTACGATCGCCGCCGTGATTGCAGGAGCTCAAGAACATGCGGCTCCAGCCTACTCGGCCTTGGAGTACTGCCAGAAGGTGAGATGAGACCTCCTTCTCTCTGCACCTTTCTCCCTGTGAATTCCTACGTCCGTGTGATTTTCTAAACTAAGAGAGAGTTTTTCTTTCAGCGTATAACAATTCGAAGCTCGTGGCAAGTATAAAGATTTTGGCAAAACGTTTGTGCATAAAATGCTACTTGGACCGCCGGGCAGCATGCAAACCTTGTGTGTTAAATTTTTATGCTTATTATGGCCATATGTCTATGCATGACTAAACTGTAACATTGCTATGCATTCTAATGTAGTTTTTGATTTGAGTCTTTTATGCTTTTTCTACTGGCTCCAGGAGGTGTTGTCGGAGGAGCAGCCAGCTACTGTTGCTGTGGCTTGACGGCAAAGCCGGGGTGCTCGTCAGTGGCGTACGACACGCTTCTGCATCCGGCCTGATGGCGCGATGCTGTTCCTCAACGGAGACCGCTGGAACACGTGCGCGCGGCTGCATGACCTTGCTTTTAATTATGTACTGTTGTTGCTCCCGTACGCTGTTGATCGAGATCGAATTTTGTGCATGTGATGTATAGATGATGCGTTGCTGCTGCAACAACATAAACATCTTGTTCCTGACTCTCCAGCCTGTATGTATATATTTGCGTCATGGCTGATGCCCCTACATTGTTTCATGCAGGTTTAGAGTTGCCAATCTCCTCTGACCACCGCTACTATTGGTGGTGATTACTCGAGCAGGCAGGTGAAGACTGAAGTAGATATGCTAGCCTGGGTTAGTGCATCGATGCTAGCTCTTTGATTTACTTCATGAAGCAGTTTTCTGGACCAGCAAAAATATGTTTATATGCCTTTTGTTAGTGCATCCACTCAGTCAAAATTTATTTCTCTTTGTGCATGCTCATTTGTTTCTATGCATAGGCAATTATAATTCTATGCATCAGTTTCTATGCCGTATCATTTAATATGTAATGTGAATGCTATTGAAACTTTTATTATTTCTGAATGCATAGAAATTAGAATCTTATTTGTTTGGATGCATAGAATGGCTGCATAGAAATTTTGAATAAGCATGCCGCCACGCGATCGGGCACCTCCTTCCCTCCCGCAGACGGCGCGCGTTCTGCGCGGCTGGTCCCAAAGAAGCTTAGCGCGACGAGATATGAGCTCGAGGACCGACGATGGGTTGTCCCTCCTCACGCACTTTTCTCTCACCAACTCGGTGACGGTAAACCCCTCACCAACCATCGAGCGTCGTGGACCGCCCTTCCCTAATGTGTGTGATGGCACGCACCATCCCCGAGGTGAGCAGGATCCGACCGCGTGCTATGCTGCCACCCTCTTTCTCAGCGTAGGCGAAGGCCAACAAGACAACGCGTGGCCATGCTTTCTACAGGTACCAGCAAGTTCTTTTATGCTCCTTTTGGGCCATATAAGCTTTCATGCATTTTTCAGCTTTTGATCTCGTGGTGTTTCTTTTGCCAGCAAAATGGCAGTGGTGATGCTAGCAAATATCTTCTTTTGATGGATATGCATTTAATATATTTTGATGGATATACATAAAAAATTGCTCCTAGTTTTATGCACACTGTGTATATACCTTGTATGCTTCCGTTGTTATTTTAGTGCTGATGTTACTACTCATTGTATATATATATGCTTGTTATACAGTGCAACAAATCTATATGTATGCTCTGATTTTTATTTTAAGTCTCTTATTAAATTGACACTTAACTCATAGGTTTAGTGTGCTGATATTTATATGCTTCTTGAGCCAATGGTGTAATCAAATAAGCACGCTGATGTAGGGCTACATGTATGTGTAGATATGGATAAGCTTTCAATGGATGGCGTATGTGACGCAGTAATCAAGTAAGACGGTATGCTTACTATGATTTGTTCACTTTTGCATGAACTGAAATTCAGTCATTTTATCCATTCTGTTTTACTTTGTAGTTAGAGTAGCTTTGTTGAATTGACGGTTTGTAGGAAAATAGAAGAGGTGCCAGCCAGTAGAAAGCATAAATTTTTATGCGTTTCATTTTGGTGCGTTTATGCATCTCCTTGATATGATGAGTAATGGAATTGAAATGTTAAATTTTGAATGCATGAAAAATTTAGCCTTCAAGTGCTTATCCAGTTACTGATTCAGGCTGCTAAATTGTGCAGGAATTTGGAAAAATCAAAAGCCTATCAAAACTCCAACTTCAGTGACCTTAATATGTTTATATGCCTTTGTTTGTGTGATCATCTCAGTCAAAAATTTGTTCCTGTGTGTGCATACTTAACAGTTTCTATGCATAGGCAATTATAATTCTATGCATTAGTTTATATATGCTTTTATCATTTAAGATAATGGAAATGCTATTGAAAACATTATTATTTTTAAATGAATGGAAATTGAGAATCTTAATTGTCTGGATGCATAGAAATTTTTTGGCTCCCTAGAAATTATACTGGACACTACTTTTATAGAAACTATACCTTTGTAGCCCACTCTTGATTGCGCGAGCATAGTTTATTTTGCTTTGATTAATATGCGCTATTATGGAGTTTCAGTAGTCATGCTCATGCTCATGCTGCTGCAGGTGCTCATGGTGCGTGCCATGTCTCATGCTGTCTAGCTGATGGTGTTGTAGATTGGTGTATCTACACGTCATGCGTGTTCCTTGAATTTATATGCCTCTGTTCATCTATATGCAATACTAATGTCGGATCCACATGCTTCTCGCTGAGATATTTTTGGTTGACAATGTTTTCTGTGATGTTTTTATCCGGACTTTTTGTATGCTTGTATTTCAAGAAAATGAAGTCCACAGCTTCAGGAGCAACGCGGCGCTGCCCTCCTCCCTCGACATATACTGCGTGCAAGGTCATCCATCCCTCATCCTCCCCGCACCTCGGTGGCGCCGCCCTTCGAGATCTACGCCCTAGCCGCCCTAGAGGTTGCGTTACCGGCGGACGCCAATGGCGGGTGTGCTCTGCAAGCTGCGTGGATGGCGACGCAGGCGCTACAGCTAGCCTCGTACGGCCGCTATGTACCGCGATTCACACCTCTCCCCACCGCTAGTAGCAAAAGTGACGCCATGTCCCATCCCTCATCCACATACTTCTGGAAATTTTCAATTTTGAACTTAAACTCTTTTATATCACTTCTAGTTATTTTTATACTAGCTTTTTCATGATCCATGATACTTCAAATCAAGAGAGTAGCATGGAAGTAAATAATACGCAATAATGACTATACCACTCTTGGGACCATCTGCGAGAGCTTGCTCTTGTATTGAATTACCTACAACTTGCAGATCTATTTATTTACGCTTCATGTCTATAAGTTTCTATGTGCCATGTCTCATGTTCTTTCAATTTATATGCCTTTTGGTCAACAATTTTTATGCAATACTGATAGTTAATACATGCATGGTTCTATGCATGCAACCATTCTATGCTTTTGTCTATGCTTAATGCCGTGATGTTTCTATTTATGTTTATCTACTTGCAACCATTCTAATATGCATGGCTAAACTAGGATCCTATGCTTAGTGGTATATGTTTCTAACACGAAGCGCTGAATAAGTTTCTACATGCTTGTAAGAGTAGGTGGTTTTGCAAGATGTGATTATGCTAAGTCGCATAGGTTTTCCATCCAATTCGATTTTTATTTTCTAAATGTGATTATGCATTGTTCCTTTGGATTTACATTCATACGACAATGTATGTTATGTCTGGCGCTGGTTGCCTCTATGTTTCAAATTTCAAATTTTTGGTGAAAAGATCCACAAGTATATGTGCGAAACGTAGCGGTCAAATTTCAAGTTTTATGCATGTGGTCTCCTTGTTATCGCATTGTTCTCATGCTTATTTTATATACTCCTAGCATGTCTCTCCTTGTTATATGCATTGCTCTCATGCTAATTATGTACTCCCAAAGACGCCGTTAGAGTCAATACAATTGTCATGTGGGAATCCTCGTCTTGTGGAGATGTTTTTATGCTTACTGTAATTATGAAACTTCTATTCATCCAACCAGCGAAAATTCTACACAATGTTTGGGTCAAAACTGTTCTATGCATCTTGACAATTGATTCTATGCATCCAATCAGTGTTCAAGTG
>JADLZK010007387.1:0-133111 GCA_015847255.1 Hyparrhenia diplandra | reverse complement strand
AATCTCATGTTTGGTTTTGGAAATTGATGACACACTTGTTGGACTAATCCTTTGCTCTAAGTGATGACTCGAGATAGGATTAGGTGGATGACGAGGAGCATGATGATCATGAACATGGACATTGTCGGTGGACTTGATGGATCGTCAAGCTCGGTGATCGGCTTGAGAGGAACCCGGGAGATCAAGGCAAAGGTATCTTGATAGGGTTTTTCCTTTTCGGTGATCAAGACACGATAGAGCGTATGATCACATTATAGGATAGATAGCCGACTATCAAGAGGGGATGCCGCGACAATCCTTTGGTGAAGTGCTTCTAGGTCCAATTGACTTGCATATTGCATTTAGGACAATGAGAGCACTAACTTTGATCTTGCCTAACTTATCGACGAGCTAACATGCATGATAACGTGATCATCTTCGACGTGTTGGCAACTTATGGCAAGAGGCGAAGCAAGGTTGGAGCAAAGGGCAACAACAAAGATGAAGAGCTCGTTGTCGCAGGCGGCCGGACGCGACGAAGAGGCGACCGGGCGCATCGGACGCGGTGACTCCGGTCCGATCGCGTCGCGAGAGAGCCCCTGCGACTGGTTCCCGGCCGGGACGAGGGACGGGCACGGACCGGATGCTTCCGGTGCTCGGCCGGAAAGCTGTGACCGGGACGCGTGGAGGAAGCTATCGGTACGTGGGCCCGCCCCTTGTTTGTTGTGACCGGGAAGCGATGGACGGACCCGGACGGACTCTATCTCGTGGGGGCCTATATATATGGGTTTGCCCGGTTCTATGCTCTCTCTTGCACATTTGAAGCTTCCAACTTGCTAGTGAGCAATTGATACTCCTCTCCACTCATCTCTCCATCCATTAACTTCGAATTCTTGGTGAGATTGAGAGTGATAGAAGTGCATTGCATTGGTGATTGCATCTAGAGGCACTTCATCCTTGGAGAAGCCGCGGGATTCTTGTTTTCTTGGGAATTTGCCCTTGTTCCCTAGCGGCTTGGAGCAAGAGGCGTGTTGAGCTCAAGTGAAGCTTGTTTGAGGCCACACCGGTGGTGACTGTGAGGGGTCGTTCCTTACCCCGCGGGAGATTCGCGAAAAAGGAGCACTAGTGGATTGCTCGTGGCTTGTTGGACCCTCTCTTGTGATCGTTTGCTTGAGCGCCCATAGGGGTTTTGGCACCGGCCATTAAGCTTAGCACACGTCAAGTGAGTGTGTCGCCACAACGAGGACTTAGCGTGCCGGCAAGCACGTGAATCTCGGTAAAAAAATTATCGTGTCTCTTGTTCTTGCTCGTTGGAGATTTCTTGGTGATCACGGTGATTGGCTATAACCTCGACACTACACCGGTGGTATTGTATCCTAGCACCTCTTGCATTACTTTTGTAGTATATCTTGTTAGGGTACTTAGTGTTGTGTAGCTTGTTTAGTTAGCTTAACCTTGTTAGCTCCTAGTGGTAGATTTAGTTAGTATATCTTGTCCACCTAGGTGTAACTTAGCAACCTAGCATTTGCTTGTGATTAGAGACATTAGAATTGCTAGAATTGCTAGGAGGCTTGCGTAATTAGTTTGAAGCATTTGCTTATTCGCTACGCCGTCTTATTTACTAACCGCCTTGCTTAGTGTTCACTCCGAACACCACTATAAAAGGAGGGCAGGCCTCTGGGTTGAGGCAGGAAAACAAGAAGGTTCACTCCGAACACCACTACTTCCATTCGATATTGGCACTAGCCTCAATCATAGAGACTTGGGAGCCCTCTCCCTCTCTCGTCTTGCTTGTACTGAGCCCCGGTATGAGCATTTGAGCTCGGATAGTGATCACCTTTGGACTAGGGAGCGCGATTTGCCCGAACCAGTATAAATCTCGTGTCATTGTCTCTAGAGCTAAGCCATCGGAGCACGCATTAGCCGAACATTCTTGTGGCGGTGGTACTAGACCCACGGCGGTTGGCGCGCCCGGTAGGGGGCAGCGCTAGTGCGGCGTTTCTCCACTCCGATGGTTTCCTGCGCTTCGGCGACAACCGCAAGCGCTAGCGATGCGCTTCGCACTCATCGATTTCTCCGCCCGCCGTGCGGAGGTCCCTCACCGGGCTGTCTTCACCAGCCCAATGCGGCGTAAGGACATTCGGCCGCCTCAGAGGCGTCACCCGACTCCGTCTGTCGAGTATGGGGCGGGATTCGACCCGCCGGCCAGCCCCATCCAAGCGCCCGGCGGATCGCTTCTTCATCCTCATCAAGGACTGCTCCCGAACATCTGGGGCTGGCGAGCCTCGCGGGCTCGTTCGCGAATGTGACCTTCTCCACCGCCAGCGTCGTCCCTACGGCTCGCCGGAGAGGGAGGCGTTGTCGGTCCGACGATTTTCACGGCGGCCTATGCGAGGATGTACCCCGCCGGCGGGCGCGGGCCTTCCACTCTATCAAGCGACGAGCTCCTCCGGACCAACGTCCATGAGCTCGAGCTCGCCCTCGATGGGATCGGCCTCATGGATTGCGACCCCACGGCGTCGGTGCTACATGTGCCACACCCCGAGGTGCGGTAGAGGAAGTCAACTCGGCGGCGCCTCCCAACACACGCCTCGGGACTCCGCCCGCCTTGCGCCCGGCAGCCACTGTCGACCGTGTCAAGGCTCGGTACCGAAGAGCTCGAGGAGCTCGGCGCTGCGGCAGCTCAAGAGCGCGGCCCCCTCCCCGGCCGAGGAGGCGGAGGCAGGCGATCCGCGGGCACGAGCTCGAGCTCGCGACGTTCAGGACCGCATCAACCGAGACGAAGGCCCCGAACGACTCCGCGCCGGTTTGGGAGAGCCTCCCGGAACTGGCGGCCGCTACGCCTCTTACGACGATGCCCGGCCCCGGGCCCGAGGCACGGCGGACCCATGAGCAGCTTAAGAGGCTTCGAGGAGGCGGCCGTCCAAAGCGGCTCGAAGCCTGGTCACGCCGTCGGCCCGGGAGGAGCACGAGGCCTCCTCTCACCCCGACGCGTTCACGCACCGGCGGTCGGCGAGAACCGCGACGCGAGGGACACCATCAACGCCCGGCGCAAGGCCGAAGCCGGGCCGACAAGAACGTCCCTCGGGGCGACAACAAGTACCACCGCGACGACCGCGCGAAGCGCCCTCGCACGTCAGCAAGTGACGCGCGGTGGCCGCCACGAATAAGAAGAAGACAAGAGCCGCAGCTCTACGCCAAGACGCCGCCCGCCCCGGGAGCCTCCCCAAGCGGGACCACCGACCCACGAGCTCGAGCTCGAGGAGGCCGGCGGCCTTGGCCACGCATCCACGACGCCCGTTTCCTTCTTGCTTCCGAGCTCCGACCTCCGTGCGAAGTACAACGGGGAAACCGACCTCCCGCCACGTGGCTCGAGGACTATCGCCTGCCGTCAAGGCAAGAGGCGCCGACGGCGACTACTTCATCATTCGCAACCTCCCACTTTACCTTGCGACATTTGGCGCGATCATGGGCTCGAGCACCTCCCGGAGGGCACCATCCGCAACTGGGAGGACTTCTGCGCGGCGTCTTCGTCGGCAACTTTCGGGGCACCTACGCCCGGCCAAGCACGACGCGTGGGACCTAAGGGGCTGCAGCGGAAAGAAGGGAGAGCCCGTGCGACTACATCGCGCCCTCCAAGCTGCGCAACAACCTCTCGGAGGCCTCGACTCCGAGATCATCATCACCGCCTTCACCTTCGGCACCACCTGCGAGACCACGATCCACGAGCTCGGAGTCCGAGATCATCACCACCTTCACCCCCGAGGGCCGTCGGGCTGAGCTCCTCGACCGAACTCAGCCACGGTCCTCAGCGCTGGCCCACGGGGACGGTCGGGCGCCCGACGGGGAGTCCCGAGCACGAGAGGCCCCGAAACCAGCCAGGCGGCGGTCGACAATGTCCCCTTGAAAGGAATGGCGCCATCATCCTCGAGCTC
Source organism: Hyparrhenia diplandra (assembly GCA_015847255.1). NCBI lineage: Eukaryota > Viridiplantae > Streptophyta > Magnoliopsida > Poales > Poaceae > Hyparrhenia > Hyparrhenia diplandra. The sequence continues at coordinate 129,197 of JADLZK010007387.1, read as the reverse complement.
TTCCGCGCTGCCGTCGTCGCCCCGCTCCCCGCGAGCTCGCCATCGCCATCCCGAACTCGCCCGGTAAGGCGCTCGAAGCTCACGGCACGAGCTCATGGTCGGCGGCGCCGTCGAGCTCGTCATCTCTAAGCCCAAGCCGCGCCCCCCGGTTCGGCAACGCCCATCTCGGACGCTTCCGCGGGGTGCGCCGTCGCCGCCCCGAACATAACCGGAAGTCAATACCTGCGGTCAACGCTACCGCCGCGACAACCGCGGCGGGGTGGAGAGCTCACCTGGCGGCCACCCTCTTACGCTTCTTCTTCTTGCGCCTCGGCCACGCTAGAGCCCCCGTCGCCCGATCGAGCGCCCGACTGCGTCGGGGCTTGGGCGCCGGTGCGGGGCTGAGGCTGCGGAGCGGGTGCCGTCGCACTCAAGGCCACCACCAGGGGCTGCGAGCTCGCTGGACCAGACGGGGTCCCGGAACCTCTCCGGCCAGAGCGCCCGTCGGCGTCGAGGGCTCACCCGCGGCACGGCCTTGGGCTCCACCGCCTCGATCGCTGCTCGCGCCTCGGCCGATGAGCCCCCTCCTCGCTCCGAACGACTCCGCTGGCGGGCCGGCGGGAGGCGGCCTCGGCTCCGCGGGAAGAGGAGGTTGGGAGCCGGCAGGGATGCACCACGCCGACCAGTGGAGCTCGAGCTCGTTAGAAAACCCAAGACGGCAAAGGAATGAGCTAAGGCAAGGCGACGAGCACTTACCGGCGTAGAGGTCTTTGGGTTAGGGAGGATCCGGGGAGCTCGGCGCCCTCACCCCGACTTCGTCACTTGTTTCATCAAAACTCCACCGGGGTCGACGGTGAGACCGAGGGGGTGTTGGCCGTCCCCGCGAACGGGGCCTCCTTCTCCTCCATCTCCCACATCCCGGAGGAGTTCGACCGAAGGGGCACCACTGCCTTGCCGAGCCAGGCCTCGATGATGTGATTCACCGTCGGCCCCGGCGTCCGGAGCACCTTGATCTTGCTCACGGCCGCCTCCACGTCCCTCCACGGTGTTGTCGTGCGGGCCTTCAGCGCCACGGTGGCTCCCCCTTGGCGAAGGTACGGCCGGTGAACCGGGGCGGAGGGTGAGAGGGTCGTTCTTGAGATAGAACCACCCCTCCCTCCACCGGGGTTGGCCGATGGGAAGTCATCCTCCGGGAAGGATTCCCGAACCTTCCCCCGCGGCTGCATCGGCACGCAGGCGATCGGGCGGCCGCCTCCCCTGCCCGACAATGGTCGGGATCTTCGCGAAGACATAGTGCTTGAAGAGCTCCCGGTTGGGAGGAATTCCCGGCCACCCCTCGCAGAGCATGGAGAAGGCCTGGAGAAGCGACACACCGTTGGGCGTCAAGTCTTTGAGCTCGATGCCCCATGCGAGATGAGCCGCCGGGAAGAAGTCGTCGGCGGGCATGCCGAGCCCAAGCTCGTGGAAGGCCACGCGAGCGAGACGACATACCCGGCCGGCGGATCGGGGAGTCTCGTGCGTCCTCGGCGGGATGATCCACTCCTCCGCCGCCGTCGCGGGAGCGGCAACCCGCCCGGCGATGCTGCACCGCTCGATCAAACGCCTCCGTCGCCGTCGAACGCGACCACGAACCCATCTCTCGGTCTCGGGAACAAACGCCCCATGAAGCGGGGAGGTGGAGGATCAGATCTGGGCGGCGGCGCCGATCGAGCTCTCTCTCTCTCTCTCTCTCTGTGTGCGCAGGAAGGCAAGAGACGGGAAGGTGAATCCGCTCCCCGATCCCCGCCTATTTATAGAGCTCGGCGCGGCGGAGGCGGCGAGATGAAACCGCGGGGGGCCCACCACGCACCACGTCCGCCCGCGCCCGACAACTGCGAGATCGGGTGCGCGCGCGCGACACCGCGGAAGCCGAACGGCGCGGCATTAATGGGATAACCCCCGCCAACGGTAAAAATCCCAGCGGAAAAGATCTCAACGGCTATTTTTACACAGCGGGTAAAATCCGAGCTTCAGCGCAACGGTCAAGTCGCCCGAGCTCAGCGGAAGCTTCGCGCGAAACTCACCGCCTCGGGGTTCGAAGGCCGGCTCAACTCGTGAGCCTCAAGATCCGCCCGAGAGATACCACGAGTGAGGGGGCGCCTTGCGGCGGCATCAACGGCCCGCGCCTCGAGCTCCGAAGGGCTCGGGCTTTGCTGCGTGCGTCCCCGGTCGGCGAGGGGCTGATCGACTCAGAGCTAACCTCCCGATGAGGGCGCCTCGCCCCGGACAGCGCTCGGGGGACTCGAGGACCACGGAAGTCGGGCTCGGAACCCGAGGTTGATCCACCAGGTGATCGGATCGAACGAAGCGACGCGAGCTCGAGCCTCACACGGACTATCCGATGGCGGCTCACCGAGCACTCGATTTCGGCTAACGAGGCAAGATCGAGCTCGAGCTCACCACCTCCGCGAACAATCGCCGGAGGAACGGGTCGATGAGCCCACAAAATCCTAAAAAAAGCCTCGAGAATCTACTATTCTCACGGGCCTCGGCTACACCGCGGGGGTGCGCTCGCGCGCACCCACGAACAAACATCATTCCTCAAACAAGGGTCCCCGCTACGAAGGGGACCGCCACGCGGACAGCATCTGGGAGAGACCTCTTCTCCCCCAAATGCTCGGGGGCTATTGTGGGGGACCGATATTTGGGATACCCGTAAGCGAGCTCTCGGCCCAAACATAACCCGAACCCCGATCGCAAGAAAGGAAGGACATCCTACCGTGGCACCGCGAAGTCTCCACCACACAAGAGCTCTCCACGCAAGGACAAACCTCGCCTGGCTCGGGCTCTCATAAACGAGCTCCTCGGGCAGAGATCCGTCGTTCCGCTCTGCTCAAAAGTCTCTCTCGACAACGAGCTCCCTTGTCTTCAACGCGCTCAGCCTCGCCCGGGACCTCTTTCCGTCTCGCTCGAGCTCCCTCGCGATGGGCCTCCGCGGCGACAACCGCGAGAGCTCGTCCTTTGCCTTCTCGAAGAAGCTCGGTGCGGGGAGTTGGCCAACAACTCTCGACAAACTCAACCACTCTTCGGCGTGCCACAGCCGCAACGGCGCTACGGCCTACGAGAGAGAGGTCATTCGACCACCTCGCCATACCCCGCCGCTCCCAATAGCTCCGCTCTGGTGCCCACGCGGTACATACGGGTACGCCTTCCCATCGACGGTATGGGCACCCCCATACCGAGAAGACATCTTCAACTACGATTAGAGACAAGGCGGCGCGACCACCGTCAAACCGCGATTCCCGCGTGCGGCCGCGACCAATTTCAACGTCCAAGACTCTCGGGGCTCGAAGGGGGCTCGTTCATCTTGGGCCTCGGCCGAGAGCTCTTCCATATATCTACTACCCTGTACACGCTGCGTTCCCATTTCTCTAAGTCCTCGACCCGAGGGGAGCTCATGTCCCCCCCCCTTCGACTATAAAAGGAGGGGCGGGCCCTCCGGGTTGAGGCAGGGGGAAAACAAGAAGGTTCACTCAAACACCACTACTTTCATTCGATATTGGCACTAGCCTCAATCATAGAGACTTGGGAGCCTTCTCCCTCTCTCGCCTTGCTTGTCTTGAGCCCCTATGAGCATTTGAGCTCGGATAGTGATCACACTTGGACTAGGGAGCGCGATTTGCCCCGAACCAGTATAAATCTCGTGTCATTGTCTCTAGAGCTAAGCCATCGAAAGCACGATTAGCCCGGACATTACTGTGACGGTGGTACTAGACCATGACAATATTCGTTCTTGCTTTTAAACCCGATCCATGCGTGCCTTTTGAATTACCTGAAATTATACTTTATATTTACTACTATTATTGAATAAATATAATAATATAAGTTAGTGGATGAATTTTAGCATTATGATGTTGACAACTAAATATATGCTAGCAAATGATGCGACTTACTAATATGAATAGCTTGAATAAATCATAATGACATGTGTTAGTGGATGATGGCGTGGATAATTTGCATGGTGAGATAGAATGTGCTAGTGAGATTTTGAGTGGATGTTGTGGACATTTGCATGGTAAGAGAAATAGCTAATCTTTATAAGAGATACACCCTCTGTCCCCTAAAAGAGTGAGATTTTTGACTCAATTTGTAGAAAAATACATGCAACATTTAAATTTTCAAATAAATTTGTTAAAAAACTAGATTTAAAGATCTTTCGATGATATGTAATTACTTAGCACAAATGTTTTTACATTTTAATATATAATTGCCGCATTTGTGTCTGGGGCGTAGTATCTTTTTTTAGGGATATATAGAAGATATATAGATAAATATAGATATAGATAGATATAAATATAGATAGATAGATTGTCCTATTGCTTTGTGAGACCTAATGAGTCATGTACTCGCTCCATTCTAAGATACATGTATTGAATGCTTAAAATTAATTTATCCCAATTTATAAGATTTAAGATATAATCTAGATTAATTAACCCTATACTATATTCGTTCTTGCTTTTTAAACCTGATCCATGCGTGCCTTTTAAATGCCATCTTGCACGAACAATTTATGATTTGTAGCCGAATAACATGCATGCCTACCTTTTTAACCTATATGTTGCTAGGATATTAAGCAATTTGACAACCAAACTATAACTAATTAGTGAGAGACAAGTTAATCTTTTGGCTATCATTATCTATGTATGTTTATATCTCTTGTTCAGGTAGAGTTTAGAAATCGTTTCCAAATTTTCTAGAGCCCATTGTCCTCAGCCGCGCAAGCGTGGGACAGCGACTTGCCGGCGTGCTCGTCGAGTGGTCCGGTCTGTGTCCTGGTTCTCCCCTGTCCCCTCCCTGTTTCAAATCACGACCAGGAACACGGGATTTTTGGCGAGTAAAGCGTGCTCGCCTGCTCGGTCAAGGAAAGGAAAAGTTTCCGAAAGAGGGACAGCGGCGCGCATTTCGGTTGCTTGGATCGGAACCGACTAGCCGAGCAAGCGCGCCGGAGTCCGGATGGGCTCCTCGTCCACTCCGGCGGCCGCGGCAGCGGCGGCGCCGAGCCGGCGCAAGGTCGCGCTCTACCTGGCGCTCCTCACCCTGCAGTACGGCGCCCAGCCCCTCATCTCCAAGCGCTTTGTCCGGTAAGCCCATCCCTCGCTCGCGCCAGCCAGAGCGCCTTCCCTAGTTGATTTTGCAGCGCTAGACGGCTTTTCTACCCTAGAACTAGAACTAGAACGCTCGTGCTCATATTCCTTTATTTTTCCAGACCATTTGATTTCCTTTCAGTAAGGCACGTACGATTTTGGAGTCGCGGAACGAGCGAATTCTAGTTGCCCCTTGTAGACATCCACATTGTGGAGGTGTGGGAGCCTATGCAGTAGCATTTCAGCTATTACGGGAATTTTGGATACATTGATCTGACACGGAAGCTTTTGGCTGCCTCCGTAATCTGAGACCTGGGAGCTTTTCAGGATGGTTAATACAGCACACATCGTTCTCCTTCTAACAAATGACGCCGTACATGAGGGAGATTACCACGCATTAGCCTCATGCACAACATTGCAAACATCTTCTCCAAACTTCTTGCAAACAGATTGGCACCACACCTCGGTGGCATTGTGTCAAGCTGCCAAAGTGCCTTCATAAAAAAGCACTGCATCCCAAGGCAATTTTCTGTTTGTCCAGAACACAGTCTGTTGTCTATACACGCGTAAAACATCTGCCCTCTTCCTCAATCTAGATATCGCTATCGCTAAGGCCTTTGACTCATTTAACTGGGTTTATCTCCTTGAACTTCTCCAAAGGCTCAGATCTGGCCTAAAATGGCGGCAGTGGATCTATCTTTTTCGGAATAGTAACCTCAGGGGATCTCCTCAACGGCATCCCCAGTAACCACTTTACACAAGGCAAGGGAATTCAACAAGTTATCCCTCTCTCACCGATGCTCTTTATCCTATAGTGGTTGATCCGCTTCACCACTTGATTGAGCTAGCTTTAGAACGAGTTATGACAACTCCCATTGGCTCACAAGAGCTCAATCTTCACATTTCCCTATACGCAGACGATACAGCTATTTTCATTAACATTAACCCAATCTGCCAGAATTGGACACCATTTGCCACATCCTTGACACTTTTGGACAGACTTCTGGGCTGGCCCCGCTCCTACAAAAAAAAGCTTCCATCCTCCCAATTAGCTGTGAGGGAGTAAACATCGACCAAATTATTTTACGCTTTCCAGGGCAGCTCTTGTCTTTCCCTTGCCGATATCTCGGCCTAAGAAACTCACCAAAGCACATCTTCAGCTTATCATTGACAAAACTGGGGCAAGACTACATAGCTTGAGAAGCCAGCTGACTTTGATCAACTCGGTTTTCTCATCGATTCCAAGATACACGCTCATGGTAGGGCCAAAAGCAACTTGGTAGGATCTGAGGTTCCTTCCTTTGGACAGTGTGTGACAATGCTAGTGGCGGCCAATGTCATGTAGCTTGGGAATACTGCATGCTGCCCTCAATTTGGGCGGACTTAGCATCTTGAACCTTGAAAAATTCAGCCGCGCATTTAAGCCTACAGTGGCTTTTGTTAGACTGGACTGAAGAGTCCAAACCATGGGCAGGCTCTGAACTTCCTTGTAACGGCACTGACCTTCAGCTTTTTGAAGCCTGCCATCATTTCAATCGGAGTAGACAACAAGGCCCGTTTTGGCAAGACAATTGGCTCAACTATAGTCACCCAAATACATAGCACCGTCCTTGTTCGAGCTGATTAGTCGCAAGAACAACTCTGTGGCGTTGGACTGTCCGGTGGGAGGTGGATTTGCATTCTCTGCTGCAAAATTTCTATAGTGGTCCATGACGCTGAATTTGTTAATCTTTGGTCACAAGTCCAGCAGGTCGAGCTCCTGCCAAACAACCTTGAGAACATCAGCTGGAAATGGACAAGAGATGGCTCCTACACCTGAAATTCAGCTTACCTTTCACAATTCAAGGGTTCCTTCTTGCCGTTTGATCCCAACCTTGTGTGGAAGGCCAAGACCAGAAACAAGTACTAATTATTTGCTTGGACGCTAGTCCAAAATGAATTCTCACAGCAGACAACCTTGGAAATAGGGGCTGGCCACACCAGCCCACATGTCTGTATGCCACACCGATCCAGAAAAGGCATTGCATCTTTGCCTTGACTGCCCTTCCCAAACTTTGTTTGGGTGTGAGTACTAAGCCATTCTTACATGGACCTCCCACTGAACATCGTATCAGATGACTTCACAAATCGTTGCACCAGACGGTTGGTGGCATGAAACCTCCAAAGCCACACCAAAACCTTCATGTCGTGAGCTCAATTGGATCGTAATCTACATCATGTGGAATATTTGGAAAGAGAGAAACATACACATCTTTGAACATTCATCATTCAGTGCAGATGAAGTGGCATTCTGCACCGTGGGGGGCATAGGCATTAAGTCATTAACCAATGTAGAAGCACCCTTTTTGTAGCACCTTAAGCATCGCTATTGTATGTTTCCATTTTTTCTTCCTTTTCTCAGCTTCAGGCCCTGGATGTTTATCCGCACCTCTCGCCTGAATGTTTTTCAGGTTTGCAAAAGTGGTGTATACCTTTTCTTTTGCTCCCTTTTAATCAATTAGGCAGAGCTCCTGCCTCGTTCTGAAAAAAGAAGACAAAGATTTGATCGATGTTTATTCTAGTTATACTGTTCTAGTCAGTTGAGACTTGATAAATTGGATAGGGTAATAAATTTTCTTGTTTAAGATCAAGCAGATAGGTTCCTCTATGTGACAATCATATAGATGAACTGGATGGGACATGGTATAGATGAAACAGATGGACATAGCTCCCTTTCTTTGGTAATACCTTAACCAAACCATGAAAAGTGCATGAGTTCATACCAGATTTTCAGCATGACATTCATGGCTTTGAGATGCAAGGTTTTCTGTTTTTGTGAAATTGCATTCTTTGCACGGCTATTTATTATGAAGGGAACGAAATATGATTTTGAATGTACTGAACCCTTTGTTGTTTCTACAACTGCAGCCAAGATACTATAGTTACCTCACTAGTTCTTGGAACGGAAGCAGCAAAGGTCTGGTACTAGTTTTTATTATGATTAATATGACATGTTTTTCACTTGGGCGCTTCTGATTTCCTTTTCATCTGTATAGGTTATTTGTGCGATCATTTTATTGATTGCAGAGGGTAGTCTGAAAAACAGTTCAGTAACTGGACTCTCACTGGATCACTGACTGCGTCTGGACTGCCTGCTGCCATCTATGCCCTTCAGAATAGTCTGCTGCAAGTATCATACAAGAATCTGGATTCCTTGACCTTTTCAATCCTTAACCAGACTAAGCTTTTGTGGACAGCATTTTTCACATTTCTTATTTTGGGGTATGTTCCTATTTGCATTTCAATTTCATACAAATATTCAGGTTGAACATCATCTGAAGAAATAACTACCAGAATATGTATGTAAGTATTATAGTTAGAACTTCCTTAGTATAGAATACTTGTGGAGCCATTTCATCTTTCCCATATCGTGCCTGAGATCAGAAGATAATCACTTAATGGAAAAGAAGCACTTCTTAAAACTTGTCTGGTACTTTAAAGTTTACCTGCAACATTTGTTCAGTATGTGGAAGTCCACATGAAAACTCTACATATTTAAAATCAGCTACAAAGCTAATTATTCAATGAGCCTACTTGTCCATGCCTTTTTTTTAGCTCAAGAGAGATAGTAGTGTCCATAAAAAATCTGTGTGTCTTGGGTGCACCGCTCAAGAATTTCACAGAACTAGTAGTGGTTAATGTGTTATGAAAAACAAAATCCCAGCATGGAGTTTCATCCTCAAGCCTAGAATTAGCCTGTTTGGTAAGTAGTCAACTTTGTGTCTATTTAGTCTGTTCTCTAATGCATTGGTTTGGAGCTAATTCGTGGGTAGATTGTGTTAGTAATCAGAGCTAGGCTTATAGTCTCTACAGATCACTTACCACATGAAAGTTGGGACCTCTTTTATGTTCATTTAAAATTCTTGATACATCATATCACATAATTAACTCTCTGATTAAACAACTACCAGCTCTCAGTAGTTTGATTTCCTTTTGCAACATCGCAGACAAAGGTATGATAATAGTAAGTCCAGCACTCATTAGTTTGATTGCAACATCATGCAGGCAAAAGCAATCTTCCAGGCAAATTTTAGCATTGGCCCTCTTAATTGGTGCTGCCGTTCTTTTTTAAGTGTGGGGGGAGAGTAGTAGCAAAGGTTCCAAGGATGGTGGCTCTGACTATATCTTGCTATATGGTATCATTCCAGTTACAGTCGCTTCTATGCTGTCTGGGTTGGCTTCTTCATTGTGTCAGTGGGCATCTCTGGTTGGACTTTTTGTACCTTGTTACTTTCAGGATGCAGTTTATGGTCAATGCTAACATATTCACTAATGCTTCAGGTCAAAAACATACCTCTTACATGATGACTATAGAGATGTCCTTTATTGGAAGTATGTGCTTGTTAGCAAGTACCTATCGGTCACCAGATGGAGAGGCCATCAGGAAATATGGATTTTTCCATGAATGGACTTTCTGGACTGTGGTGAGTATTCTTTGTTATTCCATTATGTTTTCTTTACCCCTCTCGCTGTTGGTAAATTCTGGACATGACCCAAGTTGTCTATATGTGCATTAAAAATCATAAAGATTTGGTGCTTAACTGTAGTTGTATAATCTAGTTTCAGAAAATAAACAAACTGGGATAGCTAAAATGTACACATTGGATGCCGTTATGTGATTCAGCAGTTAAATCATTTGGATTCTGCACAGCCTTAGCATGCATGCTGTCTATACCTGGTCCAATGGGCAGGCTTAGGTGGTTCCTCTCATTGGGAGAAGATATACCTGGTCCAACGAGCGTGCATCCCCGACATTGGTCCACCTTGACAGAACATTTTTTCATGGTAGATTGGGAGGTGATCTTCCTCATCTGTCTATTACAAAAGGCGGTAACAATGCTGTCAGATCACTGCCTACTACTCCTTGGCTTGCATGACAACCTATCTATGAAACGCTGGTTCCACTTGGAGAGTTTCTGGACTGACCTTGATGGGTTAATCAACACCATCAAGACTTGGGAACAGCCAGCATATAGTTTGTGCCCGGTTGTGCGTCCATCAAATTCAAGCGCCTGAGGGAGCGCTGCAGAGCTGGAGTCAATACCAAGTGGGCAATATCAAGGGCATGCTTGGTTTCTTGGCTCAGTATTGTGCCGCCTTGCCTAGCTAGGATACTGACCGATCTATGTTTCGATGTCGAGCTAACTTTTATCATAGCTTGTGCAAGCAAGGTTTGGAAGCTGTAACCCTTGCTAGCTCAAGCGAGCCAAGTTGGCTCGCCTGGCCCGGTAAGCTCCTCGTGGCTAACGCTGGTGAGGTGAAGCGAACTCGCCTGGGAACCAAGCACGCCCCCAAGTTGCAGCTGGCATGGTGAGAGAAATCCTGCACCGCTTAGCGATTGCCCAGGACACAAGATCTTTATCCCTGGATGAGTAGGGCTGAGATGAAAACTCAAGCAGCACTCACTGGGGGATGTGCCATAACATGGCTACAGTCACACGCCTTGAACCTGTGGGAAGGGGATGCGAACATTGCTTTCTTCCATTGCATTCTCGGTGTCACCAGAGGAAGAACTTTATTGCCAAACTGATCACCGATGGGCGGATGTTGACCGACCAGGAGGAAAAACGCCAGGTGGTTTATGTCTACTTTGAGGGGCCATGGGCACTGATCAGCGGTGGGATCACTCCATCAACCTAGAAGCACTAGGATTACTGGAGCATGACCTACTTGCTCTCGATGTGCCATTCATGGAGGTGTGCAAAACAGTCAAGGATTTCCCTTCCGATAAGTCACTAGGCCCCAAAGTGGGCAGGTTCTACAAGCGTTGCTGGGGAGTAATCAAGTCTGACCTCCTAGGAGGCACTTGGTCAGTCCCAAAGAAGGTGGTGGATGCCATTGCTGTCAAAGTCTACCAACCAATAAGCCTTATACATAGCTTTGCCAAGCTCGTAGCTAAGCTGATGACGAACCACCTGGCACTGAGACTTCAAGAGATGGTGTCGCCCAATCCAATTTTATGCTGCTTCAACAGACAGCCAAACACTTACACTAGCACAAAGAGCCCAGAATCATGATGGAGCTTGGATACCTTGACACCGGTGCTTGACTGCAGACATGCAGACCAGAAGAGGAATGCCACACCCATTGAGTCGCACAATGTGTGATCTGGTTGATGAGGACGTTTAGCACTTATGACCTGTGCGTTAAGCCCTTGAGAGGCCTCATTGCATCTTTAGCTGCTTCAGCATCCCAGACCAGCCAGCTGCACCGATGGACAACTTTGTAGAGTTGTGGCATTGATCAGAGCTCCTTGTATGCAAGAAGAAACACATGACCTTCAACTCGCTGGTCATCCTAGGTGCATGGACGATTTGTAACCACAGGAATGACTGTCTTCAGCACCGGTCACCTTCCATTGAGTGCTTGCTGCAAACGGTAGGGACTGAGGTCCATCAATGGATCCTCTCGGGGCAAAGGGTCTTATTACCTTTTTGTCCAGTCTTGTTTTCATATATGTATGTATATAAGAGGGGGATGTAGCGTTAAAGACGAGTGTTCTTTTGTAACAAACTAGTTCTATTTGCAATGACATGCTATTACTGAAATACACCGGACACATTTTACAAATTACAATATTTTTTTTTTTTTTTTCTCGAACACGCAGGAGAGCTGTGTATCATTATAGGACACACGCGCGCGCACACACACACACTAAATCACGGCTAACAGAAAACACAAATTACAATATTTCCAGTACACAATTTCAATCTTCTGCTTTCTGTAATTAACTCTATGAGATATATTTTCAATGTTCAATTTTTTTTGTTAATGTAGAACGTAGAACATTAATGAGTTGTTAAGGTAGCACATCAGTCTAGCAGGCCAGAAGTTAATCTAGGCATTCCATTTTTTTTATGGATGGTTCATGGTTAAGACAGGATAATATCCTGGCATTGCACCCTTTGCCATTTGCCTTGATAATTAGGCTTTTCCGTATTGATGTTTGCATCTGTTCCTCGACTGGTCTAAAATAGCCAAGTACGTAAATATTGATCTTTGAGGATCTAACTAGGATATTGCTACACTGTCTTTAGTGCAAGTTTAACTTTTGCTCAAGGACCAAATTATTGAAATAGGTATTGCCTCCCTTTATGCTTCAATTTTTTAATGCCAATCTTTTGAAGGCACTGATATGTCCTGCATTGACTGAAAAGTACATCTGATACAGATGGAAGCAAAAGCTGTAATAGATCTTCATTGATGTGTGGGTCTCTAATGACCATTCTTTACCTCAGGTACCTGTATTAATGAATGCTGTGGGTGGAATTCTTGTTGGTCTTGTCACAACTTACGCAGGCGGCGTTAGAAAGGCAAGTGCCTAAACTGACATTAAATGAAAAACAGCCATGCCTTTCATTGACATCTGGGAACTGACTTTTTTTTTTTTCAGGGTTTTGTTATAGTCTCAGCTCTCCTTGTAACTGCACTGCTACAATTTGTGTTTGATGGGAAGCCACCATCACTCTACTGCCTGATGGCATTACCACTTGTCGCAACAAGCATATTCATCTACCAGAAGTATCCATATGTTGATAGGAAGAAGAAAGACTGACGTGCATAATTTTCAGAGAAGGAAAATATCATCAGCAGGGTGTAGTAACTTCATCTTGTCCACAAGACTGGAATTTACACCTTCAAGTGGGCCAGATGTGACACTTGAAGAGTTGCCTGTTCGTGAAGCTCTATTTCGATTATCTACTGATCTATATATAGAATTAAATTAGTAGGACACTAGCCTGGAATCAGTTTCAGCAGGTAGTTGACATGCTTGCATGTCACTTCTTGAAGAAGTATTTACATGTGCAGCTGTCTATATTTGCACAGCATGATGAACCTATTGTATCTTCCATGGATTGTTATTTAGACTATGTGACTTGTGACTTTTGAATATGTACTTTTATGATGACAGACACTAAAACCAATTACTGTATGTTCAATCCTTCTCATTGAGAATCTGCACTATGATAGTTGTTGGTTTTATCCTGCAATGACTCATCTAACTCAAGATGGTTTTGCTTGTCAATTGTGATTGCTGCGGTTCCCACTCGGCTAGGGCAAAGCATCATGTGCATGATGTGCTCGTTGTCCCAGCCTATGGTAGAGTGGAGGGGTTGCCATGCAATTGCTTAAGTATCTATGTTGTCTCCGGTAGCATATCTGGTAGATTTTCTACTTATCATAAGATGTGCAACCCTTGTAAATCATTTATGTTGCCTCTAGTAAATCTCATTGTTTGTCATCCTAAATTTCAACTGTCTTTCATATCACCTAATTAATTCACCTTGGTGCATTGTGAAAAGTTTCAGGTTACTTCTTTATTGTGGCATAGTAGCAGCAGCAGGCAAGAGTGGCACACAATCTCAGTGCCAAGATGCTCCCTTTGAGTCCTCACAGATAGCAGGTAAGTTCTATATGTATACCAAACTGAGAAAACACCTCTATGTTGACTATCCCATCAACAAAAACTGCAATAAGACAACAACCAGATACAAAATGAACCTGATGCTAGAAAACTCTTATCTGACGAATTATACATATCTCGTGGACGCCTAGCAACCTATACCACAAGGTTCTATACAACTAGCTTCACATAGCCATTATTGCATCCAGGAAGTTGCATGATTGATGACTTGCATGCACACCAAGGCTATAGACGAACAAAAAGTGATAATAATTTACATATGTATATAATATAATTCTCTCTGCCGAACTCCTAACCAATTAAATCCGGACACACAGCACTAATTATCCACTTCCCACCCTGTTGTCCTGCATTAAGAGATTCATAAAAAAGGATCATTAGTAGGCATTGGGAATGTTCTACTCAGCTACTGCACATCAAATTCAAGTTGTAAGTTAATTTTAACTGCCACATTAACAATGACTTGAGACAACTACTGTCTACTTTTTGCTATATGCTGCAAATTTTCAATTTATGACAATGCATTTTTTCTGCAAAAATAAGTTACCGTGCAACTGAACTCACAATGACTGAGAGAGTTGACTCCAGTTCATCATCGTATGTGATTGTGGATGCCTGTCCAAATAACTCCTACTAGAAATGTCAGCCTCATCGGCAGCATAAGGATCAGAATGTCCCGAAGCTGCCGGAGGTGACCAGACCGGCACCACTCCACCTTCCCTGCCCGTCCAGCTGCTCGATGCCTCTGAAACTGATGGAGCAATACCTAGCACACGGTGCATGTTGTTCTGAAGATTCTGCTGCTGATGGTTGGCATTCATCCTGACAGTATTGCCAGTGCCACCGTCAACTGTTTCTTCCCTCTCCGCCCGTGCCTGCAAATGAATGTTTGACGGCACTTCTGGTCTACTGTCCTCACTGGTGTTGCCAAAATCTGCAGTGAGTTCAGTTTCAGCTCTAATGAATGAGGAAGTCATGCCAGGCACCATCTGATCTTCTCGTCTCCGACCAGCCACTGCTGGTGTGTGGATAGCAGGTTGAACCGGTTGTCGATCCACTTCCATGCGTAATTCTTGAGGGAAGTCAATTGGTGGCTCATCTGTGGAATCGCCGAGGCCTTCTTCCATTCCATTCTCCATCGCAGCACGAGAGGCTGCCTCAAGCTCCCACATCTCTGACAGGGCATCCTGCAACCTGGAATTGGCAGCATCTAACTCAACAATGGGTCGTGGGTAGTTGGAACCTAGCTCAACTCCTGCTGCCTGAAGCACAGACTCAGGTGCATCCCAGGGGTGGTGTATCCATTCCGTTGGCAACCTCGCCAACTCCGGTAGCCATCGCCGTACATACTCCCGTCTGCGGATCAAACTTGTATCCTTCAAACTGAACACATTGCAAAAATTCAGTTGATATATAATTCATCAAGGTGCTGCTTTATTACCCATGAAAAGATTGAATAGAGGAAGGGCCTAAAGTACCTGAGGGTTGTCAATGCGGTCAAGCTCACGGCCATCAGGGAGAGACCCAGAAATGTACTGCCAGCCTAGTGCGTCACTCTCAAGGTCAGCATCCAGCAAGGTGTCCCAGAAGTACTTCATCCCCCAGCGCCATGGCAGCTGGAGTACCTTGACAAAGAAGCTAGAGACGACAACACGTATCCGGTCATGGACCCACCCAGTGGCCCAGAGCTCCCTCAT
This sequence comes from Hyparrhenia diplandra, assembly GCA_015847255.1. Classification (NCBI taxonomy): domain Eukaryota; kingdom Viridiplantae; phylum Streptophyta; class Magnoliopsida; order Poales; family Poaceae; genus Hyparrhenia; species Hyparrhenia diplandra. The sequence continues at coordinate 113,934 of JADLZK010007387.1, read as the reverse complement.
GCCAGCGTCGACAAGAGGGTATCCAGTCCTCCCTTGTCTCCAAACCTTGAAGTACACCTCATTGACGACCCAGGGAAGAACCTGAGGTGCGACAGAAGGGGCTTCTCGTGGCTGCAGGGGTGGTTGAAGGTGAGGTACCTCGAGTACTCCCGCAGGCCGATGGAGCGGAGGAATAGGGTGCAGCTCTCCTCGCCAGAATGGTTGCCGTCGTTGCTCCACATCAGCTGCTTCATCCGGACCTGGTGGAATACCTTGCGGACGCTGAGCTCACCGAAGTGCAGGTACGGAGACAGCAGGGACGTGCTGGTACTGTCAGCCTTCTTGCGGTTCACGGAGTAGTCCATCAGTGGACCGTTGAGGAAGGCCGTCAGTGCCTTGTCAGCATTCTGCCACCCTGGTGACCACGCCCTCGCGAGCAGCGCGTTGCTGCCCCTCTCGGACTCGTCTTCAAAGATCAGCTCGTCCCACGGACACCTTGACAAGTCGCCTGTGGAGCTCAACAAACGAAGCAAAAATTCGATGTCAGTGATTGATCTGCAAGGACTGGGTTCCCTACAGTATGAGCATCAGAACTCTGTAGCTGTAGGTCTATGTGTTTGGATGGATACCTGAATTGATCCTCTTGGGCGGCAGCAGTGGTGCGGCGGGGTCCGGCATGCACAGGCACCTGTTCCAGAATGGTGCGAACATGGTGAAGGGGCAGCCGTCGTCGTCGAGGACTTCCCACGGCTCGTACAGCAGATCCGCGTTGAAGGACTGCACAGTGATGCCCTCGGCCGCCAGCTGCTCCTTCACACGGTGGTCCCGGACCAGCGACAGCGGGTCTGCACGGCGGGCACCAGACAGCGATCGGTGAGCAACGGAAGACCGTTCGTGTCAGTCGGCCCAGTTGATAAGGTGCTTTATTTTTCTTTAATGATGGTTCTTGGGAGAAGAAAACTCAAAAAGAAGAAAGATGCAGGTTGTTTGGTGACTACCAGTGGCTGGCTGCAAGGACTTTTTGGAACTAAAGAGGGCGACGGCGACCAAAGTTAGTAAGGCAGGATGATGCTAGTTGCTAAACTTGGAGTTGGTTTACGTGTGGAGTAAGGGTCTTAAGGTATGAAGAATATCCATTAATGGCAGATATGTACTACAAGCAAAACTGTTCATGAAAAGATCCTCCTCTCTCTAAAAACAGAAAACATTATCCTCTGCTTTACTATTTGGATCGTGAAGAACTGGATCCCCTTCAACCAGACAGAGCACGGCTAAAAACCATAATCAAAATCGATTTTAACACGAAGTCAAAGCTGAAGATCTGCATATACTCTGTGGCACAACGAAGCCAAGAACAGCTGCAACATGTAACAACATCCAGAGTGGGAGAGAAGGATCGAACCGTAGAGGTGGTTGAAAAGAGATGCGTCGCGCCGGTGCTGCGGACGAGGTCGAGCAGCGCGACGACAGCGTCGTTGGAGCGGCGGGTGACGAGGCGGCCGGCGCCGAGCCGTCGGAGCGAGGCGTCCAGGTGCTTGAGGCTTTGGCTGAGCCACCAGCGGGACACCCTGCCGGGGTAGTAGGGCCCGTCCTCCTCGGGCGCCCACACGTACGCCGGCACGACCTCCCCGGCCGTCCGAGCGGCTGCCGCCAGCGCCGGGTTGTCCTCCACGCGCAGGTCTCGCCTGAACCAGACCACCGTACGCACCCCCGGCTCGCCGGCGCCGCTCATCGAGGACTGCGATGCTGACATGGCACCCTCACCCTATCCAAGAATCCCCAGACACAAGAACAAGCTCTTGGCCCTCCGGCGAGATCCGCAGCAGCTCAAGAATCGGTCAAGCAGCCAAGAACAAGATCCTGGCTCTCTTCTATGAGTTGCGCAGGCGAATCAAGCTGCTTCACGCACTGATGAGTGAGGAACTGCGGAAAGGCTGGACTGGATTGGCCTCTTCTCTTCAGGTAGACTGCAGTGGAGATTGAATAATCTGACCAATCCAATCTACCCTTCTATGATTGAATAATCTTCTCTTCAGGTAGTCCAGAGTAAAATTTTCGCCTGGGGAATCGATGAGTTGCAGAGAGAGAGAGATTGGCAGAGGGGCTTTGCCTTGCTAGTCTGGAGAGGCGAGGGTGTGGTCCAGTGGAGAGGGAGGCCTGCGGATATTGGGATTGGTTGGTTTGGATTTGCTCTCGCCTTTTCCTCTGGGCCCTTTATCTCCTCCCCCTCGTGCTCGCCTCTCCCATAATATTCCCTCTCCATTTTTCCATTTTTGTTTTCCCCATTTTGCGTGAGAAAAGAATTTGGGGGTATTAGATTCCCGTGGAAACTCATACTTAGCCACTGGCGGGTAGGTCCTGCATTAGCGCCTGGAACTTTTCCTTTGCTGCCTTCGTGAGGTTATAACAGTAACTTTTTATTACGAAAACGAACAACTTCTTGAGGTTCAAAAATAATATTCTATAAAAACATGAGACACGGTCTTCTAATATTGAAGTCAACTATAGGTGCATGCAAATGATAATTGACAAATCCAAAAGTCCTCCGAAAAAGAAAAGGAGATGAACATGCATCTTTCCTTAATCTACCTGAAATTTTTCACAGAGCTATTTAGAGGGTGTTTAGTTGGTGAAAAGTGCACCCAAAAAAGTTCTACAATGCACTGGTCACATCAAATTTTTTGACGCATAAATAGAGCATTAAATGTAGGTAAATAAAAAAAAATAATTGCATGGTTTGGGGTTGAAAAGTCGAGGCGAATCTTTTTTGGCTGGTTAGTCCATGGCAAGATATTAATTACCAAATACAAACGAAAAGTCTTCAAGAACTTGAACCCAATATATTTCACCAACTAAACACCCTCTAATAGCTCTGTGATGATGAAGTATATAATGGTTTATTCTGTGATGATGAAGTATATAATGGTTTATTCATGGCCATTCAGTGGTGTACGAAGCTTCTCTATTTTGTTTATCTTTATCTCCCATTTTGTTACCAAATAGTCATGTATATGTATTTAATATTTTTTTTTCAAAAGCGGGCTCTTACCCGCATTGCATTAAAAATCTTGAGAGTTAAATTACATCCTAGATGCCCCCATAGCGAGCTGCCGTGCCATGGAGGGCAAGTAGGTGGAACACTAACACAAGGCATCGGCTAACACGGTGGAGCACACTTGCGCACTTTGGACCCGGCGATCGCGAAGAGGTTCCACTACCACTTCCGGCGAGATCTCGCAGCGGAAGCGCACGGTGATTGGCGCGATTATGCCCCACAGATGCCGACGTCGGGGAACCACCTCGAACGAGGGTCGTTGATCGCCGTCGTCTCCTTGTCGCACAATTGTTTCCTTCTTAGCACACCACTCAGTATTTAATATAATCCTCTACCTCTGACATAGATTGTACGGGTTGTTTGGTTAGTAGCCTCCCAGGTAGGAAAAGCCTCGATCCTCAACCTAAGTGCTTAAAAGCAAACGTATGGGAGAGCACGGTCAGCTATGCAAATTTCTCTACAGTTGAATCAAACAGACCTTATATGATACATGGAGTATTTATAATTATTCATAATGATTAGCCCCCGCGTAGATGATGTAAAGCGCACGGACCGAGATGAGGCCTCCGACGCCCCGACCCGACCGTTGGCGGCGCCGCGCCGCCCGCGCCAACCCCAACCCCACCCCAGCCACCTCCCTCCCCTCCCGGGCCAGAGATCCGAGCTCCACCCCACCCGATCTACCTTTTCGTCCATGGCGCTGCGGAGCTTCTCCGGCCACTTCCGCGGTGCGCGACCATCCGGGATAGCGGCTCCTTGCCGCAGCCGCTTGCCGCTCGCCGTCGTGGGGTGTCGGACGCCAGCCGCTCGCCAACTCGCGGCGGTCTCCAGCTCAGGCCGCAGCCGCCGTTCCGCCGCCCCGAGGCGCGTCCCGACGCGCCGAAAAGGCTAACGCGGCTTTCCGCCGTGGGGCCGGATGCCGCACCTTCGAACCGCTGAGATGTCCGGGCGCATCGCCGCAGCCGCCGGCCGCTTCCGCCCGCGGAAGCGCCCCCGACGCCCGCCCCGAAGCGCGCGCTGCCGCCGCCATCGGCCTCTCGCCCACCGAGAGCCATCCCCGATGCTTGGGGCCTCCACCTCGCCGCTGCCGCCCTCTTCCACTCGCCGCGGGGAAGCCCCATCCCCGATGCCCGGGCCTCCACCTCGTCGCCGCCGTCCTCTTCCACTCGGCGCGCCGCCCCGCCCCGCCATGATGGCCGGTCTCCCAGCGGGCCCCCGGATGCCGCCTCACCGACCTTGCCCGCTCGTCGGACCGGCCGAGCTCAACGTCGCCCTTGCTCCGAGCTTGTCCTCTATCTCGCGTCGGGGACGTCGAAGAGGGCGAGCTCGTGGATGGAGACCTCGACACTCCTTCCCGCCCACGGCCTCCACCTGGGCAGTGCCTCTCCGTCGAGGCTCGCCCTTCTTCCCTCCTCCGTCGGCAGGACCAAGGAGGAGCGTTGGTCGATGTCCCCATGTCCGATCGCTCCGACGACGAGTTCGAGATGCCGCCACCTCCGCCAGCCTTCCGCATCCTCCTCCACCGCAAGTGGCCACGGGCACCGGTCCTCCTACTGAGGCCATCTTCGCTTCCCCCATCCCCGCCGCCTCTCGCGCTCGGATGGGTGTCGCCCCGTCGGGTGCTCCTCCGGGGAGGACCACCGCACCGTGTCCAGGATCCGCCGAGGCCGCCCGAGGTGCGCTCGGCCCGGCACGGTGTGCCCGGCGGTGATACCGCCATCCCCGCCATGAAGAAGAAGCGCAGCGGCCGTCCCCGCCGCGCAAGAGGACGATGACCTCCGGCCGCCGACGCAGGGCGGCCGGCTGGATTCGCCGCAGGTCGCAGGAAGCGTCCCCGTCCACCGCTACGCCGGGACCCACCGCCGCCTCCTCCCGCATCGCCACGGCCGGGAGAGGTCCTCCCTCGCCAGGCCGCATCGCGCCGGCCCACCGTCGCCCACACCGCCGAGGCCCGTCTGCCGCCAGAGTTAGTCGGGCGCCGCTCAACCGCCTCCAACAAGCACATCCACGCCGCTCGCACCTTCCCGTCGATGCCTCGATGCCGCCGCGCTAGGCATCGGGCGCATCGCCGCCCGCTGAAGGTGCCGGGGGCTGCTGCGTGGCGCCGACCTTTGCGCATCCGCGACGGGTGCACGTCGTTCTTGCCGGGCTCCACCACAGCCCCTCGCCGGCTCAATCGGCGACCCGGTGTCCGCGCCCCGATCCGTGTCGAGAGATTCTTTGTCCGGCTCCTCGCTTCGCGATGCAGCGATCGGGGGGACCCTCCTCAACACATGCTCGGGGTGCCCGGCCGCATCCGCCCGTCGTCGCCGCAGTGCGACGCATGCCCTCGAGGGTACTCGGCCACATCACCGACGATGTTGCCGTTGACCGGCCGGCGCTCGGCGGGCGGCGTTGGCCCTGTGACACGGGATGACCCACTGCCGAGCTCGCGGCCTCCATCGCTTGCCAGGCGCCTAGCTACCAAATCGAGGACGCGCCCCCTGTGTCCATGGTGGCTACTACGTCGTGGTGCCTCTCCATCGCCCACCACCTCGAGGCGGTGGACGACCGGTGGGCCGACTTGGTTGAGGCCGAGTTCGCCGCCCCACTAGTCACCGTCGTGTTGGACGCCGCACACTGTGCACCTCCTCGGCCTCGCCGCCTAGGGTCCGGGAGCTCGCAGCTCGCGCTGTCCCAGTCGGGGATGACCTCCGGTGCGGCGACGCCGGTGGCACTTGCTCGTGGCGGCGGCGATGGTGTGCCGCACACTCTTCGAAAGTTCGGTGCTTGTGCCGTCGGTGGACGAAGTTCATAGCCGCCTTCACGGGCCACTGGAGCCATCCATACTCTCCACGCCGGTCTTGAGGAAAAGCGCCAGCGCGCCAGACGCCTACGTGCTAATGCGGGCGCGCGCCCGCACGGCTCGGCTGCAAAAAGTGGGTCTAGGCTCCATAAAGCGGAGGACCGGCAAGGAGTGTTTTGCTCAAGAAGATGGGGATCGAGGTCGAGGCCGAGCATGAGGACGCGGTCTCCTTCGACGAGAGTTGCGATGCGCCTTCACGGGGCCTCTTGCCGAGGTGAACGGGGAGGGCATGGAGCGCTTCCTTCTAGGCAAGAAGCGGCGCCTCGGGGGCTGAGTGGATGTTGATTGTCCACCCGGTCGGTCGCAGAGCTTGTTCTTCATGTAATCGCCCGATTTATTTCCAATGAGATAGGTTGTTCGTTCTCTTTTCGTTTGTTTGTTTTGATGTCCACTTTCGGCATCATAAACTCTATTTGTATTTGGATTTGGTTTTCCTCCTCTTAATGAAAACGGATGAATGGCCCGGTCGAGAAAAAAATATAATTATTCATATGGCCACGGTAACAGGCTAACAACTGACCACTCATTCTAGTTTGAACTTTTGCAGGTAGTGAGGTTTATTCGCGCAGAGTGAGGCATGAGCTCTATCCTTAGTTAAGTTGAGTTCGATCAAGCTATTAGGAAAAAATATTAATATACTTTAAATAAATGCACGTGTAAGGAATATTTTGTGGAGAATTTAATGAAGCTAATTTGATATAAAAATTTGATCAATGTTAAATAACTTTAATTTATGGCAACTAAAGTGAGGGACTTGTTAGTGGGGCTTCAAACTTAAGGGTTGGAATTTTGTTTCCTTAAAAAAAAAGGTACGACTTTAAATGGCTTCTGTCAAACATCTACCTACAGCCGGGAACCCACATGTCATCCTCACTTCTTGGCCGTCCAATAGCCACCTATGGCATGTTCAACCGTGAGGACTTTAGGAGCAGATTAGGCTCCTTCCTTGCATCTCCTTCATGCTTTAGTTTGGGCTTCTGCTTCCTTGTGTCTTGGACTTCTTAGTATGTCGTCTTGTAGGTCTTCAACAAAGCTTCTAGTGTCTTGCTTGAGGTATTGAATCATTCGGATCATAACTTTGCCTCAGTCCAAGTACACTTTGCATATTGTTGAACTAATCATTATATACATGTTCATCAAAACACCACAATCCAACTTAATGGCCCATAAAGTGGATTTTCCTTAAACAAGTATATGTTCAGTGTATATGTGTCACCACGCCACGATTTGAATCCTAGCATGGCTTTAAGTTATAGTAGTCTTTTATTTATTCTTATGGTTGATATGATTCTATGTTATTTGGAGCACCTATATAGCTAGCTAGCTAGTGCCCCAATTATGATGGCATGCCATGCTCTATATAGAGCTAATAGTTGCTCTCTCCATGCTAGTAAAAGATATCGTAAAAGATGTCGTTTAAGATAGCTATATAGGCTCCAAACATAACTTTTACCTCTTGTTATTATAATTTTTTTTACTTTTATAAAAGTATTTTTTTAAGACAAATCTATTCATATAGTTTTCACATTTTGCAAACTCAACAACTTAAAAGTTATTGATAATTTATATTCCTAATGTTTGACGCAAAACCTTGTCTAAAAAACGACATCTTTTACGAGTACGGAGGGAGTAGGTTTAGATCTAAACGGATCCAAAGTCTAGCTAATTGTTAGCTGAATATCTAGCTAACAACTATTTTGCTAGTTGGACCACACCAGCTAATAGTTAGTGAGCTAATATATTATCTATGAGCTATTAGCTAAGCTGAACCACACGTTTACATCTAACAACGATCCACACGATGCCGGCCAGCACATGTGGCAGAACAGTGAAGCACTTAAATTATTTAGAATTCAGAAGCTAAGTACCTGTCTAGCCGTACGTGTGTTTTTTGTGTAGCACGGTACGACATCTTCACACCTTAACCAAAACATGGATCGCAGACCTGTAGGACGTACTGTCCATCTATAGATGCTACTAGAACTTATTGTCAGAGAATCAATTTACTAAAGCTAAAGCTTCATCGCACATGCGTGCATAGTACTACACGAAATTGTGTCCTTGCCTCTAGATTCTTGGGCCTTGTTTAGATGTTCAAAAAAAAAATCAAAAGTGACATTTGGAACTCCCATGAAGACACTCAGAAGACGCGTTTAGTTTGTTTGTGGTAAATATTATCCTACCATGGAGAACTAGGCTCAAAAAAGAATCGCCTCACAATGTACATCTAAACTGTGTAATTAGTTATTTTTTTTATCTACATTTCATACTCCAAACATATATCTTTTGGTGTAATTAATGTGATGTGATGGAGGAAGAGTGAAAAAAGAGTTAGAATTTTTTTAGCCATCTAAACAAGGCCTTGCTTTGCCAAATCGACCGGGTGAAATGAAACGAGACTGTGCGTGCCCCGTGAGCATCCCTACTGCTGGTAGCTGCCGGGAACCAGGGCCACCGCGTGGGACGATACCGCACCAATTGCTGCTGCAGAAAGAACGGCCGATTGGATCGATCGCCACTCACTTCAGTCACTACTACAAACAGCTGGTCTACCACTAGTACGCTTCGGGAGGTTTGCTTTTACCGACAAATTGGCCAGGTTAAATGGAATCGTAAACTACTTTTGTTCGGCAGGGCACCTCCGACTTGGTATACGAGTTTCTGCATACTATCTTTTGCCTTTTGGGGGCATTCGATAGATCTGTGCTGGCAACGTGATCCCATCGATCATCCAAGGGGCAAATAAATGGATAAGATTTACGTGTCAAATCCGATGGATCAGTTCATTGCTTCCATCGATCTAATATATGCTGTGTCCCGTGAAAAGCACCAAAGCGAACAGCGGCAGCGGCAGGGGTATATGCCACTGTATTTCTTGGAATGCCTCAGATTTGGACATAAAAATAAATTTGTATTGGTGCTAATTCTTTCCGTAGCGCGCCAGCGCCAGTGTTGAAAGAGTGTTTTTCACGATGATTTGTGTGAAGAACAGGCAAAGAAATAAAATGGATGATGAATATTTGAACAATAGCTTGATTACATTTATTGGGAGAGAGAATTCTTCAATCAAGTCAATATCTCTTCCAACAAGGTGATCATAGGGTTACATAGTAGTAGCATTTACTATTTTATAATATCACTTATTAATTTATAATATCCCTTAATTATTAGAGACAACGACACTATGTTTTGAGCTTGTACTTTGGTTATCATTATTGGTCTGTCGTGGTCATTATAACTTATATTGCATATTTGCTTTGAAATTCTTTATGTGTGGCATTCCTATAACTGTTCACCTACCCCTACAACTATAGGAGGTGTTGAGACTTTCTCTGCAAACTCCACGGTTGAGGGGCTCCATAGCCGAGGTAAGTTTGAGAGGTACGAAAGAATTGGTTGAAGCGAAGCTAGCTCTCAAACGAGCTAGGATACGAGTCGAGGCTGTCAATTGGATTCCCCCATCCAATTGAAGACTTCGATCATAGGGATCAATTTCTAGTTGCGTAGCTTCATAATAATTACGCAAAAGCTTCCGCATAATTTCCTTTGGATTGAGCCAACATCCGTTACAGTCGTTCATTCTATTCAAATCAAAAAATCTCCGTTCCAAAACCGTACATGAGGTTTTCATCTCATCCGGCTTCTCCCTTCTACACTCTCATACGGAGGTTTACTTTACTCCTTTGTATAACTATTCTTTTTTCACTAATGACTACTATCCTAGATTGAAATAGGATCTAAACAAGGAAGAGCACTTGCGATTAGATTTGGTTATTAGAAGCATCCCAAAAGCGTTTAGGTCGAAATATGGCTTTCAAATTAAGTTCGAATTAGTAGATGCTTTGCCAAAGGGAGTGGGGGTGCCAAAACGAGTTTGTGGAGCGCCCTTTTAGGTGCTCTCACAACACCCTTTTTTCTCAAACCAAGTGCGTGGATCTATCCGCTAAAAATATGGAGTGGAGCTTAAAAAAACATGGAATGGAACAATCTCAAACATAGTATAGGATGTATAGGATGTTTGATTGAGCAAGACTTGCTCTCACCGGGTCTACTCGACCTAAGGGGGTTTTCCACTAGCCAAATAGTTAACAACTAGTCCCGTATACTTGCTCCTTAAAAGTAACTTTAAAAGTATATATATAAAATAAATTACTAGTACTATGATATGTAATAAGTTTAATAGACTATTAATTGTTATGGGGATCACATACGCCCCTCGACCTTCGCTACCCGAGGTGTCGGGGAGGAGGGGCAAGGGTTTTCCACGAGGAGACCCCTCGACCTTCGCTACCCGGGTGCCGGGAGGAGGGGCGAGGGTTTTCCACGGGAGAGAGGGGAAAGGAAGCGGGGCGGTGAGAACCTCCGCGCGACTCCACCCCCGCTAGAGTTGATGAGGGTGGGGCGACCGGAGGTGGGCGGGGCTGCGCGAGAGCGTGCGAAGGTGGGACGACAAAACTCTATTAAATGGCCGTTAATTAAGCCACCAACCGACCCTCCCTTGTGCCCGTGCAGGGTATTTATAGGAAGTCGAAGGGTCGGGGGGGACACATTACATTAGGGAACATGCCCGATTACACTTACGAGTGGGCCCATGCGGGGGCATAATGGTACACTCCCCCCTCGGGGGCATAGGGGTAAACACACATGTGGTCCGAGACGCCCTCGGGGAATAGGGTTTCCCTCTCGCCGCCAACCGCTGGGTCGTTTGCTCCAATCCCGCGGGCCTCCGATGGTTCGCCGCCGAGCGAGGGGTTGTGTCGGACCTCTACGAGTACTCCAACTTGCAAATGAGGGCAATTGTGGGTGAAGGAATACGTCGTCCTCCGTGTTCGGCAGCCAGCCGTAGATCACAGCCGCGGGGCTCTGCGAATGCGGGTCCCGTGGAGGTGCTTTCGTAGGGAGTTGCGTTGGCTACCCTTTTGGTTTAACCAAAGGGTCATATCGGCTGTTGACGCCGAGGTCCGTGGGCTGCCCGGTGCGGGCGCGGGTCACCCTCCCAACAATCGTGAAATATATTTTTACAAAAAAAATTGTTTACATATATAAATGGTGATACTATATGTTCTATATATAAATATAGGTCACTTTTCGGATAGAATTTCGCCGTTAGTCGATCTAACTACTACTATTGCTGTGCCACGACATTTTTCATGTGGTTTCTTCCAAAAAAAAACGACATTTTTCAGGTGTCACAAATTGCTCTCTCATCATGAACAACGTAACGGTGAGGCGGTGGCCCCGCGTCGCCGACGATGTAAAGAAAAAAATATTTATATTATAGATAAATATTTGTCGATTCCCGCTAGATTGGGCCGAATTGACACGTGTTCTTCGCTCGACGAAGCTTCGAGATGGAGTGCGGGGCTGCGGCTTCCGCCGGCGACGAAAGGCAAGAGCTCGAGCAGCGAGGTGGAGGGAGGAGCCGTCGAGGAGGGAGGGTGGCGGCCGGCGGCCCGCCGCCGCGTGCGGCGGCGCTGGCGGGGCGAAGCGGCGCGGAGGAGGCGGCGGCACGGAGAGTTGGAGAGCTGAAGATATTTTTTATTTGCTTGCTTATCCCCTAGAGATTACATGCCTCTTGCTTATATAGCCCGACTAGTTGGACTTGTAATCTAAGCAATCTCTATAAGGTTTCCTTATACGATCGAATACCTTTTACAAGCATATCCTAATTTATTCTTTCCTAATAAGGGTCTCCCTTATAGATGAGATATCCCCTTGCACACCAAAAATTACCTAAGATAATCCTAACTTGAATATGAAGCAAACTTCGAGTCGCATGGAAGAGGGAAGGCGGCGGGGGGCAGGCCGGCCTGCTGTATGCCCCCCCCCTCCCGGGCGGCGGCCGTCGCATTTTGGCCCAATTAGCCACTCCCGGGTGGCCCAATTGGTTCATGACATCTCCCCACCGCTCGACGAGGCGGCGCGTCCACGTGCCGCCCAACCCACCACGGGCGAAGGGCAGCCCGATCGGGAGGTGACCACCCAGGCCCGGCGAAGACAAGGGGGGCGCGACTTGTCGTTATCGCCGTTGCGGACAATCGGGCGTCCTTGTCGGCGGGAGAGTCGAGGTGTAGGTCGCCAAAGTAGATGCTGAACTTGAAGCTCAGCGGGCTGCACGAAGGGGCGTTAAGCCCATGCACGACGTGACCCGCCGAGGGGTCCCTGACAGCTCGATCATTTGACGGGTCGGGCGGAGGAGACGTGTAGGTGTAGGTCGCCGGCACTGCCACCTTAGCATGAAGTCGCTCGCAGGACGTGTGACGGAGCGATGTAGGCGGCGGGGAGGTGAAGTCGAGGAGGCAGCCGCGGGAGGTCGCTAGGCGTGCTCACGGGCGGTCCCAAATGGATCTCCTCGCGGCCCATGCTTTGCACCCACGGTGACGCTCCCAACGCTGAAGAAGACGTCGCCATTGTTGTCGAAGAGGAGGACGGTGGCACCTCGATCCGGCTCGTCGGGCGTGTGCCTGAAGGAGGAGGACGTGACGGAAACGCCCGATCCTCCCGGGGCGATTGGGAGGTGGAAGCCCACTACTACGCCATGCGGCGGACGTCTCCCCATCATGAAGTCCCGGAGAAGCTCGGGCGGGTAGGATGTAGTAGTGGTGGAAGTACCTCACATGCCATAGTGGAGGCTCCACTCGGCAGAGCCCGCAGTCGATGGCGTTGGAGATGATCCCGAGCTCCTTGTTGGTCGTCAGGGCTGTGTAGCTCCGTGGATCATGTCGTTCGACGCCAAAGCCGACATGTCGCCCATAGCAACGAGATGTCAGGCGGCCGGTATCGCGGTCAACGAGGCGCCATGATGTCGCTCGTCGATGTTGCGGTCTGCGGCTCGTGGTGGCCGGGCGTTGCCGCCATTGCCGGCGCCGGGTCTACGCCGTCCGGCTGGTCAGTCGTTGTATCGGGCGGGCGAGGTCGATGGCCTCCTCCATCGAACGGGCTCGAACCACTTTCGATCTTGCCGCCCGCAAATGGTGCGCAAGCCTTCGACGAAGAGGCCGACGCTGGCGGCTCCCCTCAAAAATCCATGCGTGATGCATAGACCTCGGCGTCGATGGTCAGTCCCCAGCCTTGCCCCCCCGGGAGGGCGGTGCGTATGCCGCCATGGCGTCGAGGTGTCGGGGCGGTCCGGTGATGTCGCAGCGCGCTGGTGAACTCGTCCCACTCGAAAGGGGACTTCTTCTTGACAAAGTCGATGTACCCGGCTAGCAGCAAGACCGTGAGGTGGAAGGCAGCGTAACTCACGTAGTAGTCCTGTCGATGTTCAAGTTGAGCTCGAAGAAGAGCTCCGGCTTGCGATCCGTGAGGTCGGGTCGCCGATGCCGCCAAACCCCGAACTTGTAGGCGCGTGACGAACGGGAGGGTGCAATGTGCCGGTGGCAAGACGGTGGCGGGGTGCCGCGGTGGCGCGGACAGGATTGAGCAGGGGCGCCGCTGGTGGCGCCGTCGGGCAGGCGCCACGGTGACGCCGCTCGCTGAGATCCCGCGCGGCGCAGTGCTCCGGGAGAGAGGACAGGGCGCCGGTGCCGCGTGTCGCCGAAGATGACGCCGATGACGGGTCGGCAAGGCCGCTGCATAGCCGCCATTCGCCTCTCGCCGGAGGATAGCGGGTCGGAGCCGACGCCGGGCCGGTGGCGAGGGGGCGCGCCGTGGCCGCGCCGCCGCCCGCGCCGCGCGCGTTGCCGCCGGTCGCCCTCCGCCGTGGGTCGTCACGCGCTGATCCTCGAGGTGGTGTAGGCGTTGCTCCATACGACGGAGGCGGTCCTCCATGTCATCGGCGCTTTGCCGATCCGGCCGCAAATGACGCCGAGGAGTGCCTTCGGGCCTGGGCGCTGAACTCCTCTATCGCGAAGCCATGGGTGGTGGGAATCGTCCCCGTCTCCGGATACCGCTCGTCGATTCGCTAGATTGGGCCGGAATTGACACGTGGTTCTTTGTTCGACGGCTTCCGAGATGAGTACGGGCTGCAGCTTCCCGCCGGGACGGAAGCTGCAGCCCGAGCAACGAGGTGGAGGGGAGGAGCCGCCGAGGAGGGAGGGTGGCGGCCACGGCGCGCCACTGGCGGCGGCAAATAGCGCGGGCGGGCGCGGCTGGCGGAGGAGGCGGCAAAGGCAAGACGGAGAGTTGGAGAGCTGAAGATATTTTTTATTTGCTTGCTTATCCCCCTAGAGATATAGCCCGACTAGTGGGACTTGTAATCTAAGCAATCTTTATAAGGTTTCCTTATAATGATCGAATACCTTTTACAAGCATATCCTAATTTATTCTTTCCTAATAAGGGTCTCCCTTATAGATGAGATATCCCCTTGTACACCAAAAATTACCTAAGATAATCCTAACTTGAATATGAAGCAAACTCGAGTCGTGACGGAAGAGGGAAGGCGGCGGCGGGGCCAGGCCCCTGTCCCCTCACCCCTCTGCCCCTCCCCGAGCCGGGCGTCGTCGCGTTTTTGGCCCAATTAGCCACTCCCGAGTGGCCCAATTCTGGTTCATGACAATATTTATATACAATAAGAATCGTTTAGACTTCTAAAATTTCTGGTGTTACAACTGACACGATCGAGCAAGCAAAACATTTATGACAAGGAGAGCACCCCATCAACATTGCTACCACAGTACTAGGAAAAGTTTGCCACATATTTTAGTCGCAGCTGTCCTGTCGTTGGAAAAACGAAAAGCTAGAAAAACTACTGGCCTGCGTTTGACACAGGCTGTATCTCTTTTTCACTCTGTCGCCATCAGGATGGCTGATTACTGACTAATTAAATTAATCCGTGACGGAACAAGAACAAGACGATTCCAGCGATCCGTTTCTCGCGAATTGCGACGATCCCACTCTAAAATAACTCCTAAATCTACATCTAAATTTCACATAATGTGAAACATAATATAAAGTAACATTTACATCATCGCAAAAAAAAAAAAACATTTACATTTACATCTAGACACCCATGGCTTTCACTATTAAAAATAAACTAATATATGAAAATAACCCCTTAAATATACCTTACCTCTTAATCATCTACATATACTATTATAAAAATATATCATAATGTGCTCCTAACGTACTTCTACATCCTATATCAGTTGGTTAGGTTCCTTTCAGTAGAATCTAACCACCCATGTTCAAATTCTCGACTTGGCATGGGTGTCCCTATTTCCATAGATTTATTCAAGGAATAAATTATCGGTGCTATACATTCAGCAGTAGGTGATGTCTCTATCAACAGAACAATGATGTGTTTATGGACCTGTTGAGAAACTACTAGAGAAAGATTAAGTGGCGTGTGGGATATTAAGTGCCCACTAGAAGACACCACAAATCACTAAGGCCTTCATTTACTCACATGTTGGCTAGAATGGATGAAAATAGTATGGATATTTATCCGACCGTCCGTTCGGCCAAATCCGTCTAGAGGGGTTTAGATCTATCCCTATCTGAGTCCGGGGTATTCAACATCCGATATTGTATCTGAATACTCAAATCATATATTTATGGTGTCTATATCCCATCGTATCCTATCCGACAGGGCTGACACTATCTGTATTCGAATCCGAATCCGACCAAAAATATGAAAACAAATGTGATATCGTGATATTTGTTCATATCCGATCCATTTTCATCCATATTGGCCGTAAATAAAATTAAAAAGAACAAAAATAGAGGGAGCATTCTTTTTATCTCAAAAATAGAGGAAGCCTATACAAAGCGAGTTTGGTAACCATCTCCGTGATGCTACTTTTTCAAAAAAGCGCCCACCGCTTATTTTCTCAGGAAAATGGTGGTGCACATTGGCGAGCCAGAGCGAAAAAGGAAGGAGGGGCCCAGATGGAGGTTCATAGCAGATCTATCTAAAAATTTTACTCACTCCTAAAGAAATGCCGTTTTAAACTCCTCGAAAGTAGTCTCATAGTGAAAATTCATCCACAGCATTGGGGGGTGCCACCATGGCCATAACATGGCTCATATACATTGTGCATCCATATATGTACTCATGTATAGAAAGTTGAGATACAAACTAAAATCAGAAAAATCATACGAAAAACAATAAATAATAGGTGTATGTGCACTACAAGATTAGATTCTTGGGGTTTTGTCTTGCAATGCACATACACGTGATACACCTGAATTTTGTTAGTGTCGTATGAATTTTTCAAATTTGAGTTTGCTTCTCAACTTTCATATGTGAATACATATGTGGATGCGCTATGGATATACCAGCTTTTAATCTTTTGGAATAACCAAGTATGATTTTTGAAATGGTTCGCATGATATTGCTCCTCAGATGTGGTGCAAATCACACCATTTGATTTTTTTTTTCTTCTTACTTGAGTTTGTATTAGAATTACACGCGCAGAAAAGTATGTAATGGGTATGAAATGTCTATTCTAACAAATAATAAATCTAGTTAACAAACTTTTGCTCAATCAAAGATTATAAAGTTTGTTCCTCAAAAAAAAAAATGATTATAAAGTTTGAATATATATGTGTGCACACGAGAGTAGATCATATGGTGCATCTTGCAGATCAACAAGAAGATGCGCTGCATGCGACCTCAAGGAAAAAAAAAAAGGCACGAGATCAGAGAGAATGGATCCAAGAAGTGGCATGTGGGTTTGCCCGGACCTCATCAGCTAAGCTTTCCCGGTCACTACTCCAAGCGTCTCAATCAAGTTTCTCCTAACCCCGACCCCGATGCCGACCCCGCTGCGTCCCCCATCAGCTATGCTCCACTGAGCGTATAATGTGGTGAGAATCGCGCGCATTAAGACCACATGGCGGCGTTGTTTGCAGCTCGACCACTCGTTTCCCAGTGAGCTTGGTGATGCACACGCACGTCCATTCTCATGTTTTGTTACCTAGTTCCTCTCCCCCCATGACTTTCTGTCCATTGCGGCAAAATAGCTTTGGCTTTGCTGCTTTGCACAGCCGGCCGGCTAGATTCGGATAATGATGAACACAAGAACATGTCACAGTGCGTGTATCTAGGTGTGCACCGAATTAATCTCTTAAAATTTTATTACTACTAACCTCGCCCTATAAGACCTTTTTTCGCGACCGGGTCATTCACCTGTGTTTCATTAATACGATAACTTCACCCTATAAGAATGCAAGTATTCTAGAATGATGTTGGGTAAAACAATCTGAAGTTTGATCCGATCATGTCACAATCTGAATAAGAGACTTGATCATAAGTTGAAAGTGCTCAACATATGAAATTAAACTAGTTGTTTGGCAAAAATAACGGATATTCAATTGATCGAATACCGACCTCTCGCCCCGGCCTACTAAACCTTGCGTGCCTATTCGAGTTTCAGACGTGTCAAATCGTTGTGTCTCTCTATCATCACATGGGCTTGGTTGTCTCGAAAGAGAGTGAGCGAGCGCACACACATAAAAGATCTCCCAACAGTATGGGCATAGCATATCGAAGTGGCATACTCTATGTGGCTTTTTGTGACAGCTCAGACGCGTGCAATGTATGTACGTGCACTAGCGACCAGTATTCTCATCACTTTGTGAAATGGTGGCCCCCGCCCCTGTGTTCTCCCTTTCTTCTTCGCGGTAAGGCTAGTAGCAGCATAAAATGGTGTTCCTTCCCCGGCCCTATGCTCAAATGTGCATTGTAGGTTTATCCATTTGACGTGTGCCATATCATTCAATCTTCTACAAGTACATATAATTTATACAGTATTTTGTTAATAGAAGAAACAATCAACCAAGATGTCTGAAAACAAATAAAAAAACGCCACTCTTTTTTGGTATGGAGAGATAGGTTAATTGCTTGGCAAGATACTATAACTACTACTAAATGGCGGCGGCAGCACTACTAGGAGTAAAATGCAGAAATGCTGTTTGTGTGTTTGTTTTCTTCAGATACAGGTGCATGGACCGGAGTGGATGGATACAAATAGGATTCCTGGCACTGGAACGTATAGGTGCATTCAACTCTACAAACAAACAAACAAATTGTTCAGTAGGAATACCCGTAGAGGATAGGAGTAGCGTGAGTGCGTCACTGACTCAGTCGACGAAAGACGGCGGCGGGCGGGCGGGCAATGGCGGCTGTGCCTCCGCGTGCGTGCCATGTGAAAGGAGCTCCCTGCGCTGCGCTGCGCCACGGCCGCGTGCTCGCTTGCCATTTGCCTGATCCCTATTTGCCCTTGCTTGCCTTTTGCCTGGGAAAGAAAGAAAATCCGCGTTTCCGATACGGGTCGCACTAGTTTCCTGATTGATTGGCGCGCGGGTGGGCCGGCCAGCCCCGTCACCGTGTGGAGACGACAAAAACCAGCCCACGTGACGATGGCGAAACCTGGCTGGCTGCTCGAGGCGTGGCGAGGCAGGCGGAGGCGCACCTGCACTGCACTCCACAGTCCACAGTGACGGCCGGGGCCCGGGTACACGGTGGGTGGGTGAGTGCGGTGCGCGCGACGGCGGAGAGCAGCGGCCGGCCAGTGCCAATTCGATCGGAATCCCGAGTGAGCCTGCACAGCGGGCGTGGTGGCGCCGTCATATCCCGGCCGGTGCCAAGCAGGTCAGCTGCCAACAGGATAGGCATGTGCCCCGCCCGCGCCCATGCCCGTGCCAAGATCCGCACACGCAAGTTGTTGCCACGGGAGGGACCTGTGCCTGGAGCCGCCTGGAGTCCTGGAGGGAAATCCACGATGGTGGTTGGGATTGATCGCAGTACTCGTGGGACTGCCCCCTTTCCGCATGTTCCACGCACGCCCCTCCGATCCTCGGCCGGCCTTTCGCCGTTTCGCGTGGTTGGGTGGTGGGCGCCGCTACTCCGCCCGCCAGCAACGTCTTTTTCCCCACCGTGGCCTTCCGAGGGACGCATACCTAACACTATCCAAACCAGATCATCAACACTTTCCAATTACGTTACCAAACACTATCTAACTTCACTCAGATAAATAAAAACTAACAGACTGCCATATATAAACGCAGTGCAAGCAAAACCCCCGACACAAACTGGTTTGGATAGTGTTCGCTAGGACCAAAACTGCGATCTATGGTCGTGCGAGACCTTAGGTGTAAGGCCAGGCCCGCATATAGATGTCAGGGCCCGTTTAGGTGTCATTAGAGAAGACGTGCAACTTTGTATTTCCAATCTTTCCATGTCCGAGTTCAAGGTTTCTTTTCGATTTGTTTGATATTCACTCCATTTCAAATTGTAAGTTCATTCCAAACATCTTTGTTATTATCTTTTTAAGATTTTTGGAATAACTTATAATTTAGGATGGAGAGAGTAATTTCAAGACGCAGCCTATTTGATCCGGCATCCGCTTTATAAAGAGAAAATGTTTCTCTCCGAGGAGTCATCTAATTATGTATTGTTGAAATGGACCTACTCCTCTAGTCTAGTAGTATTTTTATTTATGTGTGGTATACTATATGAGAAGAAATATTTAGAACACGTTTGGATAATTTTTTTTAAATTATTACAGTCTGCATTATGGATTATAGTAATCATGATTTTATTCCATAGGTTCACAATATTATTTTTTCAGTGCCGTATATATATTTATGGACATGAGTATATATAGTTGGGGGTTGTAATAATTTTTTGGACATTTTTCAGCGTATATATTTCATAGTTATCGGCGTATATATATTTATTATGGACACCAGTATTGGATATTGCGAGGCTAACGGGCTGGCATGGCCTTGCTGGCTCATGAGGCCCACGACCAAGACGAGTGCTGTTGACTTTCGGCCTGCTAGGTTTACATGCGTTCATCCTCGGGCCAGAGGATCAGCAACCCGATTTTACATGCACGGGTCGTTTTGGGCTCGGGCGGAGGGGATAAAAAAATGTCGGAATTTTTTTAAGGAATCTGGACACGGCCCCTAAAAAAGACGCGTACTAAGAGCATCTCCAAAGTGACCCTCAAACTGGGTCCTAAAAATTTCATTTGCAGATTGGATTGTACTCCCTCCATCCCAAATTATAAGTCGTTTGACTTTTTTTTGGCTCCAAGTTTAACCATTCGTCTTATTCAAAGAATTTGCGCAAATATTATCAAATTCAAGTCATTCTTTAAGAACTAATATTAATAAAGAAAGCCACGGCAAAAAAAGTGATATTTTGCACAAATTTTTGAATAAGACGAGCGGTCAAACTTGTTATTAAAAAGTCAAACGACTTATAATTTGGGATGGAGGAGTATAAAATAAGGGCCCAAAATTTACTCCAACTCGATGGAAAAATCAAGCCCAGGACCCTACCTTGATTGGGACCCACTTGCCGTGAAACCCGATTCTCTTGGCGAGAATCCAGTCGCGGCCAAGTGAGCCACGCCTTCTCCGGCGCAAGAAGAGCCCGCCCTCGCGCGCCGCGGCACCCGCGCCCGCCGGCACCTCGCCCGTGGCGCCGCTGCACTTGCGCCCACGCCAGCCGCCGCTCGATGCCCCCGAGGAGGCCGACGCGGCGGGCGAAGCGGACACCATGGACCTCGAGGCCGACGCGTCCGGGCCGTCTAAACTCTGCGCCATGCCTTCCTTCTCCGACCCCTCGGCCGCCCTCTTCGGCCCGGCCCACCTACGATCGCTGCGTCATCGCGGGGCACAAGTGGAAGGTGCCTCGCACTCCGGCGGATGGCCCCGGCCGTCAGTGTCCAAGAAGCTCATCTCCGCTTGTTTCCTCGACGCATGAGATCACGCCACCTCCCCTCGCAGGGATCTTGGGCAAGTGTGGCCAAGCCCACACACGCAGCGCCATGTTCCCAAGAGGCCAAGACGGCCTACGCGGGCGTCGACGGCTCCCGCGCCACGCGGCGGGTTCGAGACACCACTGATCGACGACGGTGCGACCGGATTCTACGCTTCGCTGACGCCCATCTCCGCCGCTCCACAGGCTCGCCGCCATGGCCGCATGACTCGGCATCACGCGCTGTTAGCTCGCTGCCGCGGCCGTCACGCTGCCCTCGACGCTGGCTCGACGGGCTCGACCGCCGCGGTGGTGGTTCCGGGCATCCGCCGTCGAGATGGCCAACTGCTCCGCTCGTCTCCGAAGGCGCGCCACCGTGCCTGGGTTCCTACGATCGCTTCTTGGGGCGCCTTACGGGCCGACGGGGAGAAGAAGACGCCGGCCGGCGGCGTGGCGGCGCTTGCGAGTCAACGCAAAGGGGGAAAAAATGCTTGCGAACCGAAGAAAAAAAGGTGGGACCCACGGAATAGGGGTCATCAAGATCCGGGGGTTCCAACTAAAATTTGGGGTTTATAAAATTTGAGATCTCATTAAGGGGCTCCATTGGAGTTGATTTTTTTGTCAAAGCCCCTAGAATTTAGGGTAGGGCTCAAATAGGGGGTGGGTTGGAGTTGCTCTAATAAGGTATGTCGTCAAGAAACATACATTTAGAGTGTTATTAAATGATTTATCCAATACTCATGTCCATAAATAAATATACATACTCCCTCCGGGATGGTATTAGAAGTCGTTTAGGACAAATGACACGGTCTCCAAAACACAACTTTGACCTCTTATTAGTATAAAAAATATTTATGAAGATGTGATATATCTATACTTTTATCAAAATACTTTTTAAGACAAATCTACTCATATAATTTTTACATTTACAAACTCAACAACTTAAAAGTTATTGATGATTTATAAATTTTTACATTTACAAACTCAACAACTTAAAAGTTATTGATGATTTATATTCTCGATGTTTAACCCAAACCTTGTCCAAAAACGACTTCTAATACCATCCCGGAGGGAGTATGTGTCGTTGTTCTAATAACAATACTTTTAGGACAGCTTTCAAATGATGCTATTTTCAGAAATCAACAGCATTCCATCGAGACGTGTAAATTCACCTTCAGACACGAACTAGCCGAGTTAAACTCAGGGCTAAGGATGACGTCAAACACCGGTTATAATTATGGCTAAACAGCTCTCTGTAATTTTGCTTATTTTTCTTCTTCACTTTTTATGTATCTTAAAGTTTGTAATGGGGAATCTCTTTTGTTTTTGTTAATAAAGTTAGTAGGGGGACATCTCCCCTGTTTGTCTTAAAAAAAAAAATGAAGTCTGAATGTCCACTCTGCTTTTGAATTATTAATTTTGTTATAGAATACTTAGTGATGTTTTTTTACTAGCATATATATGACAGCATTAACCCTATGAGGATCGATAGAAAGAGAAATACAAGGATATATAAAATATTACAATCATGTTGCATGCACGCATCACATAAATAGAAACGTATATATTACAATCATGTTGTATGCATGCATCGATGACATCCATCTTAACCTTCTATATGGGAAACCCCCACTCGAGAATTCTCTTGACATGCAGCTATGACACCTCATCAAGAATGGCGATGAGTCCACCCCGCCCCCACACGTTCGTTCCCGGCCCCCGCCCCCCGTCTCCCTCCACGATCCATCCCTCACCTCCTCCCCCGAACGCAGCACTCCCGAGTCCCGACCTCCCGCCTCCCTCCACTACGACCCCCTCACCTCCTCCACGTAATCAATAAATAGACAGGCCCCCGCGCCCATGCGCTTTGCCGACCCCCACTCCGGGCGCAACCCGGCCGGCAAAGGAAGCCATGGACGGGTGTCGGACGACGTCACACCGCCGTCACCCGCCGACCCGGCGCTCCATTCGACGCCCTAAGGTCGCTCTCCACCAAGACGGGCGCTGATCCGCGGGCGCCGGCGGCGGCGAGGGTTGGTGCGACGGAGAGGTACCGCCGCTTGGCGCGGCGCCCGAGGTTGAAGTAAGCGGCGCCCGTGGCGCTCGGCGTGGTGGACCTCCCAAGACGTCCCGGCGACGTCGGGGAGCGACTCGTGGACACGCCGAGCCCGTCCCTCATCCGCGTGGAGGAAGAGGTCGGCAAAACCGCCGACCAGCGGGCGACTCGAAGCTTCAGCCACACAGCGTCCGCCGCCGGCTCGCATGGACAGACATCCACCCCGCCCCGCCCAATCGGGCGAATCCTTCATGGCGCCATCCCCGCCACGCCGCCCCGCCCTCGAGCTCGAGGCCGCCGTCGGGTACAATCTTTGGAACGAAGAGGCGTTACAAGCGGCTGCGACGATGGCCGCCGGCCTCGCCCGAATGCCGGCTTCCCCTCCGTACCCTCTCCGGGCACCCCTTGCGGCGGCATCCTCTCCCGCTGCTTGCTATCCATGGCCATCCGTGGAGGATTTTTTTTTGATAGGCGAGAGGCAGAGGGAAGGAAGTCCGGAGCAAGGATGAAGACGGCAAATGACGATAAGATCTGTAGGCGTGGTGACTTGCCGGCGGTTTGTGTGGACGTGGGAGTTCATAGGATATGGGCCCACATGTAAGAGTCAATAACTCACGCAATGTGTATCCATCAGCAAATCCATCATGCGTGGCTACAAAAATTCATGACACATCTTTTTTTTTAAAATAATTCATGACACATCTAATCACAGCGCCATGTGATGATTTAATGTTGTGAGTAATCTATGAAACCGTGAGATAAAAAAATTGTTCATTGAGACTGCAAGATTCATTCACCAATTCTATCTTTTAAGCCGATGTGTCACTCTTGGAAGCAACGTCATGAAACACCCATTGAAACTAGCCTTAGAGGAAAAAAAAAAAATCTATACCAAGGCAACAAAGAACCCTAGAAACTAATATTAAAATAAATAAAAAGAAACAAAATAGAACCTATAACCTTTTTGTGGTTCATTGTTTAATATTAAAAACTTTATGGTCGCCACCGCACCACAATAAAGTTGCATTGGTTGGTTCTTCGATTGGCAAAGTGTAGTTTGAATTGCGGGTGAGTTTGAGTGGATGGTTATTCGAGATACTCTGTTTCCAAGTTATCGGGTTGATTTCATCTCTCAATGAGGAAAAAAAAAAATACCATGATCTGTTGATTGATTGATGCGTCCAAGACAATGAATAGCCCTAGGAACTAATATTAAATTAAATAAAAAAAAAAAACCATAAATTTTTTGTGGTTTATTTATTATTAGTCAATATTAGAACTAAGATAATCATTGCCAATTCTCGCGGCAATACCCATATGTATACATCTCCTAATTCTTAGTGATTGGCAAATTGTAACTCATTTATATTTTTTTTATACCATGGCAAGAACGCCAGGAGAGTCCTCCTAGTTGTTATATATAGTTGAAACCAACTTGACACACTCCACAACATTAACTTGATGTCAACTTGGCACGCCCAAGGGCGGATCCAACGGGGGGCGGGGGGGTCAGAGCTCCCCCCACCCCCAAATCTAAGCGCCTCTACACATGGCAATCAAACTATAGATATATATAGGGGCATTGGCGTTTTATCCTCGGTTTTTGACCTAAAAGGTGATTTTTACCCGTTTTTTTTGAACTTGGTATTTTTACCCTCACTTTTTAAAACGAAGGAAGAAACTACCCTTACTCGTTATGCACACATAACGGTGTTAAAAGGGACAATTTTGCCCTCCTCTTCTTCTTCCTCCTCTGTATATACTGTCAAGCGGGCCCCACATGTCAGCTTCTTCTTCCTCCTCTTCCCTCTGTCTCGGCGCAGGAGCTGCTACAGTAACTCGACCGCCAGGAGCCCCTGTCACGAGCGGCGGCGCCCCGTG
Source organism: Hyparrhenia diplandra (assembly GCA_015847255.1). Taxonomy (NCBI): domain Eukaryota; kingdom Viridiplantae; phylum Streptophyta; class Magnoliopsida; order Poales; family Poaceae; genus Hyparrhenia; species Hyparrhenia diplandra. Next base: position 89,464 of record JADLZK010007387.1, on the reverse strand, counting down.
TGACGGCCCTCCATGGATCTGCTGAACGCTGGTCCTCCATGCCGCCGCCATGGTTGAATCGTGCGGCTAGCCTCGGTTGCCGGTTGCCTGCTCCCCGGCGGCGGCGCAGCAGCTCGCCTGATAGCCGCGGTGCGCCGGGGAGCGTGGTCAGCGGCCGCGCACTGGGAGCCCAGCGGGGCAGCCCCGCACCAGACCTCCACGCCCGCCTGGCCTGCTGGCCACGCACGTGCCAGACGCAGCGCCCGACGGCGCCACCGCTCGCGCCGAAGACCACCTCCGCCCGCACACGACAGCACCGCCTTGGCCACCTGACGGCGCGCGAGGCTGAGCCCGCCCCGCCACACGGCGCGCGCGGCTACGACCGCCCGCCCTGCCCGACGGCGCGCAGGGGACGCCGCCCGCCCGACGGCGCGCAGGGGCCACCAGCTCGCCCGCCTGCGCGCGCGGCCACCAGCTCGCCCCACCTGCCGCGCCGACCCGCAGGATCCGCCCTCCTGACGCGCGCCGCCGGCAAGCCTCAAACCCTAGCGCCGTCGGTTTCCCATGGTGAAGTCGCGAGCGAACCCAAGCGAACAGGTCGTACCACGCTGATTGAATGGGAAGGAGATAACAGGGGTAGTGAGGTCCTTTCCCCGTCAATTGGCCTGCTAGTTCTTTTCTTTTTTTTTTTTTTTTTTTCACGTTTTATTTTCATCTGCGCCGACGTCGTCAAAAGTAAGGGTAGACGGAGCTTTCAGAGTGAAAAACTGAGGCTAAACATGCCAAGTTGGAAAAACAGGAAGGTAAAAACGTCTTTAGGCTATAAAAGAAAGGTAAAATCGCCAAATTCCTATATATATATACCACACTGCTCGTGTACAGAAGATGTATATTATTGACATGAAGAAAAAGAACTGGACAACAAGGTCAGTTCTGCTTCGAATTGGAAGTAGCCGTAGCCCCACGGGGTCTAGGGGCATGGCCTACTTGGGCGTTCCACTGAAGCAGCATCCACGCTATGGATGTCCCTGCATTGAGATCGAAGTATATACGCTATCAGAGCCAATTTAGCATGAAAAATGTGCCTAGACGTTATCGCGAAAAAAATGCAATTTAGCAGTAGTTTACCCAAATAAAATTCAATTCTGTGGAGCCCGGCCAATTAGCCAGTGAACGTCAACCATAGATTGTTACTACCACTAAAGCATGCATGGACATATGTGTTGTACGGGTCGACAGACCTGCGATGAAGACGAACGGGGCGAGACTAGCTCCACTGATGGTGTGGTACACCACGCACTCGGCGACCAGGTAGACGAGGGCGTAGACGAAGGACATGAAGGTGGCCACGTACAGAGGCCTGCTGCGGCCGAGGTTGAAGGCGCACAGGAAGCACAGCGTGCACGACAGCAGCGTCCACACCCCAAATGTGCGCCCATGCACTTCGCTCACTGTCGTAAAGTACGTAGAGCCCTGCTCGTCAGGCACTCATATACACAGTACGTTGATCGGTGAAGAAAAAGAAAGGTTAGCACTCACCCTGTGTCTCAGAGAAGGCGGCCGAGCAGAGTGAATCGGAGCTGAAGAAGCACGACGAGGTGAGGACGAAACGGACGACGCCGACAGCCATGAGCCACCACCCCAGTGCCGGCATGCCATGAACATGCTTCTTCAAGGCCAAGGCGGCGGCGGCCATGCTGGCGGCTTAGGTTGGGTGCCCGGCGGAGAATTCAAAAGACGACCAAACAGTAGAGGAGAGCGTGAGCGAGTCCTCCACGCACTACGCTGCAAGACAGCACCCAGCCCTTGCGAAACGTACGGCAGTGTTGTTGTGTATTGCTCCGGTAGATCTGCCTTGCTTCATTTATAGGAGTCCGGCACGTGAGATGTTTAAATAAGGCAATAATTCCCTACGTCCCCTACTTCTTCCCCGTCTGTGATGGAGATGCGTTCCCAAAATGGAACTTCTCTTCAAATGCCATGAAAGTTGCTTGCCTCTGTTTTTGTTTGCGTTTAATCATACTATATAAAAAAATATCTACTCTCCCGGTAGCATGTTTATTCCCACTCTCTGAGATATATATTCCCACTTTATTGAAATGTACATAAGAAATCAATACTATTTCAGACACATAATAAGTACCATTAGGTAGTTTCATTGTTGAACATATAATAAAATTTTTTATTTATTGCTACAAATATTGCTAATATTTTCTATTAATTTAGTCAAATTTTAAAAAAGATTGACCTATATGAAACCCGAAAAGACATTTTATTCTCGGAGCGGATGTTACACAAAGTCACATAAGAAACTTTGCGAGAGCGTGATTTAGTTGGTTTTTTCGGGTTGAGCCGTATGGTTTTGGTTTGGGCAGGCTCCAAACAACCTTAAATTATAAGCACACTTAGGCCGGAGTGGATGGAAATATGGAATTCCCGACACAGAGTGGAGTGGATTACAGATACGCATGGGCCGGAGTGGATGGATGTATACAATTGCAGGAACGTACAGTACATTCAATCCTAGTACAAACAAACAAATTGTTCATGCTGACTGCCATGTGAAAAAACAAGCCCTGTGGCACAGCGGCTGCGTTTGGATACGCGCGGCTGCAGCTCGCTCGCAGGGGTCCGCCCAACACCGAGTGAAGGAAGCAACACGAGATGATCGCCGCCCGCAGTCCACGATAACGAAGCTATCGGCAAACAGAGAACATCGTCGGGCAATGACCGCATGAGGGACGTAGCGTAACCCATCTCTTCCTTCCAAGTTCCAACACCGTATCCCTGTCCCTGTTCCTGTTCCTCTTTATTTATTATTCCCATTTCCTGCCCTCGTGTTCCACGATGACATGACTTGTGTGGGATCGTACGATGCTGACGCTCAGGCTTGGCACAATAAACCGACTAGCGCGATACCCGCTGAGGTCGACCCGCTGTTGTTGGCTCCGCGTTTGGACACCTGGCGCGAGACTTCGGCTGACGACCGATGTTGCTAGAGCTTAGACTTCGCTCTCCTGTAGCTGGGGCGCCCCGCACTCTCCCGCCCTAGGTACGGTGGGAGGAGGAGGTCCAACATGTAGGGGTCGGCGACAGCACACAAGCTTCGTTTCACTCGACGCTGCAGACACCTACTTCACGACCCCCACCTCGCCTCGTCCGGGTCGATCGATCACGCCTAAGCAACTGGTGTTCAACGGCTCCCCGGATGTTGAGGCGGGCACAATTGGTGAGGGGGACTGCCCCCAGGCTTTGGTCCGATGTAGACGGATCTAAGTATGGTGGATCAAGAAGAGCGGGCTACAGGCGCGCAGGGTGGAGCGTTGTGCATGCCTCTACGCAATGGCGGAGCCAGAAATATTATCTAGGTATGGCGGGTTATTAAAGGTTAAATAGGTTAGTAACTCCAACAAAGCCTAATAATTTATTTCCAATATCGAGTTTGACAATTCCGAAAATAGTATTGGAAAGCAAAAAAAAAAAAAAAAAAACATCTCTCAATAGTTTTCAATACTTCACTTCCAAAACGTAGATATTTGTCGCGGTTCATTGGCGCGTCGTCGCGGAGAATCGGGATCCACGGTCTTCTTGGCGTGTCATTCTTCACAAGCGGCGGTAGACCAGTGTACGAACTCTGGCAGGGCCGACGAGTTCATCATCTCCCCGGCGCCCGATGAGTTTCCAATGCTGTCTAGAGACAAGCACTACTATTTCCTACGAATATTGTTTGTCCCATGTGCATGAAATCTTTCACATCGACAAGCATAGGACTAGCATGTTTTGTGTCTCATCGAATCATCGAATCGGGGCGCACAGGATGAACAAGGGCTCTACGTGCGTAGGTTTGCCGGCGGACAGGTATGGCGGCCGCCGGGGCTCGCCCTACTGGTGGCTCTGCCACTGCCTCTACGTAATGCAAGACTTTGCATGCCGCTGCCACCCACGAGCCCAGCTTCAACCCAGCGTCACTTCAAGAACCCGGGGACAAGGTCATGAAGCCGCTGACCGCCGCCAATGTTGTCGCGTTACTGTGATGGTCGATGACACGCCGCTGAGGTTGCCGCGTGCGGCGAGGCGAATCGTAACCCATAGTCTCTCCCGCATATTAGTTTCCAAAGCGGAGCCGGTAATACCTTGTGAAGAAAAAGACTTGGTCAAGCACCTCTCGCTAGAGGCGACATCCGACTACGACCTATGCTTCCCGACCAAGAGGTCCAAGACCCCGATAACATGGAGCCCCTTAGGGGAGCCGTTCTCGGAGTAGCTCGCCACCGCCACCAAACCTCGAGGGCTTGATCTCTCCTAAGTTGGTTAGGCAGGTCCCAAGAATCTCGGTTGTCTCACTGCTGCTACAAGTAATAGGATAAACAATGTTCATGGGTTGGAGATTCTAACTTCTTGAGAATCTATTGTTTGTATCAAAAGATTTGAAACATTCTCCTATTATAAAAACATGAAGCAATGCTTTTGCGTGATTGAAAACAAAACTATCCACATACTCCCTCCATATAACTATTAGGCGATGTTTTGGAAAAGGTGTGGGTAAAACATAAGGAACATAAATTATAAATAACTTTTTATGTTGTTGAGTTCGGTGATGTGAAAATCATATCAATATTGTCTTGAAAAATTACTATAAAAATATACATATAAGTTTTCAATAAATAAGTTTCAATAAATAATTTTATAGACAACAACAGTCAAAGTTGTGCTTTGATGACCATGTTGTTGTCCTAAAAAGTCTTACAATAGTGATAGGGAGGGACTAATCATATATGTACGTACGTAATGGTAATCTAGTGCAAACAAACAAACAGTAAAGTATAGCGGAGGGTAGCGTGAGTGCGGGCGAAGACGATTGGGGAGAGAGCCACGGGCTGGCAGGAGCGGCGGCGCGGCTGTGGCTCTGCCATGTGAAACGGAGCCCTGTGCCACGGCCGCCTGCCATTGCGGTGGCGTTTGCATACCCTCAGGGGCGTCCTAAGCCCGCGGCGGCCGTGCGACGAACAGGGCCTCCAAAATCAAGGGGCCTCAAATTTACTAAGTACCCTTAATATGTAAAGTAATTATAGGCTTTCTTTAAATTAAAAAAATCAACAATAACTGTATTTTTTTTGCCAATAAAAAATGCCCTCGCATACAACATATAATTAAGTTCACAACTCCACGTGATGTGCTACATTTTTTTGGGAAATAAAGTGGCCGCAACAATTCCGATTCTTTTTCGTGCGCTTTGTCGCTATGTCTTCCTATTCCTTTTATTTGCCATCAACGCCGTCGTTCGTTGTGGATCAAAGACCTAGTCCCAATCCTAGATCGAAGACGTAGATAGAGGCCACGGGCACATGACTTGTCAATTGTAGAGCACTCTCCATTTCACCACGTAGCTCAAGTCAGAGCATATGAATCAAGAAATAAAAGCATATGATCTTCTCCGTACCATTGTACTTTGCAATATAAGTAATACATGATATACATAACTACTTTCATGTTTTCATAGTATAGTAGAGATTAGGCCTCCACTTATTTTTTTCGTACAGGGCCTCCCATTTTGACGGGACGCCCCTGCATACCCTGATGATACCCGGCTGCAGCTCGCTCGCAGTGGTCCGCCCAACACCGAATGAACTCCTAACTCGAGATGATCGCCGCCCGCCGTCCACAATAACGAAGCTGCAGCGACATGTGTGAATCACCGGTACCGGCAAACAGCGGTCGAGTAGGCATGAGGGACGTAGCGTAACCCACATCTTCCAAGTCCAAAGTTCCAACACCGGGAAAAGAGTCTCTCATTTCCCTATCCCTCTTTATTTTTCGTACTTTTATTCCGCAAACGCAGGATAGAATATTTCCCATTTCCTGCCCTCGTGTTCCACGGTGACCTGACGTGTGTGGGGGGTGTGGGCCGTGGGGATCAGGCTGACAAAAACCAGCCCACTTGTCGTTGTGCTGCGGGATTGATCGCTTGTGCGCCGAACACACAGCGCCGAAGAGCTCCAAACACCGAACGGGTTGGTTTTGGGAAATTTGTAAGCACCGATCGGCTCTCAGTTTTCCAATACCAGAAAACCCAACAAAGGACGAGAACCAAACTGATTGCCCAGGACTACCTAGCTACCAGGGCCCTTAAATGTTTTCTCCTTCTGCTGGATGCAATAGAAAATTGGCAATTCAATGGTGATGGTTACGTTGAAAGCACACTTTGAAGCATCCTTATCAAGCATGCATGCACAGGGACCTTGAAATTTGTTGAAATGTTTGGTGGAGGTGGTGTGGGCAAACTTTCCTAACCAACACAGCACCTTCCTTTTCTTCCTTCCCTAGACGGACTCTCCTCCGTGACCGGTGTTTTTGTCCACTCCCCGTCTCCACCGCACACGGCACGCGGCCCTCAGCAGGAAAAATGAAAGAGCGTGTGCGGGTCTCCACTGTCTAGTCAGTGTAGTGCGTCAGTGATTGATAATAAGTGCGGGTCCGTGTGGTATAAACAGCATCGGTTATGACTTATTATGACAGCCTCGCTTCCGCAGCACCCCCATCTGCCAACGCACGACTGCTATCCGATCGGTGGTCTGGCATTTTTTCAGCCGAGCTCTTGGAGCCCAGACTTCTATCTCTTCACTTTTTCAAACAAGCTTAAAAAACTTGGTCCAATGAAAAACTCGATTAGTGCCAAACGGGGCCAAAACGCGATATAGTACATATAAGATGTATGAGATATAACCTCGAAGAGCTTAAAATCCCAATATAGGTATACTCCATCCGTTCAAATTATAGTTCGTTTTTTTTTTTCTAGATACATTATTTTTACTATGCACGTAATTATACACTATGTCTATATAGATAGTAAAAGAAATACATATAGAAAAAGCTAAAATGACTTATAATTTAGAATAGAGGATGTACTAAATTATAAAAAAACACAGTTCATAAGTTGTGTGTTTTTTGCAATAGTTGTAAGTTTGATTGTTAAAAACACTTGGTTGCATCTCTCCCTCTCCCACTCAATTTCTAGCGACCACGCCCACGCCAACCCATCCTTGAGGCTAGGTTCTAGCGAGGAACTTCGCCTGCGTTGATTGAACGCAACACGGCTCGGCTGGGAGGCCTAGGCGGTCGGACAATGGGGGTGAGCTCGGCAAAACCCTAACAAGGCCGAGGTCGGGCGGTGAACGCCGACGGGAATCGAGAAGAAAGATGGATAGTGAAGGGAATAAAAAGAGTGTCGAGCATTCACTTCCATTTAAAAAAACTACATGTCCTTTGTCCCACATCAAATATGTTCTCGCACTTCATTTTGCATGTCTAGATTCATTCAATGTTCTATGCACCGGCTTTAAACAATGTCTTGATTTAGAGAATAAATGTTGTTGCCATCCAAAACGTGGGGGCAAGGGCAACCCATACTCTCATCCAACAACGATGATCATTTTTCGCGATAGAAAAATATAATCATTATAGTCCTATAATAAAAAATAGACCTGGATGGGCTCCAAAGTCAAATTTGCCACCAAAAGTGCATCCTTTTTGTTCATATTTGTGACGCGACACCTTAAGGCCCGGTTTGGATCCTGCTGAATTCTAGAATCCTTCATAAAAAAAAATCGACGTAGGTTCCAAAACAGGACACCGACTCTAGAATTTTGTAGACCGGATTGCAAAAATCCGAAATCCAGAGATGGCCTGCTTCTGGCAGATTCTGAGGGGCATTTTACGGTTTTTGCCCCTCATCCATATCGTTTCCTCCTGCCCATCATCGTCATTTTCCATCCGTCCGCCCCATCGATCTCTCCTCCGCGCGCCGCCCATCTCTCCCGAGCTCGCCGCCCCCATCGATCTCTCCACCGCCCGCCACCGTCTCCGGCGCCGCCCTCCTCTGCTTGTCCTCCAATCTGCCCGCCCCCACCGATTTCTCCTGCCCCCGACCCCAGCTCTCCCGGAGCTCGCCCTCCACCACCATCTCCGGCGCCGCCGTTCTCTGCCTGAGACCCCAGCACGCCCCCACGCCCCTAATCCGCCATAGCCCCATGGACCACGACGGCGCCGGCGGCAACCAGAAGGTCTACTGGGAGTGTCCCCCGAGTGCCCGCAGCAACCGTAAATTTCACAAGTGGGGGAGGACTTGCACGCAAAAACAAGCTCAGCCGTCACCGTCAGCAGCACCAAAGCGCGTCTTGTCGTGCCAATCCAACTTGACTACCACTCGCTGGCTGGTGGACGGACTCCACCAGGTCGCCGGCAGACGCAGCCGCACCATCGCGTCAAGGGCTGCCACGGCCCCACCCCCTTTGCTGACCATGCCGGGCGGCGAACTCGCTGACGCCATCGTGGGCGTCGGCGGCGGCGGCGGCGGAGGTGCGGACGGGGATCCCCGGGCCGCTCTCCTCCGTCTGGCTGCTCTCGGGGACCGCATGGCCGCCGTCCGGGGCCGCATCTCCGCCTCCATCTCGGGCGAGGCCCGACCCCTCTCCTATGCCGACATCCAATCCGTCTCCTCCGAGATCTCCTCCGCCGCCCAGCTCGTCGTCCTCAGCGCCGCCGAGCTCCTCGCTTCCTCCGTCCCCTTCTCCTCCCCCCCACCTCCACCACCACCTCCCCCGCCGCTCCTTCGCCCGCTCCCGTCCGAGAGATCCCCGCTGTGGCCGCCTCCGCCCCAGAGCAACAACCCCTGGAGGCCGCCAAGGGCGACAGGGCTACGAGGTCGTGGAGCTCGACGCCGCCGAGCTGCTAGCGGAGCACGTCCACTTCTGCGAGATCTGCGGCAAGGGTTTCCGCCGCGACGCCAACCTCAGGATGCACATGCGCGCCCACGGCGACCGCTTCAAGACCCTGGACGCGCTCTCCCGCCCTGGCCACGGCGGCCAGCCTCCTGCCGCCCGCTGGCGGCAACGTGCGCTTCTCCTGCCCCTTCGCGGGCTGCAACAGGAACCGCTGGCGCGCCGCTTCCCGCCGCTCAAGTCGGGCGTGTGCGCGCGAGGAACCACTTCCGCCGCAGCCACTGCCCCAAGCTCTACGCCTGCGGCGCTGCGGCGGGCAAAGAAGCGCCGCTGTCCTGGCCGACCTCCGCAGCCACCTCCGCCACTGCGGTGAGGAGGCACAGTGGCGCTGCTCCTGCGGCACCACCTTCTCCCGCAAGGACAAGCTCTTCGGTCATCTCGCGCTCTTTGAAGGCCACACGCCAGCAGTCACTAAAGCCAAACAAGGATGTGGTGACAGCACCTACAGAGTCCACCATTGATGCTATGGAGGAAGGGGGATTTGAAGAAGGCAATCCTGACAGGGAGGAGGATGAGGAGGGTACTTATGATCCAGAGTTCTTCAAGGAGTGGATGGAGGAGCTCCGAGGTGGTGCTGGTGGTTCCAATTGGCCGGGAACACCGGCAGCTGGACAATAGCAATGCTGCGAGGGCTAATTGGGTAAGACAGCCTTGCCGCTGTTTTTGTCTTTGTATGTGAAATTTTGGTGCAAGCTTTGAAACATAGGATATATTTAGCTACTGGCAATTGCAAACTAGGAATATTTCAGTCATAGTATTTCTTGCAAAAATTAAAAATAAAGGCATCCAGGTTTGAGTTTGACTGATCCTGATAATGATTGAACCGTAGATTGCATATCAAAATTCCGAGATATGATGCATAGAGTATACTATGCTATGATCCTATGACTATAGAGACTTGATTCTCTCCGCTAGATTTGGCAAACCAACCAACCTAGTTGTGCATTGTGATGTTATGAATTTGTCAGCTTGATTGTCTTATAAGCTATCCTCAAATGTGTAAAATTCAGGTAAGTCTGTCTTTTCTGGAAATGCTCTCTAAATTAGTTTCTTTGTTAGGATGAATATGCGACCCTCATATTTCACAACACTAGGTGAGGAATCAAACTGGCCAATTTAACTATGAGGGAAAATTGTGTTTCATTAGTTGGTGCACTCCTCTGGTTGCTTTCCACCTGTTTTTAACTCTGCCCTTTTATTGTATACCCTGATTCATAACTTTGTGCACAGGATGATTTATGTGTGTACTGTAGCATTTCTGAAGAGGCTCATGTATTAGGTTAGGCCAGGCAAGTGGTACCTTAACATGGTATTTTGCAACTATAAAATCCATTTTCACTGTAATGGACATCTTTGGGCCCTTTACATGTAATATGGATAAGATGTTGTTTCAGCCCCTTCTTCATCATCCTTCTTTGGATTAGTTCTTGGACCACAAATGCTTCGTTCATGGTTCAGGTGATAAATAGTATAATTTGCTTTCTGATTGTGATAGAATTAAACGACCATTGAGTCTAGGCCTATCATCAAGAGATGAAACATTTTGTTAAACTTTTGCCTAGAAATGACACAAACAACATGTAGCTTGAATTCAATGAAGTGTGCACTTATAAGTAAACTTCATAAAGTAATATTTGACTAGAGATCTTCTTTGGGTTGAATTTAATTGCCATCTAGTTTTTTTTTTTTTTGGGCAAAGGTGGTTTTCTCACCTAGCAATGCCAAAAGTATTTAGCATCTGTTGCCTATTTTTGCTCTTCTACAATGTTACTACCAGGAGCATCTATTTGCATTCTGTTGCTTTCTTCACAAGGAAGCTAGCATTTACGTCCTTACCATCTTTGTTCATTTCCTCTGGATGTGTTATCATCATAATGCTTGTTAGCATTACTTATTCTACACCTTGCATCTCATCATGGCTCAAAGATGCACTACGTGATTACAGTTTTACTTTTCACCAGCTATTATTGTATACCCTGATTTATACAATATCCAACTTTCTCATGTGGACAGAATCATTATGAATGTAGTCCTTCTGAAGCGGCTCATGTATTGGGTTAGGGCAGTATGGTCTTTTGCGATTATGGGTCCCGTTTTCTTATACCACAATGAAAAAAAAAACTTTTTTTGTCCCTTTTAAATGGAGAGTAAGACCGTTGTTTCACTCACTCTTTTTTGGATAAGCCCTGGGATCACATTTGATTTTATGGTTTAGGTGATAATTTTGTTATCCTTGTATCGATGGAATGTAAGTGACTTGTGAGTTTAGGGCGTTTATTTAGAGATGAACTTCATGATGTTGAACTTTTGCAAAAAAAAAAAAAAAAAAAAAAAAAAAAAAAAAAAAAAAAAAACTTGAATGGTGTGAAAAGCATGTAGCTTGAGTTCAGCAGGTTGTATTTATGAGTTTCAAGTTTCACGAAGTCATATTTAATAATAGGTTTCATTGTGGAATCTTTCTGCTGACTTACTCGAAATCTCTTTTCATTTAATTTCAGTTATCACCTAGTTTTTCCCTTTTTGGATAAGGTGATTATCTCACCTAACAATGCTAACTATTGAACAAGTTTGGTTTTTGTCCTTTGCATTGTTGGGGAACTTTTCTGAATTCTCTTGGTTGTTGTTTGTTTGGACAAAGTTTTCTCACTCAGCAATAGTCCTTCCATCCCAAATCAAATCAACTTCTAGAGTTATTTAAGTCAAACTATTTTAACTTTGACTAACTTTTTAGAAAAAGAGCACAAACATTTATGACACCAAATGAGTATCCTAGATACATCATGAAATATATTATCATAATATACTTATTTGGTGTCATAACCTTTTTCTATAAAAAGTTGGTCAAACTTAAGATAATTTTACTTAGGGTGATTCTTGGAATTGATTTATTTTGGGATAGAGGTAGTACCAAATATTGAACATCTATTGGCTTGTTTTTGCTCTTCTGCAATGAATGTTACCACATGGAGCACCTATGCTAGTATTTTCTCATATTTTGGGTCGGATATAGTACCAAAAAATATTGAACATCTATTGGCTTGTTTTCGCTCTTCTGTAATGAATATTACCACTTGGAGCACATATGCTAATATTTTGTCGGTTTCTCTCACAAGGGAAGCTAGAGTTTTGTCATTATATAATTTGTTACTTTTCTCAAGATGTGTCGTGATCATATTGTATGTTAGTATCAATGTTTCACCCTGTATGCCTTCATTGAGTCTCAACAATGGATGCAAGAGTAATTTTCTTGTAAAGGAAAGTTATTCATGTAAATCTTTGTTTTCCCCTCATGGAAATGTAAAGGACTCATGTATGTCTCAGCACATTGTGTGTTCAGTTTAAAATGATAAGAATATGAGTTAAAATCATTTGTTCTTGTTTAGCATATTAATGTACTAAATTCATTTTTAGATATTTTTAAATACAATCGTGTTTTTATATATTCTGATTATGACTATATGAAACCCATTGTCTTGTAGATGGTTGACAAGAGACATCAGCTTACATCAAGTGACCAGGAGGATCAATGAGTATTGAAGGAAGATGATAGTAAAGAACAGAGGTGCTTCGAGAGTTTTAATTTGTAGGATATTTCTCTTTACCGTTGTGTTTGTGCGTTCGTTCTAGTAACTTGTATGGTATGGTGCGTTTGTTGTTCAGTTGCTGTTCACTGGGCCTCTCCTTTGCCATCCTCTGTCATTTTCATGCTATCTGTTACCCGTTAATAGTAATGCAGTGGAGAAATGAGTTATGTAAGTGTTCTCTTTTGTTGTGTGGTCATGGAGTTACCTGAGGGAAGGATAAAGGCCCTGTTTGTTGCAAATTATTTGGGGGAAATTTTTGAAAAATGTTTTTAGAGTGCCATGAAGTGTTTTGATTCAACAATTTGTCAAAAAAAAGTGTTTTGATTCAATAAACTTTATGGTTTTGAAAGTCAATAGTACTGTCAAAATTGTAGTCTTCTCTGGAGTTCTATGAACTTCATCTCTCTTTTCTAAATCATGGTTTTGTATGTTAAGGTTTTAAAACTGCAGTTTCTTCGTAGTACAACATTCAAACAAGGCCATACAGTATTTTTGATTCCTAAGACTGTATGGCATCTTATGTATTGGTTAAGTCAAGTGACTGGTTGTTTATACATAACAACTTAGTACAAGACAAATGTAATTGGAGAATTGAACGTTATTGAACAGAGGGTGGGCAAATTGGAGAAAGAGGGTTGGTAGCATCTGTCGCCTCTCCGTAGACAGGAATCGGTGGTAGTGACAGGAATCGCTGATCAACTACTGTCGGTGACATGACATGTCCATGTCGGAGTACCTAATTAAAGACAAGCAATGACTTTTCATCATTCAGTTCCAGCCGAGGAGTTTCCAGGCGCGCGCGAGCAGAGCATTGGTACACGTCGGAGCTCGCGAGCGGGCATGGCGACGCCGGCGAAGCCTCACCTTGTGTTCTTCCGTTCCCGGCGCAGGGGCCACGTCACCCCGGCATTCCAGCTCGCCACGCTCCTCCACCAGTGCCACGGCTTCGACGTCACCTTCGTCCACACCGAGCACAACCGCCGGCGCCTCCTCCGCGCGCGCGCGGCCCGGACGCGCTGGCGGGATCCCCCGGGTTCCGCTTCGCCGCCGTCCCCGACGGCCTGCCCGCGTCAGACGAGGACGCGGCGCAGGACATGGCCGCTCTGCACTCCTCCCTCCCGACCATGGTCCCGCACTTCAAGAAGCTCGTGCTGTCTCAACTCCCCAGCCCCGCGGCGAGCCGCTGCTGCCTCGTCTCTGACGTCGACCACATCCTGCGTGCGGCCGAGGACATCGGCCTGCCCTGCGTCACCTTCTGGATCACAAGCGCCAGCTCGTTCATGGCTTTCCAGCAGTGCCAGCAGCTCGTTGCCAAGGGCCTTGTTCCTCTCAAAGGTAACAACATGGCTACTACTTGCTTCGTTGCTTGGACAAAATCACAAAACTAACTGTTGCTGCACGCACGCAGATGCTGAGCAGCTGAGGAATGGATACCTGGACAGCACGGTCATCGACTGGGTGCCGGGGTTGCCGGCGTCCATGCGCCCGAGAGACTTCCTGAGCTTCATCCGCACCACGGACCCGGACGACGCGGCGCTCGCCCTCACTCGGCGCTCAATGGAGTGCCACCGCACCGTCCCATCCGCCGTCATAATCCACACCTTCGAGGAGATGGAGAGCAAAGTCATCAGTGCGATGTCGGGCATCCTGCCGCCTGTCTACGCCATCGGTCCGCTACCGCTGCTCCTCTCCGGCGCCGGCGGCGGTGATCCGGCCACCGACGCGTCGGCGGGATCCAGCACCAGCAGTAACCTTTCCAAGGAGAACCGCGCTTGCCTGGACTGGCTTGACGGCAAGCCGCCCCAACTCGGTGGTGTTCGCGAGCTTCGGGAGCCTGGTGAAGCTGACCCACCAACAGATGGAAGAGCTCGCGTGGGGGCTGGCCAACAGCGGCTACGAGTTCATGTGGGTGATCAGGAGCGACCAGCAGCAGCTGCTGGTCAACGGCAGAGCCCTTGCCGCCGCCGTCCTGCCGCCGGAGTTCTTGGCAGAGACGGAGGGGAGATGCTTCGTGACGAGCTGGTGCCCGCAGGAGGCGGTGCTCCGGCACGAGGCGGTCGGCGCGTTCCTGACGCACTGCGGGTGGAACTCGATGCTGGAGAGCGTCTGCGCCGGGGTGCCCATGCTGTGCTGGCCGTTCGAGGGCGACCAGCAGCCTAACAGCAGGCTCGCGTGCACGGAGTGGCGCGTCGGCGTGGAGCTTGGCGAGGACCCCAGTCGGGAGGAGGTGGCGACGGCGATACGCCAGGTGATGGGAGGGAGGAGCTGAGGAGGTCGGCGGCGGAGTGGAAGGAGAAGGCTGCTCTCGCCGCACGGCCAGGTGGCTCTTCTTGGGTAAATCTGGACAAGCTAGCTAACGAGGTGCTGGCTCCTACGATGATAATGCACAAGCATTGAATTCGTGTGCTCATGTTCTTGTTAGGGTCTGTTCGGCTGAACCGTCAGCCATGTAAAAGTTGTGTTGAGTGATGAGCTATGAAAAAATTATTGTGAACTATGTACTATGAAAAACGATAAGGGCGGCTCTAATCTTCCATTTGACTGAACTAACCTTGTTCGCTAAACTTATCATCCATGGTATAATGTTTTTCTCTCACAAAAATCAGCTCTAGATCTCCAGTGTGCTCGGTTCGATCATTGCACGAGAAAATAACAAAAGATTCAGAACCGATTAAATTTGTGAGCAACAATGGAGTTCCTCTTAGTTGTTTGTTTGAAATAAGTATAGAACCAATCTCCTCTCAATCTCCCTCAGAACAGAAGTGAAACAGCTCTCTGTTTTCGCCTATTTTGAAAAGCAAAAGGCCTTAGGTGCTTAGAAAACTCTACTGTATGAAAGCAACATCTGCTTCTAAAAAAATAGCTCTAAATTTCACATACTCTGCTGCCAAAAATGTACACAAGCCCAACTGTTGTCACAGCAGCCCGCATAGAGCAGAAGCCCATCAGTATAAATGGATTGAAGTCAGCCCACCAATATAAGGCCTTCTCTCGGAGCAACAAAATGTACACAAGCCCAACTGTCGTCACAGCAGCCAGCAGGAGCTGAAACAATGCTAACCACACGCAGATTTGGCGATCTGCACGGCGGGCTTGTAGTAACTGCTTACCGTTACAGCTAACAAAAACACCAGATCTAACAGCTTACCCGACCCCTAACTGCCGATCATTGTGGGTGGGTAGTGATCCGTACAGTAATTCTGGTCGCCCAAATCGTATCCGTAACTGCTGATCAACGCTGTTCCAGCCCGTGGCAACTACTCAAGTGCTTGCACACTGATGATCCTTCTTTTAACCGAAAAAAGAAGAAACAAAACAAGTTCGAGTAATCGACACGCATAGTTAAAATCATCACCGAAATGCTGATCATATCCATCCGGAGCATATGAACAATATAATCTCCTTCCAACTCCTGCTACATCAATCTGCACTGCTGTAATGCCTACTTTTAATTTCTCTCTTATTCTGCAAGCATGCAAAGCAAGCATCGTCGACCTCGCAATCGAGCATCCATGGCGTCCATGGCCTGTCTGTCTGGGTTCTACGTAGACGACTCCTAGTAGTGGTTACTTCGGCTATGCAGCACCGGCGCGAGGTTGGGCTTGTAGATGCTCCTCCTCCTGAAGAGATCCCCGAACTTGCGCAGGATCGACCGCCTCTTCATCTTGTGCTTCATGCCGTGCTCCATGGCGCCGTCGCCGCCGTACTGGCCCGCCACGTCCAGGTGGTCGAACTCGTAGCCGTAGTCGTCGTCCATGGCCGCCGCGGCCGCCGCCGCCGACTTGAGCTCCGCGAGGTTGCTCAGCGACGCGAACATCCGTTCCTTCCGGCCGCCGCCCGGGACCAGCCTCCCGGTGTCCAGGAACGCCGCCGCGCTCAGCTTCCCCTGCGCGTCTTCGCGCCTCCACTTCTCCACCAGCGGGATCTCCCGCTCCTTCCTCGCCGCCGCGAGCTGCCGCTGGAGCTCCTCGGCGCGCTCCCCTGGCCGCGGCCTCGCTGGCTTTGAGTCCCTCGTTGTCCCGCCGCAGGTCCTCCAGGGCTCGCTCTTTCTCCGCGACGGCCTCCTGCAGGTCGGCGTTGTCGGCGGTGGCGGCCTCGAGCGCCTCGGCGGCGGCGTTGGCGTCCTCGACCGCCTGCTCCAGCGCGCGTCGCAGCGCGGCGTTGTCGTCGCCGAGCGCGGCGAGCTCGGCGGTCCTCTCGCGCGTCCTCCTCCGCGGCGGCGCGCGCGCGCCAGCAGCGCCTTCTCCCCGGCGCGCCACCCTGCCGCGGCGTCCTTCCACTCCGAGGTGAGCGCGTCGACGCGGTCCGTGGCGGACCACAGCTCCGCCTCGGCGCCCTGGAGGAGTCCACGGAGCCGGTCGCGCTCGGCGTGGGCGCACTCCAGCTCGTCCCGCGCGTCCGAGAGCCACGCCTTGACCTGCTTCGCCTCCATGGTGACCGCCGACAGCGCCGCCGTCAGCTCGTCCGCCGCCTTCCGGCTCCGCTCCTCGGCCTGCACGGACAAGCGGAGCTTGGACCGAAGCCCGTTGATCTCCTCGTCCACGCCGCCGAACATGAGGTCCATGACGCTCCACTGCTGCTGTGTCTGTGTGGCGACGCCCGGCTCGGCGTCGGCGCCCTGCTGCTGCTGCCGTAGCGTGGCGACCTCGAGCCTGGCCTCCTCGAGCGCGATCTTGGCCTGCTCCAGCTCTTTGGTCTGCTGGACCAGTGACTCCAGCATCTTCATCTCCCGCTGCTTGGCCGACGCCGCCTCCCGCTCCAGGAGCCGCACACGCTCCTTACTCGCGGCGCCGCCGTCGCTCACCACCCGCGGCGACGACTCCTCCATCTCCGTCGCCGTCGCCGTCGTCGTCGGCTCGACGCTCTCCTCCTCCGGCTGCGTCACCACCACCACCTCCTGCTCATCCGTCACGCTGCCGTTGGCGTCGTCGCCACCGGCGGCCTGACCTTGCTGCAGCGATGAGGCCGTCACGTTGACACGTTTCACTACTACACCACACCATGCATCCCGTTGGCGCCTAATAATACGAACATAGACAGAGCGGGCACCTGGGACTGGGGAGACGACGAGTGGCGCGTACGTGGACGTGGTGGACCTGCTGCGCTGGAGCCGAGGCTTAATCTGCCTGGGAGACAGAGGCGGAGGAGTGGTGGTCCACGGCCCGGAACCCCAGGACCTGGATCTGCACGGCACGGCACAGCGCGCGAGAAGAGAACCAACTCACTCGTCAAGAATTCAGTTTCAGAGCGGGATCATCGGAATGAATGCTCCGAGTGTCTCAGTCTCACCTCGCCCTGGAAGAGGAAAGACGACGGCTGCTGCTGCTGCTGCATCGATGGATCGGCTGGGAGTGTCCCCTCGTAACCAGGCCGGCAGAGCGAGGTGCGGCGGTGTCCGTTCTCTGGTGGCTAGGAGTAGTCGCACACGACACAAAACGCGATGACACGGAGCAGTTTTTATAGACTTGTAGTAGTGGGTGGTAAATGACAATGGCATGAGAGTGAGGCGAGATTATTTAGTGATGAACAGATTACATACAACCGGGGAAGTGAAATGATACAAGAATTGAGCTGAGTGCCGTGCAGCTATCGGGGTTTGGAGCAGGTGAGATTGAGAAAGGGACGCAGGGGGGCTTGACCTCCAACACGTCGCGTTGCGTGTGATCGATCCCAGGGCCGCCGTCGGGCTGCTTTTTGTATCATTATCTTTCTACTGACTACTGGTGGTATGCTCGCGTGATCCAATGGCGATGGGCTGCTAGTATCCGTCTGTACTGATGGTATATTCAGGGCATGTGATGTGTGCACATTGCTGCTCCTTGTTTGCTGCGTCAATCCGTTTACCACGCGCGGTGCTGCTGCAATAAACAGGACTAATCCACGCTTCCTAGAGTTGAGTGGAGGCGCCTGAAAACGCAAAACGAAGAACCAAAGGCACAAGACAACTGGATCAAAGAAAATCAAGGAAGAAGCTTCAAAGCAACCTGATTTATAGACAAAACTTTAGGAAACATAATATATATAGCAGGTAATTAATCTGGACAGGTCGCTCGCTCGACGCCAAATATCTCCTTGTCGATGCCGTGTACAAGCGAGAGCCGCCAATAACACCGCATCGCCTTTCTTGATCAGGCCGTTTGTTTTAGGCCAAGGCGGTGGAGCTGCTGCGGCGACCGGCGACGCGATCAGCGGATACATTATTTGGGCGCGGACGGACGTCGTCCCCGGCCACCGATCCATGTGTCGCGTCCGTATTGGCGTGACAGCTACCGCCGGATGCTGAAATAACAAGACCGAAAATGTGGATAGCCTTTTTTTTTTTTTTTTTTTTGCTTTTGCTTTGTTTTAGTATATCGCCAACAAAAGGGACGATTAGGTGAGGTCACCGTACCTAGCATCAATTCTTGGCTCTCAAACTCTGTTAGCCAATCTCCAAATCAGGTGTGCAGGGGTGCTGGTTTCATCTGTTTGAACAAGGGCGAAGAAGCGATCCCAAGAGAGGGCCGAACACGCGCGGCGTCAGCGAAAAGCGACGTGGAGCAGCGGCAGTTGCGTTGGCGTCATGCATCCCACTGGATGGCCGGCCGGCCGCGGACCACCGGACGTGCTCGCTCGCATCACCCCTTCACCTGCTACTCTGCTACCTAGTAGACACGATAAACTTGCTCGCACAGACGCCGCAAGTGGTCCGGCCAGCGTCCATTTGACGGTTTCTTTCACCACAGACAAGGTGCAAAGTGCATGCATCGGCCTGTCCTGTCCAGCCGTGCGGGAGAGCTCTTGGTTGCTTCACAGAGCCTCTGGACAGCCAGGTCCAGGTGAAAGCTCCAGGAATCATCATGGCAAGCACTGTGCTTAGTACGTTCGGCTGTACGAGCAATCTATCGAAGGCTTAATTTCCCCCCAAAGCAACGGCAACAGCGCTGCCTGATGAGTACCAGCGAAGCGAAGGCTCAAGGAGAACCAGAAGAAACTGACGGCGCGACATCAAGGCAGAGCAGCGCAAGGACTCGAGATTTGTTGGGCTGGGCTCCCTCCCAACCACGGAGCTCACTGCTCAGTCGGCTCAGCTGATCTTGCGGTGCACTGCCACCAGACATTCAGTTTCAAACAATTCAGCCCACTTTTAACTCGCAAATGTCCCTTTCAAAAAAAGAATCGCAGTGGAGACCGGAACGGCCGCCGGGGGAAGTCGAATAAACTGCTCGGCAACATGTTAAAACACTGACAAACGGACGAATAGGATGAGAACACAAACGATTCAGAGGTTCAGACAACCAAACCCATAGTTAGGCCCTGGATACACGTTCAGCAGCAACCGGAGACACATCATGACACCTGACTACAATCCAAAGCCAAATGGATAAAAGACTCAATGCAGACTCAACGCGAACTGCCAATAGTATGCGCATACGCTAAATTATCTTTACAAAACCTACAGAGAGTGAGACGAACACAGATCGCGCGCAGAGTTCTTCCTCCCTTCGACAGACAGACTTACGCCCTCTCACCACGGATCCTCCTTGCCAGCTCAATGTCCTTGGGCATGATGGTCACGCGCTTAGCATGGTTGGATGGCACACAGATTGGTATCTTCGAAGAGACCAACCAGATAGGCCTCTCGACTGCCCCCTGCAGAGCAAGCACCGCATGGCTCTGCAAGCGCAGATCAGTCTGCAAGGCAGTTCAGGAAAGAGATAAGAATACGCTCTCAAACAAACTCTACAAACCTTCCATGGGTATCACATACAATACAACATAAATGTCAGAATGTAAGATTATGGTGCTTTCACCTTGAAATCTTGAGCAATCTCCCTGACAAGCCTCTGGAATGGCAGCTTCCTAATCAGCAACTCAGTGCTCTTCTAGTACTTGCGGATCTCACTTGAAAGGAAGAAGTTATTATGAGATAAGTTTTTGTAGAATATCTCCAACCAAAAGATAGATAGTATCAACTGAAGATAATTGTTTTTTTTGGAAAAACTGGACGGGCTTGGGCCCCTACAGGACTTTATTAAAAGCAATAAAATAAAGGAGAATGCCGCACGTTAACGAGCTTTGAGTTCTTCGTCCAGCTTTTAACCGCGGGCAACGGCATTCTAATGGAGGAGAATGCCGCACGCTTAACGTCCATATTTGTTTATGTACAAATACGTCTTACAATGGACCCATATATGCGAGAGATGCACAAAATGGCATGGACCAGTAAGAGATGAATTATGATGGCATGTTTCGAAATAGATGAATGGTAATGAACAGATGAATTGTAATGACGTTTCTTCAAACTTTAAAAATTCTAATGGCGTGGATTAAAAAAGCCCAAAATGAATGCAATGTGATAATTTGGTAGGGGTAGTGGTAGTGCCGTAGTGGACTGAGTTTGGTTTTATCTGTGCGAATCGTATCGAGTTTGCTTATTTTATCACCAGCAAGCATCTTCTATTTTTCTTTATTCTTGTTGAATGAATGGCCTTACCTTTAATGTATACTCCCATATAACAGGTGTTTGTTTGTTGTTGAAGTAAAGTTGTTTGTTATCAAAACAAAATGTCATCGCTTGCCAATGATATCATATTGTATGCCCATCATTATCCGCGCATCGGCGCATGGGAGCACGTACCATTGGCCTCGCTAATGGTGCAACATGAGGGAATAGGGCGGCGACACAGAGAGAGTCGATGCCCAAAAAAAAAAAAAAAAAAAAAAAAAGAGGATGTTGGCGTGGGAGAATTTTCATGAAAAAAGTAGGGAGCCCACCACCTTTGAGAGATGGGGCTAGAGGGAGGCTGTTAATTTTATTAGGAGAGTGGGGATACTTAGACCCTGTTTGGTTTAAAAGTCAGGGACTTTTTGTAGCCATAGGGACTTTTAGAAGAAAAAAAACCTCAAAAGGGTTTTCTAGAGACTTTTAGTAAAAAATCCCTCTTGTTCCTAGGGACTTTTGTTTTTATTCCCAACACAAAAAAATCCCTCAAACCAAACAACCCCTTAAAAATAGAGACGTACTCAAATTGTGCCCTAATAGATTAAAAAGTTTTTTTTTTTTTTAGGCACTAAAAGGTATAGTAGGAATTGTGTATAGGATCCCTACTGAAGATGCTCAAGATTTGTGCCTTTTGAATTTAACTAAATTTATAAAAAAAATATCAACATTCTTCTCTCTAAATATTTTTTATAAATAAATATATTTATGATAAATCAATTAATATTGTGTATAAATAATTTTATTTATTTTATTTTAGTGTTACAAAGCGTGAAACAGTTTAAAAAGATTGGGATAGCAGGGCCCGGCCTATCGGACCAGGTACCGGCCCAGTCCAGAAGTCGCAGGGAGCGAGCGTGGGACGCCAGCGGCATCGAAGTCAAGTCAGTCAGTTTGACTGACCCGAGTGCGTATTCGAGGAAACTGGTGCGGTCGTGCGGAGTAGCCTTACTAGTAGCAAAGCATGACGCTGGGGCTGCTGCCATCATGCCATGGAAGAACGCTTTTTCCTTGCGCTTCCAAGCGCCGGCGGTGGCGAGCGCACAACGGCACAAGGCACAAGAGCTTGTCAATGTCATCAAAGATGTGATGAGGAGAGAGCATCATTGGCGGTGACTCGGCGACACCATAAGCATCTTGTTTCGAGGGAGAACAAATGCGAATATATATATATATATATATATATATATATATATGAGTGCACTTTCTATATACCCGGGTGTATCTACTCCCTTCCTGTTTTGTACAGTAAACATCCCTAGCGGGTTGAGGAAACATACCGAGATCCGTTTTTTCAAAAGAAATGGACTGTGCGGACTCTCCACGTGACGCCACGGAAGTAGCCGGTTAATTAGGAACAAATCGAACCAATAAAATAGCATATCCGTGCGCTGGCATGATTCTCGCCTGAGCATACGTATTACCTTTTTTTTTTTTTTTTTTGAATTTGTTGTATACATTTGTTGGAAGTATCCAAATTGGATTTGTATTTTAGGATATATATAAACGTGTACAGGAGTATATACACATACTTAATATAAGGATTATATACGCATACTTTTGAAGAGGAGTATATACACATACTTTTTTTAGAGGAGTATATATTCATACTTTTTTTAGAGGAGTATATACACATACTTTGTATTTATACTTTTTTTAAAAGAAGTATGTATATATGCATACTTTTCCTAAGGACGTATGCTTTAATATTTAATATTGAGTCTTTTCGTGAGACAAGAAGTGTACATGTACATTTTTATTAATTTGACAAATAAACATACTGCTGGTACATTCGCATACATTACTCGATCTGCAACCTAATATGTAAGTGTACACTCGGTACAGTTTCGTAAAAGTATATGTACGTGTACATACTATGTGTGCCAAGGAATAGAGCGGCGATCTGATATTATATTGCCGATCTGAATCTGTCGATGCGGCACTGATGCTAGTCGACCAACAAAACAAATTACATCACACTAACCATGATTTCCAATCAATCAGAAAGAAAGTGAGATCCAACGTGGACAACCAGACCATCTTTTTTTTTTTTTTTGACATGAACCAGACCATCTTTAATCAAAACGAGAAGCATCAGGACAAGCTGCTGGATACGAGGGATGCAGCAAACTGAAAATCGTATAGATGTATTGATGAGGACATATATACATATACCATTACAAAAGGAGTATGAGTACATACTCCGTACACGCTACCTGGAAAAAAGTAGATATGGATACGCTGATGCCGACTGCCGAGGAGCTCCCACCGGGGCCATCACGCACGGACGGATCACATTGTCGATGAATCTCAGAGGATGCCACGCGCCGCAGATTGGGGAACGGGTGGCCGTGCGCCGATCGATCGGGGAACGGGTCGCCGCGCGCCGCCGCCGCTGGTGGAAGTGCGGGCTGCAGCCGCCGCTATGAGGGAGGGAGTATAGCCGCCGCCGTCCTGAAGTGATGCGATGCAGCCGGCCTTATCCAGTGTACACGGGGATTTGTTATGTATAGGTGTGCTCGTTTGTACGGTGTATACAGATGCCGTCGTCGTCTTCGATCGTATATGCTTTAGCGGGTTCGAGTGCATGACCCGCTATGGGACTGCCGCATCCTACCATAGGTGTATTTAGTGGAGGGAGTAACTACACTCAGGGTGTAGGAAAAAAATTTACCCTATATATATATATATATATATATATAGGGGAAAGTATAATCTGTAGCCAGCTACAAAATACTATATTCTGTAGCCAGGCCGGTGGAGCGCACCACCAATGCCCAACCGCACCACCTGATCATCTTTCATTTACTGCAATGCATGCAGCCATGCAGGACGTATACATATTAATTAATGACATCCCTTCATCAGCACTGCGGTAATTACGCTAATTTGATTTTAGGAATTTGAAATCCAGTCCCTTGCATGCAACGACCACAAGAGTTACTATAATTAGCACACAAATATTCCAGGCGCACGCAAATGATCTTGTTAGGATAATTAGCACATCTTCCAGTTACGATAATTAGCACGAGCTGTAAATATTTACGAGAAATGTAATATGTACTAGAATTATGATGAATTTTTAGAAGTTACGAGAATTCCAGTGGTTTTTAGATTATAATTATAGTAAATTTACTATAACTTTTATCATGATGTTTTTCTAGTAGGTCCATACGATAATCAGTAGGGAAGTTACTATTTTTTTCTCTGTCACGATGGTATGATGAATGATTTACTATAATGTCATGAAAAATAGAATACTTCCATATTTACTATGGATAGTCACATAATAATAATATATAATAATTACGGTAAACTTACAATCTTGACATTCTCAGGACACTCAGGAGCAAGTTACAAGAAACACTGATTCATGCATGTGAAGTAGGAACAGATTGTTTATACCATAGAACCTATACATATCTATGATAAAAGAAAACGTGCGAGCACGGATTTTGCTCGGTAATTTCCCACAAGGCATAATCTTCATCGTAAATCATCATCTTATCTGAAATAGTAAAAATATATTAGTAACAAGATGATTAAAAAGCAACAGTTTCTAGTACAGTATAAAATCAGGATGATGAGGAAAGTGTGCCACGTATATATCGAACACGTATGTGTGAGCAGTGACGCAAGGAGGTGAGGCTGCATCTGGAACATCTTCGATGGGAGCCTCTCTAATCGGCGGATGACCAATATATATATGGGAGTACAGTTTAGTTAATACTGAAGGATACTGCCATGACGTGGTGCACGATTGGTAAGGTGCTGCTAGCCTAATCCAATGGCGGACATGAAACTCCCAAATCATCATGGCTAATCAGACAAATAGAGAAAAAAGATTTGAAATTAATCTACAAAGAAGCACTAGTTCAAACCATAAATCTAATCGGCTCAAAACTTACCGGGAGATATGAGCAGCGGCGGCTGTTGCTGGTTACGCCGCCGTGGCTGCCATCTAAGCGAGGTGGGTCGGTCGGCACCTGTGAGCCCCGTGCTCGTGGGTCGAGCCACGCCGACGACGTACCTCATCCGCGTGGCGGAGGAGCAGTGGCCGCCGGTCGATCAGCATCGGGAGAGAAGCAGCCACGCTGCTGCGAGCGAGCAGGCCACGTCTCGCCGCTGGGATCCCCGTGCGCGTGGATAGAGCCACGTCGATGCCGGACCGCATCCACGCGCAAGATGAGGGTGCGCGGAGGAGCTGCTGCGGTCGCCGGTTGCGCCGCCGTGAGGGAGAACCGGCCATGTTTGTCGGTGCGGGAGGACCTGAGGAGACGATCCAGTCTATACATGCCTTTCATCTGACCGGGCATCTCTCAAATGAGTCTGAGCGCACCTAAATTAGGGGAAGGAGGCAGGCATCATGCAAATTGAATCACTGCATGCATGCAGTGCGTCTATTAATTTTAGTAATGGAGGGACCGCATACCGAGTCAAAGCACATGCGTGAGGGCCTGGTGCGCTCGCCGGTCGATGGTTGGGTCCTGCGTTTTTTATACTGACCGGACCCAGAAAACCGCCGGGGTCCGAATCGGTAAACGGTCCGTTACCGTAAACCGGCCGTAACCGGACGGTTTGGAATTTGAATTCGTTTGAATTCAAACGGCGCCGCGAACGGTAAAAATCCGGTAAACCGGCGGTTTTGAGCGGTTTACGAAAGCGGTTTGAGCGGTTTACGAGGGTTTGAGCGATTTGAACGGGTTTTTTCAAAATTCAAAATGTAATTTTTTTTATAAAATGCTAAAAAAATTTCTAAAAATACTTCATGATTTGTAGAATCCAATGATGTCAAAATTACTTAAATTTGAGTGTGTTTAGTATGTTTTTCGACCTTCATGATTTAATGGGCCTTAATGGGCGGTTGTGTATTTTTCTTTTTCTTTTTTTTTTTCAAACTTAGATTTGAAATTTTTATACCAAACCAACTCAATTTGACAAATTTTTTATACCATTGGCTTCTATAAATCATGAACTATTTTACAGAATTTTTTCAACGATTTTTTTTTTTCAAATTTTAAATTTTAAATTTGCCTTCTTTTATCTTGGCCGGTCCGTAACCGGACCGCCCCAAGATAAACGGTAACCACGGTTTACCGTCCGGTAGAAAAAACGCAGTCCGGCTACAAAATTTGATATTTTATAGCTAGCTATGGACTAATACTTATATATATATATATACACCCAGAGTACCTACACTTTCTATACACCCAGAGTACCTACACCCACAAGAGTATACCACACGCAGGTCGATGACGCTCCCACTAGTCCGGCGTGGCTAACGGGTTTGGATCTGCATGTGACGTACAGGAGCGTGCGCTTATCTCGCTAATCACGGACCACGCGGCATGCATGGCCGTAGTTACCAGTCTCTTTGCATGGTCGTAGTTACCTAGTATTTTTTTAAATATGACGTGCATGTATATACTTAGTTTCTTCAGAAGTATGTATAGATACTTGCTTCTTGCCGCGATTAGTATCTATTCATACTTGTTTAATCTAAACTGCAAGGAGTATATACGCATACCTTTTTAGAACCGAGTATATGCGTATACTTTTTTTTAGAACCGAGTATTTGTTCATACTTTTAAAATAGGAGTATGTATGCATACTTTTTATAAGAAATATTTATTCATACTTTTTATAAAAGTATGTATGCATACTTTTTTATCAGGAATATTTATTCATATTTTTTCAAACCAGCATGTGCATAGACAATCTTTGCAAGAGTATGTATGTATACACAGTCTAGCTTTGTGGCCTCCAATCGATCAGCTGGTCCATGTTCACGCTCTCACGGCCGCCTAGTTTTTCCCTCACCATGAATCTGCATGCATCTACTAAGGAATTAGTGAAAAATCATTGTTTATTTTTTTGAATCACAAAAGAGTCAATTACCATTAGAACGAATTGAGTTAAAATTTACGGATGAATGTAAGTGGTTAAGAGTATGGATACGTACGTAGATACGCACTGAACTACTGATTAAGAGTATGCATGCATCCCCTGCGATCTCTCGATGGATAAACTGGAGGCCCGTAAAGATTAGAGCTAGACCGGATTAGATGCGAGGGGCAGAGATCAGAGCCACGCACCTGTTCGCCAGTTGGCACCAATCAAACCTGTTCGCACAGCAGCAGTCAGGAAAACTAAGACGTAGCATCATATCCCCCGTCCGCCGCCGGATTAGATTCAATCAAATAAACAAATTGATCACAACTGTTTGCTTGGATTAGGACTGTAGCCGGTACCTGGAATCCATCGAGGGATGCGCCTCATGATCACGGCATCAAAATGTCCGCCGTCACCAGTGCAGACTCGAACCGTCGGACGGAGCGAGCAAAGCCGCCACCGCCGCCGCTGCACAGGTTGTGGGCGTTGGACGTACGCCCGCAAATGACGAACGAATCTCCTTATATATTCATTGTGTTAACGGGTCCATTTAAATAATCTGCTTAACCCCGCCGCTAAACCATCGGGAGGCTCCTTCGTTGTTATATGCGCGTGGGTGTAGTTACTCTAGGGTGTAGGAAAAATTTACCCTATACATATATATATATATATATACTCTCTTCATTTCAAATTATAGTTCACTTTGATTTTCCTTTTCTAAATACAATGGTTTTGCTATACATCTGGTTTATACACTATGTCTAAATAGTAAAAGAAATAGATTAAAAACCCAAAAATGAACTGTAGTTTAGAATGGATGGAATAATTTTTGTAGGTAGGGGAAGAAAATATCTCTCGTAGGGGTAGTGCCGTAGTGGACTGGAGTTTAAAATTTATTCGTGCGAATCGTATCGAGTCGTTCCTTATTTTAAACTAGCATCTTATCTTTTTTTTTTTATTCTTTTATTGAATGAATGGCCTTACCTTTAATGTATTCTCCCATGTACAAACTCGGTACACTAGTCCGCATTAGGCATTATCCAATAATGCCATTGCTCGCCAGTGATGTCATCCGCCCATCATCATCCGCGCATGGAAGCACGTAATCCGCATTATGATTCCGTGCATGATATTGACACGATCTGGTCACTTGCATTGCATCGCCATGGCCATGGGTGTCCGTCTCCTCATGGGTCGCGCGTGGTGCAAGTTGTCACTTGTCATGTCTCACGTGTGTCGTTATGTGCGCGCTCCGTTTTGTGGTACGATGCACCGAGTAAAACAGGAGTCAAAATATTTGTTGTAAAACACATGTCGGAGGCGGTTAGGATCTTTTTCACTTTGTCTCTCACGCAGTCGATACAGTGGATAAAAGTAGTAGAACATATAAACACGAGAGAAATGGGGACACTATTATTCTTTATTCCTCTCAATTGTTTACGCTTAATTACACTTGTTTTCCAAGATCATGTGGTTATTTGGGGCTTATTAAAACCACTCTAGGTAATGGTAAACCTTGACTCACTATTGCGAGAAGCAGTGAGGGACATGAGTGACAGAGAGTGACAGATGCGTACGGTGGTAGCTTGTTGTTTCTGCTGCTACGTACCTTGTTTTGGGCCCACCTCCACACTGTGCTGCTGGCCGGTTTCAGTGTATGTTGTACTAATATAAGCAGAGCGCAGCAGCAAACAACAATCATGGCAGTACTGTGGCATGGCGAAGCGTGGCGCCATCCAAACAGCAGCCGTCGTGCCGTGGCGGCGTCGGTGTGGCGTGGCGAACAGAGGGGCTGAACCAAACAACCCCTAAAATGCTAACCGTTAATTGTACAAAGTGTCGGACATTTAGCTTCATAAGAGCAAGTATTACAAGCCTATATCGAGTCGGCAACTACGTCGACGAAAACCAAGCGATTTGATCTGTTGCATAGGTGTTGTGTCTTCCATTGGTTGTGCCAAGCTGCTGGACCACAAACGCCATTAAATGTAGGTGGAGCCCGCCACCACCAGCTTGGCACATTGGGTGAGCTAGAGCGCTAGTGGCCGGTGAGTAGGAGAAACCATTAATCTTGCTCTAACACTATGTTGTACAAAATCCTGGATGGGTAATTGATGATAATATTTTTGCTGTATGCGGAGGACTATTAGGCTTGAGCTCGTCCATGTGACCTTAGAGGATACCATGAGAAAATAAATTTTGCTTTTGTGCTATGTGATGTAGAAGACTAAATCCTTTAGGCGGTCCCAATGGGCTATTAATGTTAGTTTCTATCCTCATTAAATACATTGCCACATAAGCAAAGATGTGATAAACCAGTCTAATTATGAAGAAAGAGAAGGAAAGTTGATGAAACCGTTTCTTGGAAGAAACGACGTCTACTCGCACAACGAGAGACGAAGAAATCGCTAATTTCCCGTTGGGTAGAAACCAGCCACGTCTATCTGGCCCATGACAAGACTTTCTCCTCCGCGCTCGCTACCTCGCCGTGCGGTCGTCCCCTAGGCAGGCCACGTCTGGCTTACACCCAGGCTGCGTCGCTAGTTTCTCGTCACGGCCTGTTGGACTCAGCCTGTTGGACTCCACGACTGGGCGAATGGTGTCGCGGCCTGTTGGACTCCACTAGACCGGTACCTACTCGCACCCTACAAAAGATTAAAACTAAGAAATTTGTACACCCTACTACAAAAGATAATGGAGAGAGTATTGTAAGTGCAATCAAGCTCTAAGTGGGTTTTGGCGTTGATGACCACCGAATTAGGGGACTAATGAGATTTACGAAGATGACATGCAGGGAATAAAATATGGAGTTGATGTACAGGTCCAAAGGCACCCATTAAGCGAGATGGTGGTGTTTTCCGGATCAAAGGCGTTTAAATTATTTCATATTTCGAATCTTGAGTTTAGGAAATGCCGTACTATCAAGAGGGATCCTAGGATTCTCGGTACACGTGGACCAAGTGCTCTAATCTCATTTCGGACACTAAACATCACTCCAAGCCCGACCAGGCCAGCTTCTACACATGATTCTCACCTTTTCTTTGTCGGGGCTAAGCGGCGGCGCCAGCGTGTCGATCTTGGCGATGCCACACTTAAATCCTACCGTTGGTCCGTGGGGTATAAATACCCATTCTACCCCTCCTCCCACAACGGTCACCTGGCTCACTCTTCTTCTTCCTCTCGGCTGAGCGAGCCAAAAACACCTCTTGCTCTCTCTCTCTCACTCCTCCATTGAAGCACCTTGAGCTCCCCACTCAATCTCTCACTTCCCACCACAGGGGATTTTTTTGAGGGAAAAGGCAAAGAAACTCGATTGGAGACCGGATCTACTACTTCCCCCACTCAAAAGAGCATTTGGTTCACGTTTGGCCGGAACCCTAGGGTTCTTTACTCTTGAGCTTGCTCCTAGACGGCTAGGCGTTGCCCTTGAGCTTGCCCTCTTCGTGTGGCGGCCTTGGGAGGTTTGTAACCTCACACAAAAGCAATACATTACCCCACATCTCTAGGGTTAACTCCCTAGACTTGTGAACGAGGGAAAAAGCAAGCCGGTGGGCAAGCTAAGCCTTGTGTGGCAACCTCAACAACGTGGGCGTAACCCGGCCTTGTGTGGCGGCGAACCACGTGGTCAAATCCTTGTGTCACTCGTGTTCTTTACATTCTTACATATATTGTCTTGTGAGATAGGGCTTCGACCCGATCTACTTTGTTGCGGGGTTTCTATCATATTTGGCTATATTTACGTGAAGTATTTGTGTGCGGGAACAAGGGTGAATCACTAGAATCACTCACATAGCTCTCGAATTCACCCCGAGTCACCTCGACGAGGTGACCAGCGGCCCGGTGCCGCTCGAGGGGCAAAGCGATGCCGCGCGCCCCCGGCAGCGGCGTCAAATCGGTTTTACATCACTCTCTGTCTGCATGCATCCGGTTTCACGCGGCGGCGGCTGCGTGCCTATATCTGCAAGTGCAGCCTCTTTGTAATCGACAACAGCGTTTAAGTTTTAACAGTCGATTTCGGGGTCGATATTCAACCCCCCTAGGCTTCCATCAGATCCTACAAGTATTATATTAATATTTCTTATGTTCTAAATTGTAGGTCGTTTTGGCTTTTCTAGATGTATTTTTTTGCTATGCATCTAGACATAGGGCGCGTTTGGATGCAAGCCATCACCTGCCACTCCAAGTGTGGGCGCTGCCCAACCTTTGCACATTTTTGCCATGCTACTGGGCGGAAGAGCGCCAAACCCTGCGGGCGAGTTGTGGCGATGAATTTGGCGCCGCACCGGTGGCGAGCTTTTCTACTAGGAAGAGTAATGGCAGCCACGGAATTGGACGGCAGAACCAAACAGCAACCATGGGAGGAGTGGCGCCCTTGACTGTGACTTGGCAAGGTGGGCGCGGAACCAAACACCGCCTTGCTCCCGTGGCGCCCGTAGGCGTGGTGTGGCGATATGCGCCACAAACCAAACACCCCCATAGTGTATAACTAGGTTCATAACAAAAGAAATGTATTTAGAAAAGCCAAAGTGGTAAATTGGAATGGGGAGTACCTAAGCTAGGAGTAGGCAGTAACCAAGACATGCTATATAGAAGATATTGCAATGACATGATCCAACAATGGCTACATCGCTAATAGCCACTAGCGTTCTAATAACATTTGGTTAGTCTAGTCAGGATGTAGATGAAACACCAATGAAATAAACTAACATAGGCTTTATTAATAACAATCATAAATGTTCAAACACATTTTTTAAGCATGGGAGACCTTGCACACGTGGATGAAGTGACAACTAGGAGAACTCTCCGCGTTGCATGAGGAAGTCAGTGATGGTTCTCATATTATTGTTATTGGCCATTGGGATATCGATTTTTTGGTATAATATAGAAATGTAAGCAGCAAGATATGGAAAACCAAAAAGTACAAAAGCATTCTTTGCTATTGTGTTTGTATTGTTATGTGAAGGGAAACTAATAAGAGACTAAATTCGTGGTATTTACATGTATTATACTTAATTAACTGAGATCCTAAACAGTGTGTAAACAGATAAAGCTGCAGCAAGCATGTAGGTGTATATAAGTAATAGGGTAACATGCAATTGTTTTGGCATGAGTAACATGTAAATTCTGCGCGAGGTATCGTGGTCCATCTCGATTTGCCGACGGTGAGCAGAAGGCATCGAGGAATTTAGCATTTATATGATTGTACGTCGACACAAATCATAAAAATTAGATAGGATGATGGCAACCGGCAAAGAAGGTGGTTCCAAGTTTTTCAGAAAAAAAAACTGTGAAGTATTTTGATATTGGTAAAGCTCTGGTTCCAAAAGGTCAGCACAATATTAGATAAATTTAATTATGAGAAGAATGTATATAGATTTAGTACGCAAAAAAATCTGAACATTTCCATTTGATGAAATGGCAGATTCAACAACAGATTTACTAATTGGTTAAAGCAACTTTGCAAAAGGAACCTGTATGGACTATAAGGTTCAGTACCAATTTGTAGAATGTAACTGCGCACTGCTGTTTGGTAATGCCATGCCTCAGCTGCTTCCCCAGTGCCCTCTACACTTTCTTCAGTAGATATGTCATTGAACAACACAATCAAGATTCAACAGGTCAGGACAGCAACACATAATTCAGTAAATTCCTAGAGACTCAAGTTAATACATTTGAAAGGTTATGCAGTCTTCAGAAGGTAGAGAAATAACAAAGCATGTTATACTAATATGGAAATAGAATCATCTGATATAAAATTATATTAAGTAGGGAATGGACCTGTTGGCATGTTAGGGCCACGGTTGCCGAATACTGAGTGTCCATATATCTATTATTATATACAAAGGGAAATA
The DNA here is from genome assembly GCA_015847255.1 of Hyparrhenia diplandra. Lineage (NCBI taxonomy): Eukaryota > Viridiplantae > Streptophyta > Magnoliopsida > Poales > Poaceae > Hyparrhenia > Hyparrhenia diplandra. The sequence goes on along the minus strand of JADLZK010007387.1, from coordinate 56,898 downwards.
ATCCTATACGGCAGAATGTATATGCAAGAGCAAAATGACCAAATAGCAGAAAAACATGGAGAGGAGGCCATTTTATTTGTATAAATTGAGATCCACGAATCTTCTTATACAGCAAGCATGCATCGTATAATGCTTGTATCACAACTGGAAGCTCTACATTTGTTGTTGTAGACATCTCGCTTGAAATGTATTGAACCATCGCTGGCATTATGCCTGTAAACAACCAAAGTTTGAGTATTAATTAGATCGGTTCTGATTTGTACCTCAAATTAGAGACATCTGGAGCTTACCGTCTGGGGCAGCGTTGGAGCAGCACCGCCGTTGTCTCCCTAGCGTGGCGGCGCCGTGGCGAGATGACGACCCGATCGCGCCGTTGCTAGAACCTTCATGCCCGGCCTCCTCGAGCTAGGTGCGGCGGGGAGAGGAAGATGTGATGGCGGCGTGTAGTCGGAGGTCGACGCGCTGGAGGGGAAGGGCGTCGCCCGTGCGTGTCGCGAAGACGCGGCAGGTGCGGGCGGGCCGTTGTGCACCAGCCGCGGGGAAGGGATAGCACCGTGCCACCGTCGGCTACGGCGTGCGGGCTCGCCCGAAGCGGGTGTGCCGCCGCCTTTCGGAAGCGATAGCTACTCGGAGGCGTGGCATGGGGATCGTGTCGCCGCAAAGAATAGTCGATCGAGGTATATATGAATCTTATTACAAAAATGAAGAGACGCAACGTCTGCGTGATTCGGCAATAATTATACACGCTAACGCTAGTCGGTGGTGGAGAGGAAAAAAAAAAAAAAAGCTGATGGCGTTTTTTTATTAGGCCTTCATGGTCGGCCGAAGGATTTGTTGGGCACGCCAATGGCTCTTCGGTTCCTATACCACCATATGCATGTACGCACGCGTTGATGATCGCATCGACATGGTGGGGAGATGCTAGCTGCATGCATGATTAAGTTTAGTGATCATGGAACCCACGATGACGTGGCTTAACCACAAAGCATTTAAAAAACTCCTAAGTGAGGGTTTCTCATATAGAAGTTTTAGATGACAAAATAGAACCACCTCCTATGATGAGACAACACGCAAAGTCAAAACCCCTCTCCATGCGAACACTTATCCATTAATAACAATGATGTTGTACGTGCAGGTGTAGGAATAGCTCATATTAAAGATAATGATGTGTTTTAAATAACATTAAGAACTAATAGGATCAATTACTATCAGTTATAAGAGAAGGTTTAAACAAGACATCAATAAACATTTATTTTCATGTTATATTATACTTAAAGCCGTTTAAAATTGTAGTTCGTTTGATTTTTTCACTGCCTTATTTAAAAATTTGTACAAAATATCACTTCATTTGTTTTGTGACATGCTTTATTAACAAAATATATCCTCAAGAATGATTTAAATTTGATTATGTTTTGCATAAACTTTTTGAATAAAACGATAACGAGTGGTGTCGAAGAAGTCAAACCAATTGAAACTGAGGATATATGCAACATTTTTATTTGATCAAACAATTACCTCTGCTGAGTGCTGACTCGCGTCAGCGTCGACGTCACCGATTCCAAGCGCACGCACGTCCACAGGAAGGAAAGGGAAGGGAAGAGAAGGGGGGACGGCTTTTCTTCTTCCTCTGCGTGCGTGGCAAGGACTCGTCGAGGCTGCTTGACCAAGCTGACCAGACCCACCTTGGAAGGTGCCGTGGGTCCAACTGCTCCACCGGGGACGGTCAAATCTCATCCAGATCCGGTGGTTCCAGTCGGCCGTTGCTCCTCGCCGTTCCCGTGCTCGTGCTACCAGCTTTTGTTGTCCGCTCGGAAACGCCCGCGCGAACGAAACGGCGACGCGCTTGGTGGCCCACTCACCACCACTGTTATCGGATTCCTGATGATGTTCATGGCCCAGCCCGGATCCGACAAATGCTGGTACCAGTTCATCATCCAGAGTCCAGACCCGTGCAGTGCACAGGAGGAACCTGCCGCGTCCGTCCGTGGCTGCACTGCACGTTATAAATTCACCCGCTCTCGCCTCGAGTCGTCGTCTCCCTACCCGCGCCCGCAGCGCACCGCACCAACCCCGCTTTTCCTCCTAAATCAATCAATCACGCTCACGCCCAAAACCAAAACCCAAACAAAACTTGTCCTCCCACGACAATCGCCGACGTCGCAGGGGGAGGCTTCGCCGGAGCAGCAGCGCCGACGGTAAGCCATTCCCGCCCCCTCTGGCGCCTTCCCCGTTCTCGTAAGCCGCGAGAGGAGAGTCGCCCAGCTCGGCTTCCTCGGGTTCGTTCGGCTTGTACCAGATCTCGCCTTCGGACGGGGATTTTGATTTCTATTGGAATTCGAGCTTGTTTGCTTAACAATCCGGCGGCGCGCGCTCTGATGTGATTGCAGGTTGTTTGGTCCGTCTCAGTCCTCGTCCGGCGCAGCGGTCCAGGCGAGCCTAGCATGGCTTCGATTGCGCCTCCGTCTTCCTCCGTCGCCGCTGCCCTCACCCGCCAACCGTAAGAAGCTGCCTGCGCCACTCTCTCGCCCCTACTCTTGCTTGTTCGCATGTTTGCGCCGGCAGGCTCTCCTCGGTTTCTTCTTTAGGAAACAGGAGGGAGCAGTGGGCGTTGCTCCTACTGACATATCTTTGTGGCTCCATCGGTTTGTTGATCGTATTCGATTTGGTCTGATTTGGAGCACAAAAATCGGCACCAACACCCCACGATTTTGTATGGGTGACACAAATATGTCTCAACCTGTGACTCTGTGAGGACTAGTTAGTAGGAAACCAAACAACTGAAGAAACGCACGACAACCTAGTTGCAATTGGATTACAGAATCAACTTATACATTTTTTTCACTTGACAGTGATCTGAAAGAGTACCCTTGGCAATTGAACTGAGCTAGAGAAAAATTTTGGGTTTCTGAATGCCTATTTGTGACAATGCAGGGTGCAGTTCTTGAAAGAGTGCAGTGTATCCAAGGAGACAAAGGGACATATCTGCAGTTTCTTCACTGCAAATTCAAACAGCACCAAGGTGAAATCAGTGAGCTTAAGAGTAGCATCATCCTTCAAAAGTGATGGTGGTTATCCAGCTGGCGGTGTCTCTGGGAATGGTGACACGCTGTTGCCAAAGAGCACATCCATCCGTGGCCAGGACCATCCGGTCGCTGACCCAATACTCCCAATGGATTCCATGATTACGCCAGAAATCCTATCTACTAATTTGGCACGTGTCGTGGAGAAGTTCTCAGATGATGACACAGATACTGAGCTTGATTTGGATAGTCCGACAGAGGGCTTTGCATCGATTGCAGATGCCATTGAGGACATACGTCAAGGAAAAGTTAGTATATCTTAAAATTTACTTATGATATCTTGTATTTCCTTCTCATCTAATGCTGTGCTAACATTGGTTTGTACTTGAAGCTTGTGATTGTTGTTGATGACGAATCAAGGGAAAAATGAAGGAGATCTGATAATGGCTGCCTCTTTGGTTTACCCCAGAGGCTATGGCTTTTATAGTAAGGCATGGGACAGGAATTGTTTGTGTCAGCATGAAAGAAGATGATCTGGAAAGACTGAACCTTCCTTTGATGGTTACCACAAAAAGAAAACGAGGAGAAGCTATGCACTGCTTTCACTGTTACAGTGGTATGATATTATCATCATTATTTATTATTTTGATGTTGATATGGTAATCTTTTGTTGTTTCTTGTCAGAAGTATCTACACGTAGCATTGTTGTCTTCACGATTGGCTTCCTTATAAAATAAATATCTCATACGCTTGAGCTGTGTTTATTACATGCTGAATACTCGATCGTTGATTGAGTGAATTTTTGTTCATGCTTAGATTTCTAGAACAGCTGGTTATCCATTTGAATTCGGTTTGGTATGTGATTTTGTTGTCTTGGAGCCTGTTTTTCGTAAAAGGGGAAAATACTTCCTTCTTTACTGTTCCTGCTACCTTCCTTTTTGTGGCAATGAATTTGAGATAATTCTGTATTGTTCTTTTTTGACAATGTGTTTACTGTTTTGCCACATGATTTGTTTGCTCTTTCTTCATTGTTCCATTCAGATAATGACTCTGCAATACTTACATTGTAAATATTAGAAGGGAGCTAAGTTTAATTCTTTTTTATCTTTAGGCTTACTAAGTTAGTGATGCTTAATTGCTTATAGCTGTCTATTTCAATGATTTAAGGAAATATCTATCCAACTTGCCTTAATTTATGATCTGGTCCCTATGAAACTAATCCATTGTTTTTCTTTGTCTGCTACTGAGCTATGTATGTGTAATGTTTTGCTTCTCAGGATGCAAAAAGAGAGGGCACAACTACAGGGGTATCTGCCAAGGACAGGGCGAAAAACTGTCATGACTCTTGCATCTCCTGACTCTAAGCCTGAGGACTTCAACCGCCCTGGTCATATTTTCCCTTTGAAATACAGAGAAGGGGGTGTTCTGAAACGAGCTGGACATACCGAGGCATCTGTTGACCTTGCCGTGCTTGCTGGATTACCTCCTGTTGCTGTCCTTTGTGAGATTGTTGATGATGCAGATGGTTCCATGGCTCGCCTACCAAAGTTGCGTGTGTCTTTGCTGAAAGGGAGAATTTGAAGATTGTATCTATTGCTGACTTGATTAGGTGAGTTTGAATTACAGAAACTTCAGCTTCTGATGCTTGGCATGTTGTTACTAAGACAGTAGTCAACATCTAGCTAGCAAAAAAAAGCAAGCAAAAAAAAAAAGGGAGGATCTGATAGTGTTTTCCGGCACTGGCCTACATTTTTTTCCTCTATCCTGGTTGTAACATATGATTCAAAGTGAGGTACTTCATGTGGTTGCAAGATTTATTTTTTTTTTTTTTTTTTTTTTTTTTTGAACAAGTATGGTTGCAAGAATCATATTAGTTCCTAGGCTATGTGCAAGCCTCTTCGGTGTTCTTATGTTCTGTTGCTGGTGATCCTTGTGATATTGACTGGTATGCTAACAGAATTTTATCTGTTGCAGGTATAGGAGGAAAAGAGACAGGCTGATTGAACGTGCTTCTGTTGCACGCTTGCCTTTGAAATGGGGCAAATGTCAGTGCCTATTGCTACAGATCTGTTATTGATGGCATTGAGCATATTGCCATGGTGAAAGTAAGTCGCTGCAGTACTATTTTGCCTCGAGGTATTACTGTTTGTACAACACCTGATCTAATTATTAATCACATACCCAATGATCGGCAGGGTGATATTGGTGATGGCCAAGACATTTTGGTGAGGGTGCACTCTGAGTGCCTCACAGGCGACATTTTGGATCCGCAAGATGTGATTGTGGTGACCAGCTTGCAATGGCAATGGAGATGATTGAGAAGACTGGAAGGGGCGTATTAGTTTATCTCCGTGGACATGAAGGAAGGGGTATTGGTCTGGGCCACAAGCTTCGTGCTTATAACTTACAGGATGATGGGCGTGATACTGTGGAAGCTAATGAGGAACTTGGTCTTCCTGTGGACTCACGGGAATATGGGATTGGGGCACAGGTAAAAGACGAATTATCGCTCAAGTTATTATGGAACCTTTCTCCATAACACTTCCTTTTTTCTGAAGTCTGCTCGTATAGGGAAGTATAGTATCATATAATTTTCTAGAGCTCCAACTTGAATTTAGTTGAAGGAATTGAAGAATGTCATGCCTGTTGCAGTTCTGAAACTGTACATCTAATGAAGTAACCCTATCATGTAATGAGTAGGTCACTGACATTTCACTACTTTGCAGATATTACGGGATCTAGGAGTCCGTTCAATGAAGCTAATGACTAATAACCCTGCAAAAATATAGTGGTCTCAAGGGTTATGGACTGAGCATTGCGGGCAGGGTGCCCTTGATTACGCCAATTACCAGCGAGAACCGCAGGTACCTGGAGACCAAAAAGAACAAAGATGGGACATGTATATGGATTGGCTAACACACAGGCTAACCAACCAAGTGGCAGCCAGAGCACAGAAGAGAAGCATTAGGGCCAACAAAACACGTGTCCATCACAATTTCAGCCTCATGGCACAAAGAGTGATACTATTTCTTCTTTTGGGGAGTTCCTGAAATCTTCTCCCTGATATTTTAGTAGATTCTTTCACAAAGAAAGCGATATTTCAGTAGATCGATTTGTTCTTCAATTGTAACTGTAGGTTTGGCTAATGAGCCTAATAATCAATGGTAGGTTCCAAGATGGCCAATAATGAAATACATGGAGTTTGTTGTCGATGCTGTAGTTGTCTGGGGATGAGCTCTGTCGCCTTGGTGTAGTTGGCCCGATGGAGTTGTGATGGAATGGTACAGTGGCGGAGCTAGCCTAGGATTTTGCAGCAGGTTATTCAACGTACAAAAATAAAACAATGCAAATAAGAAATGTATTGGGAGTTGAAATGTTTAGTATTGCTTTTGTTTTAGTTTTTTCAAAAAAAAAGTTTCGTGATGTTGGGCTTGTCACTGAAAACTGTACGTGTGAACTAACCCCTACTTCAACCCGCAGTGTCCTACCAAAGTACAGTAGTCAGGAGAAACTTTTTTTTTTTGGGGGCGGAAAGCCTGTACAACCTCTGCCTTTTTGTCAAGAGAATTTGGAATTGTTGGAGCGTGCTGAATAATTTTCCCCGTTGCCCCAGTTGGTTTGCGATGTGATCTTGTGAGTTCGTTCGCTGAAGTTGAGAATGATCGATCCGCGCAAGCTCTTCGTCTCATGTATAAATCTTGTCAGCCGCAAGTTGAGATCTCGTTTGCAATTTCGACTAATCTGCCGGCCTCGTCAGATTGACGTGAGGCTGTGAGCCGACTGCTCTCAAGCCTAGTGGCCCGGCGGTCGCCGACTCCCAACAACCCCGGCGTAGCCTGCGTGGCTGCGTGCGTGCTTTCGCCAGCCACCGTAGCAGAGCCAACCGAAAACAGCTGCCTCGGCCTCCGTCAGCCACTAGTACTCAGTCCACTGCAGATACAGAAGTCACGCGTCATGATCGTGACTCCCGCGCGCCTTTCGCGTCGCGTCGCGCTCCCGCGGGCAAAGTTTTTCCCACACGCACCGCGTCGCGGACTCGGGGGGCAAAGTTTAATGCGAAGGCGCCAAGAAGTTTACTGCAGGCCCTTCTTCTCCCTCCCTCCGTGGCGTTCCCGTCTCCCTCGTTCTCACACTCCGTCCGTCGCCCACGAGCCAACGGCCGGGCCGCGCACCGGCCTGACGTTACCGGCTGCATCGATGGTTCCTCCGCCGCGACCATCCGCCGACCCTTTGCACTGCGGCGTCGATCCCAAACGTCCTCTCCCGTGCCCGCCTGATGAGTTTGTACCTCCACCGCCGCCTTACCATCTTCCTCCTGGTCCCTCCTCACACGGCCGCAGCACCTTCGTGACCGCCCTCATCATCGCCCGTCCCGGTGCTCGCCTTCCTCGTCCTCTGCATCTCCATACTCATCTTCGTCCGGCGCAGGCGTCTGCGGCGGCGAGAGGCGCCCTCGAAGCCGCCCAGACCCCGCGGCGCCCGCAACCTTCCCCGACGACGACGGGCCCGGGGAGAAGATGAAGTCGTGCACCACGTGTGGCACATCCGAACCGTGGGGCTGGACGACGCGGCGATCGAGTCCATCGCGCTCACGCGGTACCGCGCCGGCGGCAGCGTGCTCGGCGCCTCCGACTGCACCGTCTGCCTCGGCGAGTTCCAGGACGGCGAGCTCCTCCGGCTGCTCCCCAAGTGCGCCCACGCGTTCCACGTCCAGTGCATCGACACCTGGCTCCGTGCCCACGTCAGCTGCCCGCTCTGCCGCGCCGACGTGACGATGGACGCAGCCGCCGACGCCGAGCAACCCCGGGCGCCGATGGTGCCGACGCCTCGGCCGAACAGTCCGCGAGCAATAGCCGAACCATGGAACTGGAGGAGCGGCCCGGTCAGCAGGCCAACGAGCAGCAAGAGCTGCGTGTCCAAATCGACCGGCCCGACCACCACAGCTCGATGGACCGACCACGTCGGCACCCTGGAGATCGGGCACAGAACTTTCGGCGGGTGGCTTCCATGGACTCACCGTGGCCGCCGTCGGCGTCAGCCGAGGAGGCTCCTGAAGACGAGCAGGACGATGGCGAGAAGCAGGGGATACGCGGTGCTGTCTGCTGCGAGGTGTCACCAGAACCTGGTCACCAGCTGGATCGCCCCGCCATGAAGAGGTCGTTTTCAGCCAGCAGCCGGTGGACGCTCCTCTCGCGGCATTGCCGCACGCGCAGCTCGCTTCTGCCGCTGTGATACAACGGAGATCTCTACCTGCTGCGTAAGGAAGGAGGATGGAATTTTGCCTGTCACTGATCACGCTTGTTTCTGCTGATACTCTGTACAGTTTGCAAGTTCAGCGCAGAGGGTTTGCTCTACAGTCACACCTGCATTTCAGTCAGGTACAGGGAAAATGAAAGTCTGGCTGGAGAATCACTTGTATAGATACAGAACACCTCGTTTTTGAGACTTGTATGGTAGTATTCATCCTGTTCTTTGCAAGATTCAGAGGAATGCCTGGACTGGAATGCTGTATAAAATATACAATGTTCTTCCCGTAACTGAAATTCCATCTGTTCATATTCCTTTTAGCGATAATCTTCTATGAATATATGAGAGTGTCTTGATTTCCATGGTATGACTTTCCATGCATTTGGTTCTTTGAAAAACATCTACGAATGATAGTTCAAAACTTTGGGGAACTAAGTAGTTTGACTTTTTTTTATTACATACAGTTTGCTATGTATCTAGACATACATCATATTTAGTCTGCGAGAAATCGAGCTCTATTGACTTGAACCAAATAACATCAGTAGATGAATTCATTATGAGATTAAGTTTAAATGTCAATAGTAGTATTTCTTATGCATCGTAAACATGATTTTATATATTTAGTCACCAAACTTAGATCGTTTGACTTCTGGAGATATAAACTTCTTTAATTTCAGACTGAGGGAGTAAAGTTTTACAAAACATGTAATGTGAAGACTTATACTCTGTGGTCATAAATATTTTGAAAAAACTTTTTTGAGAGATATGTGGAAAGACGGAAGGATGTGCATAAAAATAAAATTAAAAGGGATGTGAAAAAATAATAGATGGGATAATAATAAGTGGGAAAACAAGTTTGTAAAAAAAAAAAAAAAAGAATTTAACTTTTAAAAAAAAAAACGACTACAAGAACATCCTATTACACGAAATGAATGAGGTAGACAGGATGCTTTTTATCTAATAGACTAGAAAAAGATAAAAAAGAAGGAAGGAGACAGGCAAAAGTAAGAAATGACCCATTTCAAATGGGATAGCTGGGAAGAGAACAAGGAATAAAAAGAAGGAGAAAAGGAGAAAAAAGTTTAGAGTAAAAGTGGGGGGCGTGTCACTGGCGAGCTGATTCGCGAGAACAGAAGAAGAATTTCGGTACGACGCACTGGGACACTACCCAAACCTTCTCGTTTACTTCTTTTTTTTTTTTTTTTTTGAGAATTGTTTACTTCTCTGGGTGTGTTTAGAGTCCAAAATTTGGATCTGAAAAAAAATTCGGGCCAAATTTTGGTCTGAAAATACTGTTTCGAACTGAAAAAAATACTTGTCGGATTCTGGCTGATTGGGCGGAATTGACACGTGTTCGCCGTTCGGCGAAGCTTCCGAGAAGTGCGGGGGCTGCGGCTTCGCCCGGCGACGAGCGGCAGCTCGGTCAACGGAAGGAGGGGGAGGAGCCGTCCGGAGGGAGGGGGCGGCGGCCGGGCGGCGCCCCGTCTTGCGGCAGCCGGCGGCAGCCTTGCGGGGCGGCGGCCGGGCGCGTGGTGGTGGCGGCGGCGGCACGGAGAGTTGGAGAGCTGAAGATATTTTTTTATTTGCTTGCTTATCCCCTAGAGATTACATGTCTCTTGCTTATATAACCCGACTAGTGGGACTTGTAATGTAAGCAATCTCTATAAGGTTTCCTTATACGATCGGAATACCTTTTACAAGCATATCCTAACTTATTCTTTCCTAATAAGGGCCTCCCTTATAGATGAGATATCCCCTTGCACACCAAAAAATTACCTAAGATAATCCTAACTTGAATATGAAGCAAACTCGAATCGTGACGGGAGAGGGAAGGCGGCGGCGGCAAGGGGCGCCGGCCCCCCCGCGCCCCCGCCCCTCTCGGGCCGGCCGGCGGCTGCCGTGTCGAGCCCATCTAACCACTCTCGGGGTGGCCCAATTCTGTTCATGACATCTCCCCACCGCTCGACGAGGCGGCGCGTCCCACGTGCCGCCCAACCCACCACGTAGGAGCGAAGGGCAGCCCGATCGGAGAGGTGACCACTCCGTGCCCGGCAGAAGACGAGAAGACCGCGCTTGTCGTTGTCGCCGTTGCGGTTTCTCGGGCGTCCTTGTCGGGCCGAAGGCGGTCGAGGTGGAGGTCGCCGAAGCAGATGCCGAACTTGAAGCTCAGCGGGGGCCGCACGAAGGGACGTTCCGCCCATGCACGACGCATGACGGAGGCGCTGGGTCCCCCGACACTCGATCATCCGGGCGGGTCGGGCGGAGGAGACGTGTAGGTGTAGGTCGTCGGCACTGTCACCTTAGCATGGAGCCGCTCGCAGTATGACGTGACGGATTGACGTGGACGGCGAGGAGGTGAAGTCGAGGGAGGCAACCGTGAGAGGAGGTCGCTGGCGTGCTCACAGGCGGCCCCAAATGATCTCCCCAAGCGTCCCATGCCGCACCCGACGGTGACGTTCCCAATGCGGAAGAAGATGTCGCCGTTGTTGTCGAAGAGGAGGACGGTGGCACCTCGATCCGCTTCGGGGGGGCGTGCCTGACGGAGGAGGACGTCGCCGGGGAACGCCTGATCATCCCGGGGCGATTGGGGAGGTGGAAGCCCATCGCTACGCCATGCAGCGGGGCGTTCTCCCCCATCATGAAGTCCCCGAGAAGCTCGAGGCGTGGAGATGTAGTAGCGGTGGAAGTACCTCACGCGATGCCATAGTGGAGGCTCCACTGCGCGCCCCGCCCCCGCGGCTTCGATGGCGTTGGAGATGATCCCAAGCTCCTTGTTGGTCGTCGTGGGCGGTGTAGCTCCGTGATCATGTCGTTTGACGTCGGTAGTCGATATGCGTCCATAGCAACAGCGAAGGCGCTGGCGGCCTGTATCGGTATCAACCGGGCGGCCATGATGTCGTCGTCAATGTTGCCGGTGCCGCCATTGGTGGCCGGCGTTGCCGGCGCGATCTTCCGGCGCCCGTCCCCGGCGTCGTCCGGCTCATCGTCGTTATATTGACGGGCGAGGTCGATGGCCTCCTCCATCGAACGGGCTCGAACCACTTTCGAGTGCCATCCCCGCGGCGAGGTGCGTAAGCCTTCCGATGAAGAGGTGGACGCGGTGGCGCTGTCCCTCAAAATCCATGCGTGATGCATAGACCTCGAAGACGTCAATGTAGTCGCCCAACTTGCCCCCCCGAGGGGCGCGTATGCCGCCCATGACGTCGGAGGTTTTCGGGCGGACCGAAGTGATGTCGTAGGCGCTGGTGAACTCGTCCCACTCGGCGGGGACTTCTTCTTGGACAAGTCGATGTACCGCATCTGCCGAAGACCGTGAGGTGGAAGGCGGCGTAACTCACGTGTGTCACGGGTCGATGTCCAAGTTGAGCTCGAAGAAGAGCTCCGGCTTGCGAATCCGAGAGGTCGGGGTCGTCGGTGCCGTCGAACTCCCCGGACTTGTAGACGCGTGGCGAAGCGGGGAGGGTGCAATCTTTACGATGGCGGCGATGCTAAGCGCCCGGTGGTGGCGCGGACAGGGGCTGGAGCGAGGGAGGGCACCGCGGGTGGCGCCTGGGGTAAGGGCGGGGCGCCGCGGGTGACGCCATCTCTGCGGAGAGTCATGCGCGGTCGCGGGTGTCGGAGGAGAGGAGAGGGCAGCCGGTGCTTGCGGTGTTGTCCAGGATGACGTCGATGACGGCCGGTGCGTCACGTACAGCGTCATCTGCCTCCTCAAGCTGGAGGATAGCAGGGTCGGAGCCGACGTCGAGGTTGTAATGACCCATTTGGTTCCAATGACATTGTAGTCCTTTGGTCTTTCTACCAATTCCCAAACCTTGTTTCTATCAAAGTTATTGAGCTCTTCTTGCATTGCAATGACCCATTCTTCATCCTTCAAGGCATCATCAACCTTTTCGGGCTCCTCTTGTGACACAAATGCAAAGTGTTCACAAAAAGCCGCTAGCCTTCCTCTTGTTTGCACTCCACTTGCAATGTCACCAACAATTTGATCAATTGGGTGATCTCTAGCTATGCTTGAGCTTTGGAGTATTGGAGCTTGATTGCTTGAGGTTGGTTGATCACTAGTTGTTACTTGAGATGGTGTACTAGCTTGTTGATCTTGCACTTGAGCATCACCAACTTGAGTTGCTTACACATCATTCTTGTCATCATCAACTTGAGTTGGCCTTATATCACCGGTGTCCATGCCTCTCATGGCATTTACCAATTGAGTTCCACTAACATCATTGATGTTCTCATCTTCATCTTGGGACCCATTGGTTTCATCAAATTCAACATCATGGACTTCTTCTAGCACTCCACTTGAGTTGTTCCACACTCTATATGCTTTGCTTGTGGTGGAATAACCAAGTAGGAACCCCTCATCACACCTCTTGTCAAACTTGCCAAGTCTTGCACCCTTCTTCAATATGTAGCATTTGCACCCAAATACTCTAAAATATACAATGGTTGGCTTTCTTCCATTCAATAGCTTATAAGGTGTCTTGTTCATCATGGGATGGCAATACAATCTATTGATGTAGTGGCATGAGGTGTTGATTGCTTCGGCCCAAAATGATTGACTCACATTGTATTCACTAAGCATTGATCTTGCCATCTCAATGAGAGTCCTATTCTTTCTCTCAACTAGGCCATTTGATTGTGGTGTGTACTTGGCCGATAGTTGATGCATGATTCCATAATCATCACATAGCTCATCAACTCTTGTGTTCTTGAACTCACTACCATTGTCACTTCTCACTTTCTTCACTATAATATCAAATTCATTGTGCACCCTCTTGAGAAACGTCTTGAACAAAGAGTACACATCACTCTTGTCATTGAGAAAGAACACCCAAGTGAATCTTGTATAGTCATCCACAATCACAAATCCATACTTGTTGCCACCAATGCTTGTGTATGCGGTTGGGCCAAACAAGTCAATATGGATCAAATCAAATGCCTTGCAAGTACTCATGAAGCTCTTCTTTGGATGAGTATTGGCAACTTGCTTGCCGGCTTGACATGCACTACATAGCTTGTCCTTGTCAAAGTGAACATCCTTCAAGCCCCTTACTAGATCATGAGTCACTAACTTATTGAGTTGCTTCATGCCAACATGACCAAGCCTTCTATGCCATAGCCAACCCATGCTAGATTGAGATATCAAGCATGTACTAATTTGTGTCTCACTAGCACTAAAATCCATAAGGTAGAGGTTATCAAATCTTATTCCCTTGAAGATCAAGCTTGAACCTTTTGTGCTCATAATCTCAACACTATCTTCACCAAAGATACACTTGTAACCAAGATCATAAATTTGTGCCACCGAAAGCAAATTGTACTTCAATATATCCACAAGTGCCACATTTGACAATGTCAAGTCATTGGTTATTGCAATCTTGCCTATGTCTTGTATCTCGGCCACTTTTGCTATCACCAAATGTAATAGGCTTGTCATTCTCTTGATTTGAATCAATAGTGTTGAACTTCCTTGCATCACCGGTCATATGTTGAGTGCACCCACTATCAAGAATCCAATGGTTGCCCCCAATCTTGTAATTTACCTACAAGGAAATCAATAATATTTAGGTACCCATTTGCCTTTGGGTCCTTGAAGGTTAGCAACCAAAGCCTTTGGTACCCAAATTGCCTTCTTCTTTGGGTCAACAATGGGTGTACCAACAAACTTTGCCTTGACACCCTTCTCACCCTTGGTAAGCAAATAACAAGAATCAAAAGATATGGAATGCACTTTGTTTGATTTCTTGTTCATGTTGATTTTAGCACATTTTATCTCTTGATGCCCCACTTGCTTGCATCTATTGCAATAGAGCCCATTGCTCTTCACAAAGCTAGGCTTTGAAGTAGCAAAGGCCTTCTTGCCTTTCTTGGGGACATAGCCTAAGCCTTCCTTGTTAAGGGAAAATCTTTGGCTACCCAAGCACTTTAGCAAGCGGGCATCCCCACCATATGCCTTCCTCAAGGAGTGGGTGAGCTCATCCACCTCTCTTTTGAGAGTCTCATTCTCAACCTTTAGTGATGAATCTAAAATTACTCCATCACTATTAGTAGAGCTTGAGTGGGTTGTTGTGGATGTGGAAGGAATGGATGGTTCTTCAACATCAACCGCAAGGGGTTCATCTATGATGTCATATGTTGAACCAACATCCTTCTTGATGATTGAGCAAGCTCTATCATTCTTCTCTAAGAGCAAGGCATGGGCTTTTTGAAGCCTTGTATGAACTAGCTCCAATTCCTCATGGTCTTCCTTTAGATCCTCATGGGTGGCCTCTAGCTCACTAAAGTTTTGCTCAAGAGTTTTTACACTCTTTTGCAAAGCTTTACATTCCTTGTCCTTAGTCTTAAGCATATATGAGTTTGCTTAAGCATCTCAAGGAGATCATCTCTAGTGGGTTCATCATCATCATCATCATCATCATATTTTACTTCATTATCACTTAGTTCATCATGCTCATGCAATGATACCTTAGTGGCCTTAGCCATGAAGCATGAAGGTGATGAGCCAAAGAGGGATGATGTCTTGTGTTGACCAATTACACTCATGGCCTTGCGCTTCTCTTCCTCTTTTTATCGGATGAACCATCACTATCCCAAGAGCAAACAAATGCACCATCATTTGTCTTCTTGAATGCCATTGATTTGCTCTTCTTGTTGGTCTTGCCACCCTTGTTTGCCTTGTGCATCTCTTTTTCTTTCTTGATTGGGCAATCGGCAAGGATGTGATAAGGGCTATCACACTCAAAGCACTTTCTTGGCTCTTCATTGCTCTTGGATGAGTCATTTTTTCTTCTAGAGCCTTGGCCAAACTTCTTGCCCTTCAAGACCTTGTTGAAGTTTCTCACAAACATAGCAAACTCTTGATCTATCTCATCAAGATTGACTTCCCCATCATCTTCTTCTTGAGCCTTGGACTTGCCCTTGATCTTGGATGAGGTGGTGGCGGCCTTGAATGCCACAACCTTCTTGTTCTTGTCATCTTTCTTCTCCACTTCATCTTCCATGCCATCAACTTGCTCATCGGTTAGCACCTCTCCAAGCAAGTCACTAGGTGTCATTGTGTCCAATGCACCTCTAAAGAGTATCTTCCTCAAAGCATGGCAAATCTCTTGGGCAAGCACATCAAGAATTTATGCCCAAAGTCACGATCTAGGGTCTTCACACCCAATGCCTTGAGATCATTCACAATCACTTGGAGCCTATGAAATGTCTCCGAATGGTCTCATCCTTCTTCATTTTGAAATTCTCAAACTCACTCTTGAGAACATACAATTTGGCACTTTTCACCACCTTTGTGCCCTCATAGGTCTCACATAGCTTCTCCCACACTTTACTTGCCTTTTCAAGGTCTTTGATGCCCTCAAACACCTTGACATCCATGCCATCGTACAATGTGTTCAATACCATGGTGTTGCATTGCTTGTTGGACTTGTCGGTGGGAGTGAGGTTGGTTGGATCAAGGATGACATAGTCCTTCTCGGTCACTTCCCATACTTGGTCGTTGATTGATCTCAAGTACATTCTCATGCATCTCTTCCAATAATCAAAATTCTTGATCCCATCAAAGAAAGGAGGCTTTCCCCCAACATGGTTGAACACAACATTTGCCATACTATCACACCAAGGTTGTTAAGCCTTCAAATATGGTGACCACGGCTCCAATACCACTTGTAAGGTCCTAGATGGCTAGAGGGGGGTGAATAGCCTATAAAAATTTTCTACAAGCTCAACTAAACAAACCGATTAGTATAAAACACGGCAGAAAGCGGTTTTATGCTAGCTCTATTGTCTTGCAAGCCTCTAGTGACAATTCTAAATATATTCTATGATCTCTATGTCACACAAGAGCTATGTCACTACTCTAACTAGTGAACAATCCTTGTATGGTCCTTATGCTAGCAAGAACAACCTACACAAGCAAGTGCTAGCTCTCTACTCAAAGTAATCTAGCAAAGTAATGCATGAGTGAGAGACTTGTTATACCGACTTGTAGAGACTATGAACCAATCACCGGGAAGAGGATGAACCAATCAACACAATGAGATGGAGAACCAATCACCAAGACAATGAACAAGTCGATTTGTTCACCCAGAGTTCGCTTGTACACCGACAACTACTCTCCGGTTGTGCCGACCAACACAAGGATGGTGTTTGAGCTAGGCGGTGCCCTTGCTAGCCTCAACACACTACTCAACAAGTGTGGTACCCAAAGCACGAGCAATGTATTCCTTGCACTTTGTCTTCCCGACGAGGAGTGCGTAATCCTCTCACAAATCAACCGGAGGTGGCCAAGAAACAATCACCTCTTCTTGCCAACAACTCCACCACTTCACCAAGCCGGCTAGAAGCGGTGCCTCCAAGAGAAACGGAAATCCACCGTCTCACAACGATCTCCAAGTGCCTCTAGATGCAAGAACTCGATGCAATGCACTTAGATCAACTCTTCTCTCAAGAATGAAGCTCAAATCAAGAGTGAGAGAGGAGGGAGGCTTGCTTGCTTGCTCAAAGGTGTTAGGAGTGATTCAAAATGACCAAGAGAGAGAGCAAGTGGCAGCCAAGGTGGTATATATAGGCCACACCACGAAATGTGGTGGAAAGGGTGGAAAACACACTTTTCGGCGCCCGACCGGGCCCGACCGGAGAGTCCTGGTCGGTGGGTCCGTCACAACCGACAAGCCAAAACCAGCGCTGGACCCCGCCCTTGGAGCGTCCTGTCGCCCGCGTCCGATCGGTGCTTCGGGCCGGCACGGAAGCATCCGGTCACCGCGTCCCGTCGGCCCTCGGTCAGCTCCCAAACATGCTCTCTGCCAGACGCACTGACCGGACCGTCCGGTCACTTCCGACCAGCTTCCGGTCGGTGCGTCCGGTCACGCCAGAGCTGCGAAAACTCGTCGTTTTGTCGCCGTTCCTTCGCCTTTGCTCCAAACCGACTTCCGTCACTTATTTCTTGTTGCCGACACGCCGAAGAATACCTCGACACCATGTGTTAGCATTTTCGAAACCATTTTCGACAAGGACGGAGTTAGCACTTTATGTTAGAATGCATGCATATGAGACTTGAACCTAAAGGCACGTGAGGATCGATATGTACGAAAGTTTTTCCTCTTTATAGTACGGCTTATCGATCCTATAACCACCCACACCCTCTATGGTGTCTTGGGTGTGAAATCAAAAAGCCCTATGGTTATACCTTTGCCTTGGGACCTTTGATCTCCGAAACTCCACCGAGTTGCATGCTTGACCATCTTTTGGATCGCCTCGATCCATCCTCCATGATCACAATGCACCAACTCCGCACGACCAATCTCCAATCTAATCAAACACTTAGCATCGAGAGATTAGTCCTTAGGTGTCACTAATTAGCCAAAACCAAACTAGAGATCTTCGAGGTCCGAGGCGGGGAGGGGGCGGCGGGGGCCGGCCCGTGCCCGACGGCGGCTGCCGGCCGGCCCTCCTCCCAGCGTGGTCGCCGTGCGTCGTGCGTCTTTGGGATCCTCGAGGCGGTGTGTAGGCGTGCTCCATACGACGGAGTCGGTCCTCCATGTCGTCGAAGCGCTTTGCTGATCCGGGCGCGGTGACGTCGAGGAGCTCCTTCGCCCAGCGTTGAACTCCCGTATCTCGGAAGCCATGGGTAGTGGGAATCGTCCCGGTCTCCGAATACCACCGGCCGATTCCGGCTAGATTGGGCGGAATTGACACGTGTTTGTCGCTCGATGAAGCTTCCGAGAAGGCGTCACGGGCTGCGGCTTCTCACGCCCGGCGGCGGCGGCAACAGCTTCGGTCAACGGAAGGAGGGGGAGGAGCCGTCGGAGGGGGGGGCGGCGGCGGCGGCGGCGCCCGTCTTGCGGCAGCGGCGGCGGCGGCAAAGACGAGGGCGGGGCAGCGCTGGCGGCGCGAGGTGGTGGCGGCGGTGGCACGGAGAGTTGGAGAGCTGAAGATATTTTTTATTTGATTGCTTATCCCCTAGAGATTACATGTCTCTTGCTTATATAGCCCGACTAGTGCGACTTGTAATCTAAGCAATCTCTATAAGGTTTTCTTATACGATCGGAATAACTTTTACAAGCATATCCTAATTTATTCTTTCCTAATAAGGGTCTCCCTTTATAGATGAGATATCCCTTGCACACCAAAAATTACCTAAGATAATCCTAACTTGAATATGAAGCAAACTCGAATCGTCACGAGAGAGGGAAGGCGGCGGCGGGGGCGCCCGGCCCCCCCCTTGCCGCGGCCCCGCCCCTCTCGGGCCGGCGGCTGCCGTGTCGGGGCCCATCTAGCCACTCTCGGGGTGGCCCAATTCTGGTTCATGACAAATACTGTAGCACGTTTTGTTTATTTGTGGTAAATATTATCCTACCATGATGTAAGTAGGCTCAAAAGAATAGTCACGCAATGTACATCTAAACTGTGCAATTAGTTTTTTGGTTTACCTAAATTTCGCACTCCGGGCATGCGTCTTTGGATGCATTTAATGTTTTGATGTGATGCGATGTGATGGGAATGCAAGAAATTTTGGTGGGAAGTTGAGCTCTAAACACACCCACTGTGTGTTTTCTCATTCGTACAATTCATTGTGTTGTCCGTGTCACTGAAGCATCTGGGCCTGGATTGTGGAATTGGAATAAAACGCCCAGAAGAAAATGGACTTGTTGAACAGGGCGGGCCGCGCTGTTGTGCAAATTTGTTTTGAAGTAGGCGAGGGACGATCGGAATCTGGAGAAGGTTTTGTGTTTTCCTAATCAAGCCATTTCCATGTTCCAAAAAAATATGATTTGAACTCATCTGATTCATTTTATTTTTGTGAAAGAAAACCAGTTTAGACGCATATAGTTACATATATGCATATACATAATCGGACACTCACTACTATACAAATTATTTAAGCCATTTAATTATCAATTGTGCATCGTGTACATCATTGATTTTTTTTTTTATCATGTAACTTATTTTTCCTCGCGAACAAATTACGTTATTTCTTCTTATTCTCCCTCTTACTATGATTACTATATATGTCCATTGTTTTATTAGCTGTCCTATCGTCTCTCTATAAAGCACGTAGATTCGCTACATGAAAATTGCAACTTAGATATGTCTTCGAAATTGCTTCTAGAATATGATAACCTCGCTCATTGTATTTTTTTTTTTACGATAAGAAAAATTCCATTGATACTAAAGCAAGTTACATCCTCTCATTACAAAAGTAAACCAAAGTACTGCACCTTCATTGATGGGAGACAAATAAATCTTGAAAAAGCCATAAATTCCACCATTTAGGATCATCATCCCAAACGGATATGCCACGGACGCAAGCTCCGATCTGAACGAACAGGGCCATCTCACCATCCACCGCCATCATCCTCATACCCATCACTTTTTGCAAAAAGAGGAATAAATTGCTAAAATTCCACATGCAAACATAATGAAATTGGCGCCGCCGACACGTCGAACTCATCGCCGTTGCCTTCACCGATTCGTCATGAGAGAACACAAGTCCAACCGACATCAAATAGATATCGTTGGAAAACTAAATCTCACTAGCCCATCACCATGACCGCATAGAACCACAAATGAGACAAAGGAAGGGCCGGAGAGTACCTTATTCTCCATCACTAGTGATGTCTTCGCCTTGCCATCACCGCCGAGAACGACATGCTCCATTGCTCCATCGATGATCTTGACGACGCCTTTACACCGTGGCCAGTCTCTTCGATTGGATCTCCGGAGAAACCTTGAACCCTGAAGACTCTAGGGTTTGGGGCCGACGGCACAAGAGCTCTCATCCGTGCAATTTTGTGTTAACACTGAATTGAATCTTAGATTACAAAGTAACAAAGGTTACCCCGGATGAGGTCGCACATGACCAAATCACGCAATGAGTAACTCTAAAGTCAGCAAGTACCAACCAGCGGTGAACCGATTTAAAGTCCGTTCTTCACCGAATAAGCTCAAAAACCCCTCCCATAAAGACCCGTCGGGGGATGCACACTCGTGTTGTTCTGTGATCGGTAAAAGGCCACCGAATCTCGTTGAGACACGCATCGAACAACATCTTAATAAAGGATATATTAGCATTCAAAGGTTAAATGTTGTGGTTTAGTGTAAATTGTAGTACAGTTGTTTGTGACTCAAGGCAGAGTAATATTTGTTTTCTTTTTCAAAAATGCATGCGAAATTTGCCAACCATTCTTGTCTCGGTTAACGCGGGGCGGGCGGGGAACGGCAGAAACAATGCGTAGAGCCGACGCCAATTAATTCTGCTGGATTCATTCGCAAAAAACAAATAATAAAAAATCTGCCGGACTATTGCAGTTAGTCTGTCATCTGGGGCTCTCGTCATCTAAACCCTCCCCAGGCCGCTAATCAAACCCGCCGCCGCACCCGCACCTGCCGTTTCCGCCCAAACCCTACCCCCGCCACCCGGGAACGCCGCCATGTACGCCGCCGCCGCCGTGTTGGCAGCGGCCTCTGTGGCATCCGTGGCTTCGGCGCAGTCCCCGGAGCCGCGCGACAACCCGACGATCGCCGACGTGATGAGCATCTCCGTCTTCATGGCCGTATTCTTCCCCGTCTTCGTCGTGCTTCTCGCCTTCGCCTGCCTGCGCTTGTTCCGGGCACCCGACGATGACCCCCAGGCTCCCGACGCGGCGGAGTGGCCCCACGGCGGGGGCAGCCGCAAGGGAGGGGGCTCGACGCCGCCGCGATCGCTGCGCTGCCGCTGGTCTTCTTCCGGGAGGTGAGGCAGCACCGGATCGTGGACGGGCGCGGGGACGACGTGCTCGAGTGCTCCGTCTGCCTCCTCGAGTTCGACGACGACGACGCCCTCCGCCTCCTCCCAACGTGCCCGCACGCGTTCCACCCGGAGTGCATCGGCCTCTGGCTCGAGAGGCACGCCACCTGCCCGCTGTGCCGCGCCAGCGTCCTCGACGTGCCACCACCTCCGGCGGCGCAGCTGGACCTCCAGACGGCGCCGCCGCTGCTAACGCCGGACTCATCGCCCGCATCTGTGGTGCAAATCGGCGACGCAAGCGCAAGAGCGGACGACGGCGAAGAAGAGGATTGACTAGGATCCAGCACCTCGCGAGGAACCGCCGCGCGGCGGGCGGCAGGCGCTGCCGCGGTCCAACTCGACGGGTCACAGCGCCAGCGACGGCGGCGGATGGAGCGGTTCGCGCTGCGTCTCCCGGAGCACGTGCGCCTCGAGCTCCTCATGTCGCACAGGCTGAGGCACGTGACGAGCGCGGTGGCATCCGTGCGCGTCATGGAGGGCAGCGCCCACGACTCCAGTGTGGTGGGCGGGACCGGGACCAGCGTCAGGAGCGCCATGGCGAGGCTGCTGTCACTCTTTGCGCCGGGCGCCGGGTGGAAGGGCGATGGCGACGACAAGTCCGGCAAGGCAGACACTACTGGTGGGGCGTCATCTCTCCGCCGCCGCGACAACTCGTCCAGAGGAGCAGTCGGAGAAGAGAAGCGAAGCGTCTGATCGGCAAATAAAAAAGGCAGGGAGAGAAACCTTGGTTAAGCACCGAATAAGTACTCTGTTCTCTCGATTCGGTTCCAAACTTCTGATGATTCCATCAGTCTGTCTTCAGTAGATATGCTTCTTCTTGGATTGAAGCGTCAGAGTGTAGCTTGAGGATGCAGTGTTGCGGATTTTGATCATTTTCTTTTGACCCCATTTTTTTTGCGAGATTGTGAGAACATGTGGGAACGAGGATAAACATGTGAGCGAACCTGTAAAAGATAATTCTGCAGCGTTCAATATTCCACTGATTCGGCAGGGTACTTGTGCCAATGTAGGTTGATAATGAAGATGAAGTGTTGCAGAATTTGTGACACTGAAAAGATATCAGAACAAGTTTTGATGAGGTCTTTGCTTCTTGAGTTTCTTTCATGATCATGGTGGACGCTGCGAATGCTAAGGTTGGGTGTATGGGGATGGATCATGGAAGTCCGAGCTACAGCATCACGAGGTGGTTACCAATGAGCTCTTCCTTGGAGTTCGTGGTGTCAATGTGTACGTGGGTGTAGGGATTCTGAGGGAGGGGATTAGGTTCTCTTCATAGGAAGTCGGAGTTGTTCCTTTGTTTTCATGGCGAGCTTGGCTACAATGGTACCTAAATGAGCTCTTTCTCCAAGCCGATTCAGGCATACCCGGAAATAAGCTATGATTCCAAATCGTTTTGGGCTATGACTTTAATTTGGCCTAATTCAATCTTATTCAGTATGGGGGCACCAAGTAGAATCCATATTCGTTTCTCGTATGAACTCCACTTGGTGGGAGGCATTTGTATGATAAATTTTGGTATAGTGCTCATAATTTTTTTGAGACAAAATCAATTGTTTAATTAAGCTGGACGTACAAAGTATTTTATATGTTTTTTTTTTGAGACAGACAAAGTATTTTATATGTGACTTAATATTTTAAAGCCCATGCAAAATTGGCAACTATTCGAATTGGCCATGCATTTTTTTTTTTTTGACAAGAACTGGCCATGCATTTTTGGCCCATGATTATTTTTGGCCGTCGCGTATGACTGGCTAACTGGCCATGCATTTTTGGCCCATGATTATTTTGGCCGTCGCGTATGACTGGCTAAATAAAATATGTATGTTCATATAAAATGGGCCATTTAATATGCACGTATGGCCGGGCTGGCGAGAGGTCTTGCCGGGTATATTCTAGAAGCCAAGATTTGATGGATAGCAAATATACATATCTGCGTGTATATGCTGTATACATTTGAAAACAGCACCGCAAGCCAATGGTCCATACGAAGTCATCCTTCTTCCCCTGACCGATCGACGAAGCTGAGACGTTTCCTTTTCCACAACCAACGAGGCTGGAAATACTTGTTTTTGCGACCGATGAGGTTGAACGCCCTTGACTATGGGATCCGCATAACGAGACCGGGTACCCTTTGCGGGAGACTGATTTGGCTCTAGCACTCCGCAATCTTCATATTACTTGTGCTTATGGATATATTTGGAGACAACTCGATATATATTTTTGAGATCGACAACAACGACCATCGACATAGCTTAATCGAAGGTGTTTTGTAGCCCAAAGTTGCGTATGTAATTAACTGGTGGTCTCTAGAGGCCCCGGAACCAGAAATGACACAATCCTCTGATTGTTAGATGAAGCTTCGACGCAAAATATATTAAAGTGAGAAATTATACATTGTAATTCTCCAAAGAATGACTGAAGTGATTTTTATGTGAACTTTTTTTCTTTGTGTATTGTTTGCACATTTAATTAATTTTGTATACAAATGTATACTGGCACACATGCGCTTATTTAGTACTAGAAAGTATGATGCGTGAAACAGAGAGATCCCGCCTTGATAATTTTTCTAGCGTAACAGAAGATATCGACATCACCCAATTTTACAATCTCACGGCTGACGCACACTTGGTCCACATCGGACACGTCCGATGGCCCCGAACCCCATGTATTGATTTGTTTCTTCGCGATCTTTGCTTCGGGCTCGGTTCCATCCTTCATGCCTTGGACATTGCTTGATCTTGAGTGTCTTTTCTTGAGCTTCTAATGTCTTGCATGAGGTGTTAATCATCGGAGCAACACGTCACATTTGTCCAAGGCATGTCTTACAACCTATGGGACTACAAAATAAACACTAGCAAACACCAAAAATCCAAATTAAAATCGCCCGAGGTCTATTTTCCTTACAATAAGTAGACACTAGGATTACTTTGAAATTCCATGCGGTGAGCAACCACATACGGCGACGAGGAAGCAATCCACTACGAAGACGATATAAGAGGTGGGAGCCACCAATTGTGGAGCTCGTGGTGGATTTGGTGACGTCAATTTCAAGTACTACCGAATAATCCAGCAATAACAACCGGATGCTCTTGACTGGATCAACTGGGAATCCGTTCGTATATCCCCTTGTTCCTCTGAGCACCACCGAATTTGTTATTCATGTTGAACTGCTCGGTAAATTGAGCCGCAGTACCGCAGTATTACCAGTATACAAGCTAATACTAGTGTCTAGTGATGAGATTGTACAAGTATATGCTAACTTGCAACCGCTATTTATCGAACGATGTTTTATTCGTCTTGTTTATTGGCATCTGATCACCTCTGTGAGGAGCTTATACCGCTGCACTCGCGCCTTCGCCCTGACCATCGGCTTCGTCGTCCTAGCGCCGCCGGTCTGCAGCTCCCTCCCCTTCGCTGCTGCCGCCGGCCGCTGTGCCGCCCTCTCGTGGCTCTTCTTGGGCTTCTTGATCGGCTTCTGGGGCTCTGCCCGGAACGCTGACCTCGAGCATCCACCAGAGCCAGCACAGGGCTCATCCTTGTCCTCATGATGGGCACGAGAACTGTTCAGCCTTGACGACGACGAAGACGCCCTCTGTTTTGCCCTCGCCGTCGTCGTCAGCGCCTTAGCCACCGATGACGGCGGCGACGGTGAACCTTCCCCGACTTCCTTATCTCTGAGGCACCAGTTGCAGGTCGAGTATGCCGCCATCCTTGGGTACTTGTCGCTGCAATATCTGCACGATCGTAAGCACGCAGTAGTCAGTGCAAGGTTACGAATCGGCAAAGTGTGGCAAATCGTACCTGTGCTGCAGCCGCTGGAGGCAGATGGCGCACTGGAAGAGCTCGTCCGGCAGCCCTTGGTCGCCGCACATGCAGCAGACGGCGGCTGCAGCGGCGGATGCGCCGCCGTCATCACTGGAGCCGCCGGGAGACACCATGGGCATGGGCTCGACGAGATCGAGTTGGAAGGGTATATAAGCTTAGGCCCTTGATAGATGGAGATATTTAGGCGTACGTACGTATCTCTGAGATGGATCGTCAGTCATGAGTCATCGCGGACGACAGGGCTGCAGCTTTCGTGACGCGAGGGTTAAGAAGAAAACGAGCGAAGCGAGTAGACCACGCGCGGATGCACGCACGGGTTGGCGACTTTAGAATGTGTGGAGTACGTGTGTAGTGGCTGCTAAGGAAAGTATAAGGGCTACGTCACCATGGACTTGGGCGCCGGCCGCCTGCTACTAGCAAGACCATCCACTGCCTGTTTCAGACTAGAAAAAAAAAAAAAAATCGGTCCTTACTAAAATTGGGCAAGAACATATATAAACATGATGTTGTGAGACTTTCTTATAAATTAAAATTGTTGTATGTAAGAGTTATATTTATATGTTATTGCATCGGTTCTTACTAAAATTGGCAAGACAAGAAGGAATCCAATAAAACAAACTTTTAGGATTAGATCAAACTATAAAATGATGGAAAAGCAAAACAAAACATGTATATGAATTGAAAATATAGTAACTGCACCTAGTATAGGTGACATGAATGTCTTGCACCAAGTGGTTGAAAGTTATATATTGAAAATAACTTTTATATATTAAAAGCAGTAATCACACTTAGTGTAGGTAACATGGATAGCTTGCATTACGAGGTAACAAATAGAGAGAATACTAGCTCATTAACCGTATTTTTAGGAATTGATGGAAACACTATCTATCTATAAAAATAAGGCTCGATCCATTTCTTGAGGCAGTCTAGAATAGTTGGCGTAAGAGCATAATTCAAAAATTCAGAGACAAAATAATTGTAGGGTCCATCACTTTATTTCACCACCACTCTCATCCCCATCTTCTCTCCCTCCCTTATTTCTATCTCATTTGCTCTTCTCTCTCTACTCCTGCACCGAGTGATTGTGTGGCTTGGCCACCGGCGTTGATCGATGTGCGCGATGGCCCCTGGTGAGGTCGGGTGGTCGGTGTGGGCACCATCGTAGCGGTGAGGCTGAGCTTAGTGTTGATGTGGCTCTATGAGGTCCCTATCTTTTTTAGAGTCAAGGTCCCTAGCTATCTTTTCTATTTTGTAATACTAATATTATTTCATAGGCAATTCATACTATTGATTATCAAAAACAGTGATTGGCAATAATGAGCCAAGATCAATGATCAACCGCCACTAAAAATAGTTTGTGTTGAGGAACAGTCCATGTAGAAGGCTGAAGCAGAAGTGTTGTAATAATAACATGTAACTATGTATCAGTTCATTGTAGAAATAAATCTAGTTAAGGATCCAATGAAAGGGAGCAGCGAAACGAGAGGACACGGGTGAACATGTGCAAATGTGCAACACGAAGGAAATGGTGGAGAAATTGGTAACTCATAAAGATGGAGATCAACGAAAACATGTACGCGTAATGCGCATGTATGTACACCCCTAGACGTTTTAGTTTCTTTAACTATATATGCTTATTATTATATAAATATATATTATATATGTAAGATTCTAAATACATTGTAAAAATTATGTGTAAATGAAAAACCAAACCTCTTCAAATTTTCATTTTGCAACGAGGAGCCCACGAGTGAGTTTTCTTAAATATGATGGACCATTGCAGTGAACCCATTGGGCCGTGCTTTACACAACACAATTTATTTAATATTCCGTGGTCCATCACGTCTACTGGTTGCCCTAAAAAAAAAAACGTGCCCAAAGGTTTTCGCCCATGGCGCGGCGCCCGCAGATGCAAATCGTATCCGACTAGTTTTCCGCCTCGCGTTGCCTACTTCCGTCGTCTACTCCCTTCCGTGTATAAATCGCGAGCGAACCCTAGCGAAGCGGCAATCGCGTATCAATTTCTCATCCCATCTAATCTAACGGATAGAGAGAGATAGAAAACGCCGGCGAAACCTATCTGCATTGCTGAAAAATCGATCAAAATAAATGGCGTCTTCGGAGAAGAATAAGACAGTCTGCCTCCGCAGCTCTGGCGGCGAGGTCTTCGAGGTGTCGGAGGAGGTCATCAGCGCCGCCTCGGTGACGATCAAGGACATGATCGACGAGGCGTCCAACTCCGCCGCTGGTACCACCACGCTCCTGATCCCGAACGTCGCCGCCGCCACGCTCTCCCGCGTTCTCGATTACGTCAATAAGCACTCCGCCGACATCGTCCAGCCTGACGGCTACAACTTCTGCGCCCCCGGCGACGAGCACCCCTCGCCCGCTTCGATGACGACTTCGTCGACGTCGACAACGACACACTCATCGACCTAGTGCATGCGGCCGAGTACCTCCACATCCCGAAGCTGTTCGACCTGACGTGCAAGGCGGTGGCGGAAAAGTTGAAGGGGAAGACAATCGGCGAGATCCGCAAGACGTTCGGCATCGTCAACGACTACACCAAGGAAGAGGAGGCGGAGGTTCTCAGGGAGAACTCGTGGGCATTCGAGAATTCTGATTATAGCTAATTTTTTGTAATGAAAAATTCAGTGCAATGATTAATTACTAAGTTCCAAGTGGATCTCGATTAGCTTAAACCACTGTTTTGCGTGTTACTTACTTAATAGCACTGGCTACTGTTACTTATCGGGTCATCGTCACCATAGCGAAACTGTACATATTTGCAGTACTATATCTTTCACCCTACGATTTGGGCACCAAAAGAGGGCCAACCAGCGTGGCCACGTCACCGGATTTTCCCGTCCATCGGATTGGCCGGTCGGACGGCTCATATCGTGCGAATCCCGGCCAATTTGTAAAAAAGCCCTCGAACAGTGGCAAAATATTGCCCGCAGTCCAGATCTCCTCTCATCCCAGATTCCGTCGCCCTTCCCCCCTCTCCGTCCCCTCTCTCCGGCGCGGCAAAGCGGCGGCGGCGGCACACACCCACCCCCTCCTCTTCCTCCTCCTCCCGAACCCTCCCTCGCCTGCCTCGCAAACGAGTGATGGTGGACGGCGCACCGCGGCGGCACAACGGATCCGGCGTGCCGGCCTCGGGCCTCGGCTAGGGCGGGCCCCACACTGAGGTATCGCGGTCGCGGCGCTCGGCAGCCCTGGCGTTGCGTCGTCGGCACATGAGGGAGGGAGGCTCCGTCGCGGCGGCGCGGCATGGGGCCTAGAGCGACGCCGGGCGGCGGCAACCACGGCAAGATGGATGGCCTCCCTAGCGGCGTCGGCGCGCCCCTCCCTCTCTTCCTCGCTCGAGCGAGGAGCACAAGCGGGTCTCCAGGACGTCGAGCTTGGCACTAGAACGACTCTCAACTCCCGAGCGGTGTTCCTACACTACCGCTCATCCTTCAGCTTCCTCCAGCCTCCTCTCGCGGGGCGTCACCTCGCTGCTGTCCCTCCTCCCGCCCGAGGCTCGCCACGGCACCAAGTCCCTGCTCTCGCGCCGACTTCGCCGGAGTTTCGAGAGGGCTAAGGCACGTCGGAGCGGGGGCTGGGCTGTGGTGCAGCGAAGCACGGACCGCAAGCATGTCTGACGGCGTGAATCCGAGGGCCTTTGCATCTGATTCACCAAGCGCCATGGCGATGAGCTGCTTGCCATGATGCCGCAACCTGTACTCCAACTCCTCTTTCCTCTTTGTAGGCAATGTGCTCGACATATTGCCTTGGCCACTGTAGTCTTCAGTAAAGTGAACAGCTTTGTTACGATTTTTATGTGAATGTGGTAACTTAGCCTGGAGAAGTCATGTCGGGAATTACAACTGTAGCTAAGGCATTGCAACCAATACTCTGTACATTCCAACACATTTATTTTTTGGTACGCTTAGACATTGTCTTTTGCTTGGTCTCAGTTCACGGTTTCAAAGTTGTAGTAGTATATCATTGGCGAATCATATTTAGGGCCTGTTTGCTTCACGGGGGAAAAACGTAGGAAAAACAAAGGATTACAGTTCCTATAGTTTTTTTTTTGTAGCAGCGTTTGGAACATGGGATTGAGCACAAAACTTTCCTCTGGAACGGCGACCATGCATGTACTTTTGGAGGAATGAAAAACTCCACTCAAAGCCGATGGAAAATTTCCTGCGTCGCTTGCGCGTGTGTGGTCGTGTGCTGGAGCACTAATCAAGCTTGTCCATTAGCTCTCGCTGCATGTGGCTACGTGCTCAAGCACTAGTCAAGCTCGCACAGTTGTTTGTCAGACTTCAGTTCTTCAGACGGTAGTTGTGGGGCACAGTAGCCACATGCAGCGATCAGTTCTTCAGACGTACCAGTTTCGCATAAAGAAAAATTATTAACTGTTTAATTAGTTCAAAGATTGAGTTGCCAGCTAACTCTAAAATTCCTATATCATTTATATTCCTGCGTTCCAAACACCTATTCGTACAAAAAATTCCTATGTTTTTCAATCCTCTGTTTTACGTCTACTGTTCCTTTCCTATTCCTCTGTTTTCTCCCTTTCTTGTGTTTTTTATTCCTGCCTTCCAAACAGACCCTTATCATTAACAGGGAAACAAAACAAAGGAGGATTGATACATATCCTCTGTATTTACTATACTGATTGATTTAATATTCCTTGCTATTTTAATGTGTAGACATATCAAGTCCTTTATCTGTGATCCTGTCCTTCATGTGCATACATGTATAGGCCTAAATATGCGCAGTGTGCAGTGACGGGTTCAAACATTAACAAGGATTGAATATATATATTTATATAATTGTCATTGTCATGTTAGAAAATAAACTTTATCCATGCTAAGTCCTTTATCTGTGATTGGGCTTCCTGCCCTTCATGTGCAACTCTCATACTTTATAGATTCCATTCCAAGCACAACGGATGTTTTCTATTCCCAAAGTGTTTTCTATAGTCAAAAATCTAATCACATAAAAATGCACAGCCTTCCTAGCCTAGCCTGTAAACATAGGCTGCCATTGTACTTGAACCATTTGAGCAAGTGGAGCCTTACAGCTTGCTCTAGATCCAATGACTGCATGGTACAAAGTATATGGCTTTATTCAGGCAAGTTTTCCCCTTGAAGCTCCACCATAGAGATCAGAACGCCTGTTAAAGAAGATTATATTTTAGTTTCACAGCATTTTAGCATTTTAGTTTCAGTAGTGTATTCTCAGTCCTAGCGATGCTTCCTGAGTTCTCACCGAAGGATAATAGCATTTTTAAGTGATAAGACCGAAAATACTTTTCTGCCCAATTTCTTTGAACTACCCTTAGTAAAATTTCCTATCTCCAAGTTAGTACAATTCTTAAAATATACACAAACTGAACTTGTTGTTTTCAAATTATTACTGGCTTCTTTGCACTGGTCATTCTCGATACTGCAAGTTATTCTAGAGTATAATATAACCGAGTATTGTAATCAAAGCATCCAAATAATTCTTATGTTATTTTTGGTCACTTAGTTCTCCTTTGATGGAAGCTTTCCTCAAGTACAGTTTCCCAAGCACTAAACCTCTTCAGCAATAGCACAATGTCAACCACCAGCTGCAGACATAGCCAATATCACCGCATCCTCTAGCTCTAGAGAAGCCCCACCTGGTTAGCACAGACTTGTATAGCTATTTATTGGTTGGTCCTTTGTAATCAAGGGTGCTCATGATTGTTGTGTGTTACAGATTGTTTGACGAGAACATGTATCCTCTTGTCGAACAGTCGGAGCGTGAGCAGGCTGTGAAGGTAACTACCATGCTTCTGGAGATGGACCAGACAGTCATTTTCCTCTGGACTTGCCAGATACTTTATTTCAAGGCAATGGTTGCTCAAGCCATGGAGGTCCTATGTCGTGCCAGATGATTTGGAACTTTTGCTTGATACCTATCCTTATCTAGAGTGTGATGACTTTGTTTACATGGTTTGTTGAAGTTTTAGCTGCTTTATAATTACCTTACCTCTGGTCAGAAACAGAAAGTGCTTCTCTCAAGACATGATGATTGCCTAACATTATATTTGGTTCTGCAGGACAAAACTTTTTTTTTCTGGGCTGATTCTCTGAATAGTGGATTCTCGAATTCCCAATGTCTGATAGATATTTACAGCCAGCCATGGAACTACACAAGTATATGTTCATATATGGCCTTCACTTCTTACCTCTCTGTATCAGACATTGGGCTTTGGTTCTTTTTTTTTTTTTTTTTTTTGAAACTTGCAAGTTTTGTTGCAATTTAAAGAAACATTTACTTGTATAATTTGAAGAAGCATATATGTTTATAATAATGTGTGACTACACCAATAAACTATGTAGGGTGAGGTCATTTCAGATTTTAAGCCATTTAAATGTGTAAGTTTTATTAAAGCAGGATACCTCTATTTAGTGTATTATTTGTAGATTTACATGAGGTCCTACTTCCCGCTGACTACAAAGATCATTATCTTTTCTAACACCCTATTTAAAATAGGGTAAATTTTGTTCATAGGAATACCAGCGATGCCCTCCATCCAGTGAACAGACATGCTTTGCATATGCATGACTTAATCTTTTCTGATATAAAATTTTGTTTTTTAGTTCGTTACTATATATAAGTCTTAGTCCATTTGCCACAATCAGACTCCTTATACTAGCTTAAAATTTTTTTGTTCGCATAAATGAATCCTTGCTCTTTCCCATGCCTTTAGCTACAGTATTAGTTTAGCTTCCTAGCTAGCAAATCTTCATATAAAGTCATACAACTTATGCAGCTTCCTAGCAAATCTTCATATAAAATCATACTACTTTTATTCCAGATTAGCATGACATTCAATTCATAAGAACCTACTATTGATTGCTTCGGATGACTGAATATTTGATTTCTTATCAGCTGGATATTTTGCATTTCTATATGGTTAACTTCAATTGCACACTGGCCATGCGCGGCAACGCCGCGACCATTTCTAGTATATACGGTTTCGCTAGTGGTGATCAATGACATTAGTGTACTACCTAAAAAGTATATTTAAAAAAAAACAATCCATTTTTTTTTTACAAGTCGACGGAGGATCCCCACATGATTTCACTGATCTTACATCCTCATTTTTGGGATCCCCACATGATTTCACTGATCTTACATCCCCATTTTTTAAAAAATTTAAAGAGTATATTTGGTGTGGAGAATCTCCTCGGCCGGGGCATCCACGCCATCATTTTTTTCCTGGCCGTCGATTCTGTGATGAACGGTTTGGCGGCATTGACTTTGTGTGCCATCGGACTATGAACAGGAGTTCAAGCACATCGGCCGCCCGTACCGCCCGTGCGTGCGCGCGCTGTGGGGGTGCTCGTTGGTCGCCTTCATGCGTTGTCGATTGCCGGTTGGCCGCCATCCCCGGCCCGGATGCAGCGGTAGCGCGTTTCCTGGCCGCTTCGCGCTCGCCGTCGCTGGCGCCAGTTGGGCGCCCTCGACCGGGCCCGGTTAAAGCGGTGGCGCATTCCTCATCGCTTTGGCGGCGGCGGTTCGATTCCAAACCCTAACTCTATGTCCGCCTTCACTCACTCTCCGCCTCGACGGCGCCGGCTATGGAGGGCCCCCGGGTCGCGAGGGCACGGCGCCGCGAAAGCTCACACCGGCGTTGGCGCGTGGCGCGAAGCGCGCGCCCCCACCGCAGCGCAGCGGCGCAGGTGCGCCGCCTGCACCGCACGCCGCTTCGCCGGCGGCGCGCCCACCTGGCATACGGGCGCGCGCCAGGCGCTGCCTGCACTCGGCGCGCGCCTGGTTTTCTCGTCGGTCTCCTTTTCGCTCGCCGAGTCGGGCCTCCACGATGGATCCGCCGTCTCCCCCCGGATTCGGCTTGGTAGCATCCTGCGGAGGTGGTGTGGCACCGTTGGCGAGCTCTTAGTGGGCGCGGTTTTGCAAGGCGGCGTTCCCCGTGCGTTGGCGGTGCGGGGCGGGCGTAGCGCGGCGCCGGGCGGCGCAGCATCCCACCGCCGTGGCCTCCAGCAATGCCCCCCCCCCCCCCCCCCCCAACCCCACCACCACGACACAAAGGAGGCGGTGCAGGGCGAATGCTCACGGTGGTGGCGGCGGCAGGGTGAACACCAGGGGTGCACGCGAGCTCAGGCAGCCCCCTCCTCTTCTTTACGTGCAAGACTGCACTGCACAGGCAGCTGTTTGGCCGACTCCACAGGCGGTCCCTGTGCCTCCATGGCCAGATCCGATGCATACATAGCCAGACACATCCACGCTGGTAAGTCTCCTCTCCTTTCTTCTTGTGTGCCAGCTTCTATTTATTTAAGTTCTTGATTTGTTGGTAGTTTCTCTCACCAAGAGATTTGTCAAGTTTGGTTCCAGCTGAACGAGCCTACCAATATGCCAGGTACTTGAATTTAGTTTTTGCTATTCAGTATTCTGCTATTTATTTGCTCATTAAAGTTGTTTTTTTAGCATTTCACATGAGCTCAACACACTTTGACTTTGGTACCAAAGAGCACTGATCATAAATTGAACAAAGAACTTATACTCTGCAGTTTCTATCAGACCGGTATACATTCACCTCCATATCTTATCTTCCTTTCCTTTGTTAGTTTATTGTGTGTTATTTTTTGCTCGTGTCTTTCCCTAAAGATCTCTACATCTGCCGGCTTGCATTACTGAATTGCAGCTTGGTTTTTGTTGCTCACTCTTTAGGAATTGTCTTGCTGGATTGCCACTTTTGCATGGTTCCTTATTAGCATTTGTTGCAGTGCAGAATGTATTCTTCTTAAAGGTATGTTAGCTGCTGGAATTTTGAAGCCCGTAAACCAATCTGAAATGGTATCCTCACATTTCTTCTACCAATACTCTGGTCATTTTTTTTTTTCCCCTCGATATTCATCGTATATACATTATAAGTTACTGAATATTTTCGTGCTTACCTGTAAATAAACTGCACATGTGCTAAGTGGTTGGAGCTTTGAATTATCATGTTTCAGTTACGAGTTTGGGACTGTCCATATATATTTTTTTTAAATGAACAGGTTGGAAGGCTACATATTATATTGATAGAAAATAAGTTAGACCCTGAATAACTTAATATGGAAAAGCTGCAAAATTTTTATATATTCAATAATGTATCCGGCCGCTAAAACCAAATTAAAACGGTTTGAACTGGACTAACTTTGAATATGTGTTGTGCCATGTTGAACTTTGTGCTATAAGAAGCATTTCTCAGAGTTTCAATATTTCAGAAATAATATCTGAAGTTTGCTTCGATCTATCAGCTTGTTAAGTTTGCGATCGTGGTTTAGGTAGTCAATGGGTGAGTTGATTGTTTTATAAGTTCAATTATAAACCCAGATTAAACCCTAAACTAAGGTTCAGACAGGAGAAAAAAGGCAAATTTAATTTCTAAATGATCATCATTCCATTATTTATGGAGTTAATCAGCTTGATAGAGCAATACATTTCCATATACTAGATACAGCTAATTAAACACAGAGACCATGTGCTGAGCAAAGGGAGGGGTTGTTTCTTGTTTATCGTGCACCACCGAGGTTTAACTGTGTGGGGTGGATGTGTGGGGTGGATTGGTTGGTTCCTGCTTTCTAGACATGGTCCATGCTGAAGGTCTAGCACAAGGAGCAAAAGCCATCTATAATTTCCAGTTTTCCACAAGGGGGAATCAATGTATAGATTTTCAATCCATATAGGTCCATTGTGAAGGTTTTGAGAGGCATTAATCTGAACAAACTGTACACTCTAAATTAAATGCCTTCTCTTTTTTTATCTTGATGGTTTATTTTTTTTAGCTCTTAGGGAATATATTGGTACTATATGAATGAAACACCTAGAAAATTTAATAAACGGGGCTGGTCAGCTGGTCTGAGAACAGGCTGGACATTTTAATATGTTTCCTTTCGCACATCAACTTTGTCCGGACTATCAACGCTTTGGGGATGTTAGGCGTAAGTAAAGCTACACCACCGCTTCTTCTTTATTTTTCTCGCACAAACACCCTTGGTTGGACCTTTCCATCTTCTGGTTTGTTTAAGCTCCTGCACAAATGGCAAGTTAGTTTGCATCCAGTGCAATTTTCTTGGTGAGTTTTTAGCCATCCAATACATGTTTCTTGTGTTTCGGATGCTTGTGCATGATATGGATATGCTTGAGAAATAGTGTTGGTACGCAGCCACATACATTTGAGCTGAATCTTTATGCAGCCTATCATGTTTTTTTAGTACTGAATAGTTCTATGTCTGAGGAGTTTTTGGCAATTGATATGTGATGCGACACTGATATTGACAATCTTTGCCAAATATATAGGGTGGTCTGCATCAAATCTTAAAGCGCCATTATGATGTGATGAAATCTCGGCAGTTTGCTTAGTGAGTTCCCCAATTTGTTCGGTCTGCATTTGATCTGTTCGGGTGGATTTGTAATCACCGGATTCATCGGAGGAGCTGCCATTGCTATTGGATTTGCAGCATTTGAATGGCCTACTCGAGGCTTATATTCATGGCACGGCGACCGATGTTGTATCTGTCATCATCGCTGCCATCATTGTATCTGGCATCTTGTGCTTTTCACTGTGAACAAAACATACATTGTGTCTTTAATAGAAATTTGCAATGAGAATTAATAAGAATGGTGTACCATCTTGTATAACATGTTTTGTTATCTTTTGTAAGAAGGGCTTATTTTTTTCTCGACAAAGCATGTCATATTCATTCTTTGGTAAAATTATTCCCTTTTCCAAATATGATGGCCCATCACGCACAATCTAGAGACTATTGTGTATATAATATTGCCGCGACTTTGTGTGTAGGAGTAGAACGAATGCTTCTGTCGTTTTATCATTGTGTTTTTATACATTTATCCAAAACACACGCGCCAATACCGCGCCAAATCACGGCCTAGATCATGCGAGTCTCGGCCAATTTATAAAAACCCCTTGAACTATGACAAAATACTGCCCGCAGTCCAGGCCTCCTCTCATCCCCTCGCCCTCTCCTCTTGGCTCCCTTTCAGACGCGGGCATGGCGACGGCCGACGGCGGCGGCGCTCGGCCTCCTCCCCAGCACGGATGGCCTCCCGACACGGCGTCCGCCCGGCCCCTCCCTCTCTTCCTCTGCAGGTGCCTGCTCGCTGCCGTCGGCGCTCGCTCTGGCAGCCGGTGCCCGTCCGCTGCAGTAGATGGCGGCGCCTCCGTCTCCCCAGCCGCGACTGCGTGTGCTAGAACGCATCCGCGTCGAGCCGCTGCCCTCTAATTCTGATCAACCAGAGCCCGCGTTCCCTCTCACCTTCTTCGACGTCGCCTGGCTCTTCACCGGCCCCGTCGAGCGCATCGTGATCCATCTTATTAGGTTGCACAGGTTTGTGTCACTAATTTCACATTTTCTCTTTATCGTATTTGCTGCACAATTTGGCACACCATCCTTTTTATTAACCTTTGGTGTTATATCTAGCGGATTTAGGTTTGCTTCTTTTAATCCTTTTTTATTAGGTTATATTCACTAGAATTTGAGCTCCATTAGCAAAGTCCTGGGTAATCTCTCTTTTTCTTCATTGTCAAAAAAACGGTTAAAATTTTATAAATAGTAGAGTGACTGCACACATGCTGCCGTCAGATCAGAGATTTACAAATTTCATGTGTTCAAAAGCTGCAGTGGAGAAAATAGCTAACCTATGACCCGAGCCTCCAGAAGAAGTACAAGGCATATCCAGCAATTAGACATAGATACCCCTCTTAAGGTATATATCCAAGACTTGATTAATGCCTACCTCTCTTTCAGGTAGATATATATTTATATATAGCATATAAAATTATCATTCAGAGAAAAATATATACTTGAAGTTGAAGAGTGTAATCTTTAGTAATTAACATAGAAGCAGAAATATCAGTTACTTAATATTGGTGATTTTTTTGATAAACCCGGTCCAAATGATTTGCAATGTGCTGCTAGACTTTGAAACAAGCTTATATTGCCAACCACATATACTAGTAGAATATCGATATCTAGACTAAATTCACATGTATTAGATTAGTATGATCAATGTCTTATAAGTTGAAATTCAGGAATTTCTTCACACATGCAAATGGTCTTGCTAAGATCAGACAAATGGCAAAAACTATGCCTGAAATATGGGGATCATGGCAGAAGACTTGATTGTAGATTTCTGTGTCCAAGTGGATGGTGTCTACTTCAATGATAAAAAAGAATTTCCAAAAAAAAAAATGTTTCATAGTGCTATAGTTTCTAGATTCTCCACACACATCTTTCAGATGAGATGTACGTTTTCTTCCTTGGCACTTGCTGTGCAGGAAACAGGATGCTTTGTCGTCATATACCTTTTTTTTTTTTATTTTCATTTTCTCAACCTTCCATGTGCTAAAATATGCAATCTAGCTAAAGCCAGAAGCTTCGCATTTACATAAAAATAATTCAGCGTTGATAGATGGAAAATGATTTAACTGTGCTTCGATGTAAAAGTTGCTGTAAGTCAATCCTCAGATTTTTTCTTCTTATTGAACAACGTGTGAATATTATAAATAAATATAAAGTTTTTGGGTAGTTTTGCTTCTAACATCCGAGGGGTTGTAGACACTGTACAGCACCTTGTTTTAATACAAATTGGTACTCATGAATGTTTTGATATTATAACCCTCATGAACCAGAGCTGCAGCATCAGTTCAAATGTTAGAGCTCCATCTGCTTCCAACAGTTAGAGATCTTATAGGCAACATATGAATGTAGAAAACAGTTAGAGGTCTTACATCACAGCCTGCTCAGACAAAGACAAAGGTAGGCGCGCGGCAAATAAATAAAAGCCAGTTTTTTTACAGTCTCACCATTTTATTCACTTTCATTTGCTTTGCAGGGATATCTAAGTCACTAAGTGCAAGTACTAAGCATTATTATTGTACAGGTAAGAGAGCCATGTAAAATGCCCTCATGAAGACTTGGGCTGGTTTCCAGAAGATTTAAGGCATGGTATTAGCAACTAAAGCAGATTTTACACATCATCTTGGCATGCCATCGTTACATCTCCATCTAACTGATTATGGATTTTTATCTCTTTATTGCAGAAGACTAGATACATCAAAGTGAACCTCCACTCCTTGTTGCACTTCTCGTGGTTAGCATGGATAAAAAAAGACATGGCTTTAGCACACCTACATCATCAAAGAAATTTAGAGAGAGGGAATGGTCAAGTACCTACATCATCAAAGAAATTTAGAGAGAGGGAATGGTCAAGTGCTCACCATAGTAGCCAAACCAAAGCTTAACGCTATGACTGTACTGTTCTGAGTCCTGAGTAACCATGACCATTTATAGAACTTCGTAGATCAGACCGCTTCAAATTTATGAGAGGATTGCTATCTCACGAAATGTTTCAGTTTCCTTCATATGAATTCTAGAACATCCCCAAAATTTTTAGTAGGATTCATTATGTTGTTTAGATAACAGTCTTGGGGAACAGGCAATTAGCGAACTACATTCTACAGATAAAACAAAACACATGCTGTTCCATCGCATTCCCTTTGGCTTTTGCAAAGAAGTTCACTTTAAAAATGAGCCCTGTACAGAATTCTGTTACATAGATACTACATGTTAATAACTACGCTGGATTCACTTGACAATGTAAAAGAAAATTCTGTTACTCAGTAACAGTGGCAAACTAGCCAAATTAAAATAAGATCTGTAGTTGCTTTGTTGAGAATGCTCTACTGAAAACTTGAAAGTATATACTTGTATGCCCAACTTGAAAGTTTTTACTTGTATGCTCATAAAAACTTGAAACTGGGGATTATGCCATGTCACCTTTTTCATGTGGAAGGGTGAAGAAAAAAAAAGAGGGATAATTTCATCAGCTTTTGTGATTCCTATTCCAAGTACATACAATTATTTGTACTGTACATATAAAACAAAGTTTATGTAGAATATAAATATAATATTAATAGTTCTTGAATCCATTTCACAATAAATAATTATTAGCAGTAGAAAAATATCACAGGTCCTATCTGGCCATAGCGGCAACGCCGCGATCCTTTCTAGTATTCTCTCATGACAACATCAGCTCACTTATCAACGGCAGTAACCATCCGCCGCAGAAACCAGTATAATTTAGTACATCAGACAGAAAGAATAGCTTATCAGTTGTTAATAACTTTAATTAAGGGTCAAAACTGTAGAAGTACACATTATTATACAATCGAAATTAATAGCCTATCCAAATTAACAGCCTAATTCTCTAACTGATGCTCTACTCACATAAACATCACAGTTTTGTACAGAAGGTCGTCCACAACAGCATAAATTAGTCGGTGCATTTGACCTGGCACGCTATCCTGTCACCTCCATCAACACCATAGATCACACTATCAGTTGTTGCAAATACCATGCCGATACTACCACACTTTAGTTCATCTCTCATCTCTTGGCACAATCCATCATTGCTTTCTTCCTAATGATTGTAGGCACGCCGTAACAGACAGGAGATGCGCCTATCAGAAGTGGAAGCCTGCAAGCCCGCCTAGCTTCACTTAGATAAGAAGCTATTCGCTTCTGCCTGCAGCTAC
Organism: Hyparrhenia diplandra; assembly: GCA_015847255.1. NCBI lineage: Eukaryota > Viridiplantae > Streptophyta > Magnoliopsida > Poales > Poaceae > Hyparrhenia > Hyparrhenia diplandra. The sequence goes on along the minus strand of JADLZK010007387.1, from coordinate 17,429 downwards.
ACCACTTGGTACTACCATTTATTTGTTGTGGCTTCTTTCCCAGTGTGCCTGGACGTCTTGCTCTATCATTTTCCTTGGAAGCAAAACTCATGGACTCAAATTCCTTTGTTAGCTGGCAACATTTTGAACAATTGTTGCCATCTAGAGAATTGGCATCCAACCACGAATTGAGCAAAGCTTTACTAAACCGATCAATATCCTTATCTGAAACATCCCAGAGATTCGCAACTATAGCAGGGGGAACCAGCAAATAAATATGATAACGGGGCCCCTCGCGGAGCATAACTCCCTTTGCAATAAAGTGTTCCACTACTACATCCCATAAGGTCATTGGCATTTGTCACTATCTCTACTGCTGCGAACGAGTGGATAAGGTCGCTCCCGCCGCTCCCGACGCTGGCGACGGAAATCCCGCCGCCGCCGCCCCTCCCCACGGCCTCCCTCGCCGCGCGCCGCCAGCGCGGCGCCGGTGCATCCCCGCGGCTTCGTGGTGAAGGTGGCGGCGTGGCCTGCCCCTCGGGCCGGCGCGCGCCGGGCGGGCGCTGGCGCCTCGTTCCCGGCTGTTGGCTCGCCCGGCGTCGGCTTTTTCGGCACGTCGGGGGGCTGGCCACGCAGATCCGCCGCTCCGGCCGGATCCGGTGGCCGCGGGCGAGCGCGCGCAAAACGTATGGGGAGGGGCGGCGCCGGGCGAGGGCGACGGCGGCGGCGGCGCGCTTCGCGGTGACGCGGACAACCCGACGGGCGATTTGCCGCTGTGGTCGGCGTGGGCGCCGGCGCCGGCGACGGTGGCCGTTGTTAGCGCGCGCATGGAGGTTGCTGCGGTCGGCGTGTTGGCGCCGGCGGTGGCCGCGCCGGATGCCGCCGTCTACCGCCGATCGGCGGCCTGCTCAAGCCCGCGCTCTTCGGCGGCGTGGCGGCCTGAGAGGGTGCGGGCAAGGCGTCTCGGTGCGTGGGCGGCAGGTGCGCGGCAAGATGGTGGCGCCTCGTGTCCCTCCGCCTCCTCGGCGGCATTCGGTCCGGCGCCACCTTGGTGGTGGGGCTAGGGGCTGGCGGTGCGTCTTTGGTGGTGTCGTGGTGGTGCCTCGGGCTGTGTCGGGCTTCTCCCAATGGTGGCGTCTGCGGAGGTGGTGGTAGGCGCGGGCTTCTGCCATAGCCATGACAGTGCAGGCGATTATGGTGCGGTGCCGGCGAAAGCCCCGCCCGATGTCGGTGGCAATGGTCGCGGCGCCCTTGGGCGTCGTTTTTTTCCCTCTTTGGGGGCACCGTTGAAGGCTGCGTGTCATTGCGGCATGGGGTCTCGGGGTGAAAACTTCGATCCTCTTTGGGCGTGCGGCGAAGCGGCGCCATTGGCGTTGTTCCTTCTTGGGCGCCGCATCTAGAGACTTGTTATTGGCTTGTGGCGGTGGTGGCGGTCGGTTTGGTGGTGTTACTGTGCGTTGCGGCCGGGTGGTCTTGCGGTTCGTGTTGGTGGGGAGGCGCGAGAGGACCCAGGGTCTTTGGATGTCTTAAGTTGACACTCAAGGTGCAAGGTGATCTTGGTGACGGCCGGGGCGGAGGTATACTCGAGGCGCGGCTTTCGGATATCCGAGTCCAAGGCGGTGGAGTTGTGTTGGTGGGTGAGGCGAGGCCCCCACGTTGAGTAGCTTGGATCGAGTGGTGTTCTTTGGTGTCGTGATGGGTGTTGCCGACGCGAGGCCGGGAGCCGGGGGATCGGCGATCGTGGGTGTGTGGCTTCGGCGGATAGTCCCTTGGAGGAGTCCAAACGGCTACTTGGGCTTGCGGGGCGGCGCCTTTTGGCGTGGCACATCGTCGGCGACGACGGCGCAGCTCGTCGGCTGCTTCCGGCTCCTTTTTCCCGTGAAGTGGTGGTGTTTGGTTGTTTTTCATCTCCTTTTTCGTTATGTGTGTCTTTTACGTGTTTATTTTTGGTCTTTTCTTGGTGGTGGCTGTGGGGTGCCTTTGTGTCGACGTCCCAATCCGACCGGGTGGTGTTGATGGAAGCTCGTGTTGATGGCCCAGTCAACCGAAAGTGGCTTTCATGATTTTCTTTTCTTCCATCCACCTTGCTTTGCTAGTTGAGTTGTATAAGTGGACCCCAGTAGTAGGTGGAGTGGAGCTCCACTAAAAGTTGTTTGAGTGGGCGCTAGTTGTGGCGCGAGTCGAGTTGTTTGGTACCTAGTTGTGTTAGGAGAGTAGGGTACCCTCCTCATTTGTATGGTTTTTTTACCCGGTTTCGGTCAAAAAACTGGGCCGGCACTTGCATTTTCCTTTTTTTTTCGTCTAATAGAAATCGCGGTAAAGCTTTTGCCGCCCCTTCTAAAAACTACATCCCATAAGAAGAGCAGCTGCACAGTTATCTATCTTCTCGATTTCCTTACTAGAAATATACTGGGTTCCTGCAGCAATTTACAGGTTAGTTAGGTCACAGACTTGTTATGTTGATTCAACCAGCCACTGTTGCCATTGTGCGCATTGCATTAAGGTGTATATGAGCAATACACGCTTAGGACTTGTTTGGATGCACTCATATCCATCTCAAGATTCTCAACCCATGTGTTGGAGTGGATTGTGGTGTAAATTAGTTAATTTTCTATCTCAATCCAACCCAATACATGTGGATTGAAGTGGATACAAGTGAAGTCAAACAAGGCCATAGGAATTAGTTGTGCTGGTTCATAGTCATCAATAGTTGCATAAAAGACTGGTCCTCAAATGACATTAGACACTTAAATTTTGGCTTTAGCACAAGCAGAATGGCAGATTAGTTCCCAGTTATGTCTGCTAGTATGCAAGTGGCCATGGGTTCAGCAGCTCAAGGCCAAGCAATACAGGAATGGCGCCTAGCAATTTCTTGGTATCCCATCTACTTAAGTCAATCTCAATCCTTATCGAGTTTAGTCCATGGTGATGGAAGATTTTTTTTAAAAAGAAAAAGGCTGGGCTCACACAGTTAAAAGAGTTCATTGTGATGCATGAAGCTGCCAATAGGGAGGCATATAAATAGATTCTAATCAACTAAGATGAACCATCAGCTACACCTACAACTAATAAGGGAATCAAACTTCAAACAACTAGGACTAAATTACAATGCAAATATCCAACAAAATTTAAACATACCACTTCCATGCCCAAGGTACAGGAAAAGGTCATGATTTGTCAAGGCCGAGAACAACTTGTCAGCCTTTGGTGAATTCCCAACCAATCCCTGCACAACATAATTACATTGTTTGCATTTATGATAGTATAATGTAAATTTACCTTCTAACATGCAAATGAAAGGAAAATGGATCCTTGACAAGGACAATGAAAACACATTAAAGCTTATTACTATGTTGACATTTTTTAATTAATTGGCACTTTACTATCCTCACGACCTCACTTTAATACAAAAGGATTGGACAGAAAACCTGATGCATTCTTCATTGATTCTAAATACATGCACTTTGCTCGACGAATAACACACAACATTACAAGAGTCATGAGCAATGCTCCATCAAATGATCATCACCACTATGACCTTGAAGGTGAGTTTTGCTACCATGATGGCCTTGAGGGTGAGCCAAGTCCTGTCACACGGCTCAAGGGACACCCGCAATGCCAAGGAGACCATGGTCCTGTGTATCGTGCAATTCTTTATGGCCCTCGCACAATTGGCCATGCAAGAGTGCTGACGAGACACAAACGCCTGACTATCACTTGTGACAACCTAATGGTCGGCTTTGCTAGCCTCGGATTGAATTGGTCGACTATGTGCAGCTCATGACTGAGTACCTACGCCTCTACCATAACATAGGCTGAAGGTGAGTCTTACTACAATCGATCAAATAACACATAGCCAGGTTGTTGGAATTGTATATGTTTCGATAAATATTTTTTGGTGCAATTTTGGTGGGGCTCTTCATATACTTATTCATTATGATATGAATCACCTTATAATTTTATAATATTGGCAGGATTGAAATCTTCAGGGTCACCAGTGCCACCAAAGGAGACCATGCATCAGAGCATTGTGGAATTCTCTGAGGTTGTCACACGGATTGTGATATGAGTCACCTAAAAAAGCTTTCAATATTGGCATGATCAAAACCTTCAAGGTCAGCAGCGCCACCAAGGAGATCATGGACCGGTGCATTGTGGAATTCTTTGAGGTTGTCACACGGGCGGCAATGTATATGTAGGAGTGCCATCGAGATCAGTGCCTGAATATCACCGTCGATGACCTAGTCGCTGGCATTGCTAGACTGGGATTTTTGATTTCGTGGAGCACATGTCCAAGTTTATATGTCTATATATACTATGAGAATGTTAACTGGCAGATTGTAGCACCGCCACCGTGGTCGCCGGACCTCACGCTGCAGTTAGGTCTGCCTGCCATCTGTGATAGATGTCATAAAGCTGACGCCTCATATTGACGTATATGCATTGTGGTCTTGAGGAACACAGCGGCGGGCACCTTGTTGCCGCTGATGCGCCACCAGATGAAAACGAGTGAAGTGAACTGCCTGGCCTACGGCTGCCAACTTTAAGTAGGCTTGCTCTAATGATAAAGCCATGTATTATGACAATAAACCCATGATGAGCAAGTGTCTCAATTCAACTGTTAAGTGGACGAGGAATTTCATTGCCCTCTTTTGTGTCGTTGAGTCAAAATTTCCTTTTGTATTGGAATATAATGTGCAACTAGTAGCAATATGTATCTTTTGCAAGGTATGTAGCCAAGTGATAGCCAAATTTACAATTCAAAGAGACTCGGAGTACTAAACATACACGGTTCGTATATCTTTTAACGATTATACGCTAGTTTCAAGTCCAATGCCATATCTATATCAACTATGTCTGTCGTCGGTTTGCGAGAGCTCAACGCATCACTATTCACAAGCAAGTTAGCAGCCACCTGGTGCCCTGGTCCCACTAGAAGGCCTCTAGCCCTCCACCTGGGCGTCACGAGCATTGCTGCCGAGCGAAATAGCTGACATGGCTAGTACCAGATCGTCCGATCGGGCGGATGGACGGCCCAGATCAGGCCAGGCCTGGGTATTTTGCAAAAAAGCCCTTAAACTTTAGATAAATCGCTCTTCTGTCGTCCTCTCCCCTCTACTCTCGCCCTCCTTTCTCCCTCCCCTCTCTACCGGCGATGCACCAGGGCGGCGGCCGCTGGCGACCACCGGGCGCAGGCGAGATGGCGGCTGCGCGTGCAAGCGGTGGCCGCCACCCAACCCCCTCGGTCATGGCGGCGCCGGGCGCGGACGGGCGGCAACAAGATCGGTGACCACAGAGGCCCCGCCCTCAACGAGCCGCGCTGCACAGCGGCTTTGTGACGAGAAAACAATACTTGGTAAACAGAACACCATACATCTGCGACTACTCGTTCCTTCTTGCCTAATTGCTTCTAATTTGCATGCCATCAACGCCCTGTATCGTTGATTGCTCGTTCCAGAAAACAATGCCAACATACAACACAACATAATGAATTTATGGAAGTGTCCTCCTGGGATGTGTGCTGGGGCAGTGATCTCTTGCAGCTTATCAACTCAGTTGTGATCTGGATTGCATCCAATTTATTTTTACAGGCACACCTGCCTACACTTTCATATTTTCAGATGCATCAGCCTAAAAGACCACTCGGCAAATGTATGTACAGGTGTATAACTACAATGTCATGGCTGATTTCGTATTGGAACCAATTCAATGCCAAGCCCTCCAATATGGACATCCAAACACAGCCTAACATCCAAACGTAGCCTAATAGAAACTATACATTCAAAAATTGCTAATTGATGTATACGAATTAAGTGCTTCTTCTCCCATCCCTTCAAGACTCGCATAGCACCTTAAAAGAGTGAAAAATCTCACCAAGCAAAGTCATTTAAACATGTCAACCATGTTCGAGTACCTCTCACACCAATTATGTCCATGTCTTTTTCGTCCTGTGTCTAGTCGAGCGTACACAAATCAAATTTATCGATCCTCTGGCCATACAATAACCACTTGATTGATTAGCAGTAGACTAAGGGCGTTCTCAATAGGTGTCGATATTGCTGGATCACCAATGTCCAGTTGGGCGTACGTAAATTTGTTGGTCCTGCGGCCAATCGCACTACTACGCAATTGATTTCCGGTGGCGGGCTAAAAAGATTTTCGGTGGCGGGCATTAAAACCGCCACCAACGTAGGTCACCGTAAATCAATGATTTTCGGTGGCGGTTTTTTTCACCCGCCACCGTTAATAATATTAAAAATCCAAAAAGCCCATCCACCGCCGGCTGCGGATCCCATGCGCCGCCCGGTCGGATCGCCCCCGCCGCCGGCGGATCCACGCCGGGAAGCTCGGGTGGGCCGCGCCGCCCCCTCGCGCCGGCTGTCCTCGCGCCACCGTCCTCGCGCCGCCGCCCGATCCGGAGGCGGGGAAGCTCCTAGCGGCGAGTCGAGGAAGCACGCGAGAAGCTTCGTGGTGGAGGAGGTCGACGCCACCGTGCTCGAGGAGGACCGCCGATCCGCGTGGGGAGTGACCGTCGGGCGCGGAGAAGAAGAGGGAGGGAGGAGATGTCGGGGCCCGAGTCACGGGAGGAAGTTGTGGAGGCCGGCTGGGGGAGGTGGGGTGAGAGAGTGAGGTGGAGTGTCGGGGTTTGTGGTTGTTTATATATATCGAACGTCTTAACGGGGCTGATTGGGCTTTTTGGGCGGTGGCTTTTAACCGTGGCGGGCCATTTATAACCGCCACGGTTAATAAGAAAAAAAGACCGTCCGCGGTTAATCATGATATTAACCGTGGCGGTTTTTTAAAAGCCCGTCACGAAAAATGATTCTGAAGTGCCTTATAAAATCAATTCTGTAGTAGTGTCGGCCATACAACAGCTACTTGATTGTTTAGCAGTAGACTAAGGGTGTTCTAGTCGGTGTTGATATTTGCTGGCCACCAGGCTTGGAAGTAGATTCGCACAGATATGGCCCATGCTGCTGTTTTTTATTATGCCTAGCTACTAGATAAAAAACAGCTAAGAACAAAGATTATTTCATAAGCTAATTCTAACATATAGGCCCACATCTGGCACTAGCCATGTCAGCTATTTCGCTCGGCAGCAATGCTCGTGACGCCCAGGTGGAGGGCTAGAGGCCTTCTAGTGGGACCAGGGCACCAGGTGGCTGCTAACTTGCTTGTGAATAGTGATGCGTTGAGCTCTCGCAAACCGACGACAGACATAGTTGATATAGATATGGCATTGGACTTGAAACTAGCGTATAATCGTTAAAAGATATACGAACCGTGTATGTTTAGTACTCCGAGGCTCTTTGAATTGTAAATTTGGCTATCACTTGGCTACATACCTTGCAAAAAGATACATATTGCTACTAGTTGCACATTATATTCCAATACAAAAGGAAATTTTGACTCAACGACACAAAAGAGGGCAATGAAATTCCTCGTCCACTTAACAGTTGAATTGAGACACTTGCTCATCATGGGTTTATTGTCATAATACATGGCTTTATCATTAGAGCAAGCCTACTTAAAGTTGGCAGCCGTAGGCCAGGCAGTTCACTTCACTCGTTTTCATCTGGTGGCGCATCAGCGGCAACAAGGTGCCCGCCGCTGTGTTCCTCAAGACCACAATGCATATACGTCAATATGAGGCGTCAGCTTTATGACATCTATCACAGATGGCAGGCAGACCTAACTGCAGCGTGAGGTCCGGCGACCACGGTGGCGGTGCTACAATCTGCCAGTTAACATTCTCATGGTATATATAGACATATAAACTTGGACATGTGCTCCACGAAATAAAAAATCCCAGTCTAGCAATGCCAGCGACTAGGTCATCGACGGTGATATTCAGGCACTGATCTCGATGGCACTCCTACATATACATTGCCGCCCGTGTGACAACCTCAAAGAATTCCACAATGCACCGGTCCATGATCTCCTTGGTGGCGCTGCTGACCTTGAAGGTTTTGATCATGCCAATATTGAAAGCTTTTTTTAGGTGACTCATATCACAATCCGTGTGACAACCTCAGAGAATTCCACAATGCTCTGATGCATGGTCTCCTTTGTGGCACTGGTGACCCTGAAGATTTCAATCCTGCCAATATTATAAAATTATAAGGTGATTCATATCATAATGAATAAGTATATGAAGAGCCCCACCAAAATTGCACCAAAAAATATTTATCGAAACATATACAATTCCAACAACCTGGCTATGTGTTATTTGATCGATTGTAGTAAGACTCACCTTCAACCTATGTTATGGTAGAGGCGTAGGTACTCAGTCATGAGCTGCACATAGTCGGCAAATTCAATCCGAGGCTAGCAAAGCCGACCATTAGGTTTTCACAAGTGATAGTCAAGCGTTTGTGTCTCGTCAGCACTCTTGCATAGCCAGTTGTGCGAGGGCCATAAAGAATTGCACGATACACAGGTCCATGGTCTCCTTGGCATTGCGGGTGACCCTTGAGCCGTGTGACAGGACTTGGCTCACCCTCAAGGCCATCATGGTAGCAAAACTCACCTTCAAGGTCATAGTTGTGATGATCATTTGATGGAGCATTGCTCATGACTCTTGTAATGTTGTGTGTTATTCATCGAACAAAGTGCATGTATTTATAATCATCTAGTGAAGAAATATAGTTACACATGTCATATTTGTTTTTTTGCATGTCTGCCACTCGTCGTTGATTGTATATGGTACCATCTAATGAATACACAAATGTCATATATAGTTTTTGCATATGTGCCACTTGTTGGGCATATGTTTCACCCTCTTCGACCCACCCTTTATTCGCTTCCCACCGTCCATTTAGTTATTATCTGTAGCCCAATCTAACTACCGAGATCAAACTATTATAGAATCTCGAACTATCCCTTGTCCTCCTAAGAAACACCATTAGATTAGTAAAACTCACCTCGGGATCGTCATGGTGATGATCATTTCCTTGAGCTTTGCTCATGGCCATGTTATTCTCATTGAACAAATTCCATGTGTCTATAATCATCTACCAATGAAAGAAAATTTACATGTGTCATACTAGCAGGATTTTCCGCGCATGTGCGCGGGGTAGAAGCATGAAAGTATAGCATGAGATGGAATGGAAACCACAATATAAAATCGATATGCTCTTATATGTGTAGCACAAACCGAAGCGAGGAAAGAGGTGCTCTCTAGATGGCTAAATTTGTATTGTTTTTTTCTTCTTCTTTTCTCCGACTTTGGAAGAACAACATTTTTTTTTGCCACTGCTATTAAATCATTTGATTTAATGTAAGGTAACATGAGCATTACGTTTTAAATACACAAATGATAAGCAATGAGGTTACCTAGATTGGATGGAATAATAACCCATCAAACTGATAAAGGTTTGACATGGTATGAGGTGGGTTTGACATGGTTTGACATCCTGGAAACTTTGTTGGAGATGGTCTTATGCTGGCCATGGATGGGCAATCGAATGCATGGTCAAGAGAAATGAGGTGACGTGGCTTGCTGTGGGGATATAATTGGTATACGAAAGTAAGAGTAAAATAGTAGGATTTTTGCATGTGTGACACTTGTCACTAATTGTATTATTATGTTTTTGATCGTGAGCTATGAGAAATAGCGTCGGGCTTTTCTAGACGCTATTGGCCGCTATTTTATACTACAGCGTGGCGATCCTTGCGTGCTTACATGGTGTGAGCCATCAGTCCATCACACCAGAGCAGACCTGGTCCTGACATGCCATGGTGTGCGACTATATATGAGTGAGGCCGTGGCCGTCACATACACCATTGAATGAAACTAAGAAACTTGACAAACAGGCCAAAAAAAACTTGGAGAACCGCTAGGTTGGTGAAGGGCAGATGGCCTAAATGTTTGGTGTGGCGATTCACCTTCTTGCCCAAGACTAGTACAACAGGCAAATTTGGTAAGGCCACATTGGCCAGCATGCCGGGAGGAAGGGGCATGACCTGGATGTTTGGCATGAACCAAAGGTCTGGGAGAAATCATCCATCCCTTGAGACTAACTTTTGCTATACACTGTAGTGGTCATTTGACCACACATTTTTGCCTGTTACAATTCCTACCATTATTTTTCTTAAAGAAAAAAACACTAACAAGGAAACATCTTTAGTCTTTTTAAAAGAAAAAGCAAAGACTCACAACTTTATTACATTTCAGAGAGGTCGTGAAGATCACAAACCACCAAAGTCATTATAAACTCTGGGAGAGGATCTACTCATGCACAGGATTGATCCCAACAAACCACAACGCGCTAACTCATGCACATCTTATTATAAATTTCCATCCTAAAATAGAGTAACATTATCTATACGACACTAAATTTCCAAAAAGTTACTAAACGTTTTGCACACGGGACGCTGTGCCTCGGGCCCAATCCGAACAGCCATCTGCCGTTGGCCCATGATAGATCCAGCCCATGATGGGTTGGCGGCCCAGCGCAGGCCGTAGACCGAGCTATCCGCTTCTCACCTCGGTTCCGTTCTTTCTTGCGAGGGAGGCCAAAGCCGAACGACTATACGAGTACGATACCCGCTCGCCTGAATCGAGACCGACCACCACCGCTCTGCCTCACGCCTTCACCTCGCCGACTAGGGTTTGCCGCCGCGGATCTCGCCGTCCCCGCCATGGACGCCTCGCACACGGGCTCCTCCTCCGCCGCCGCCGGCGAGGCCCCGACCACCGGCGAGCACCGGATGGGGACCACCATCGTCGGGGTCTGCTACGAGGGCGGCGTCGTCCTCGGCGCCGATTCCAGGACCAGCACTGGTACGCCCTTTGCCTTCTATCGATCTGTGTATGCCGCAGGAGATCTTACCGCGGGTAATGGTAGATTTGGCGCCGGGATGGCGTTGCGGGCCTAGGTTTTTTGCTTTGATCGTTGGGAATTGAGTTGTGGGCCTGGCTGGCGATGTCGGCGGCAGTGATGTGTGCTGCCTTTCTGCTTTGACTGTTAGGTTCATGATTAGTTTACAACTGGTAAAAAGCTTGCTCCGTCTTGGAGTATTTGCTTCCAGGCGCATAGCTTCGTATAGTCACCAAAGCCCCATGTTGAGCAGCTTGATGCACATATAGGTGCTTGTAAAGAACAAAGTGCTACACAGGATAGGATGAACCTGTTGAAGCCCGTTTCCACATGGACCTGCAATTGTGAAGTAGTATAAATATCAAAGGAGATGAGTGATTTGGTGAGACATTTTTTAATTGGTGGATATTGGAGAGGTGTTTTTGAAGCTGAAACTATAAGGCAACGATGGTTCTTTCAATAGATCAGACGACACTTAGTGCGACTCATCCTTGATTGGCTGAGCAATAGTAATAGCATTGGGAGGAGGGCATCCGAAGAAGGTGCTGATCTTTAGATCGGAGGCTGGCTGATGATTGAATTCCTCTACCGCGTGGATGGACAGATTTAAAAAGAGCATGATCTGACGGAGATAAAAAGCTCCAAGAAAGTAGATGATGTGGCTTAAGGAGATTCTAGAGAAATAAGCTAGTGGGGTTTTGCTTTTATAAGAGTATAGGATTTGTGCACTAGCAGCAGCCTGTGTGGAGGGAAGTTGGCCCTCGTCTGGAGTCTGTTTAATTCTTCAGATAATTGATGAATGAGTTTCATCCTTCATTTCTGAAGAAAATTGTATAATAGTCAAACTCTGAGCTGTGCACTGTATTGCATATGCTTAAACTAAAAACTAACATCCACTGTTATAGTCCTTTTTTTTTTTTTTTTGCATATTAATCATGATCGTAGTTCTTATGAAGAAGTATGATAGCTCAGATGTGATTATGTGCTCTCATTGGTTGAAGAATGTAATCCTTTTGATTAACTTATATCTACTAGAAAACATACCTCCTTTATGTTTGTGAAGAGCTGTACCCGTACTAGTCCAGAAAAATGCTTTTGCTGCTGTTTCCACCAAATAGATTTGATTAGCTGATGTATTCTTTATTTTTAATCTGGCCAAGTGCTAATAACTTTTTGTTCCCTGCTCCAACTCAGGAATGTATGTTGCCAACCGTGCTTCGGACAAGATTACTCAACTGACAGACAATGTTTATGTCTGTCGCTCTGGATCTGTAAGTGTTGTCTTCTAGTGTTATTGCTATATTATCATGTTTGAGTAGAAGCTTTCTCCTCACTTTGCCCCTTTGACAAGTTATTATTAATGAACACTCCTTGGCGGTAGATGACTTATATTTGACTGCTGATCTGAACCAGTTAATATATGAGCTAGTAGTTATCCTCATTGTTGTTTTTATGCCACCTCGTCTCGTATTGTCTAGATAGAAAGTAATTCCTCCTTTGCATGGTGCTAGAGATGGCACATTCCTTTTTTTGCAAGTTTTTAATCCGCATGTAAAACTCTTGCTATTTAATCTTGTCACAGGCTGCTGATACACAAGTCATTTTCGGACTACGTGCGCTATTTCCTCCACCAACACACGTAAGTTTGTACTTCATACACAACCTCACATTAATCTCTCATTGATAAATCAATATAACGAATGCTACTTAAGATCTCTTTGATAAATGTGATGATATACAATTACTTGAGATATTTGACATGCATGGTAGCTGATGCTAAAGTTACCCTCGTGTACAGAATCCAGCTTGGACAACCTGCTACTGTTAAAGTTGCGCCAACTTGATTAGGTTGCTAGCTTATCAGAACAAGGTATGTTCCATAGCATTCCAGCACAGACTGTTAAAACACTCCTAACTTTCCTCATCGATAAGCACCTGGTGTCGAAAATTGATGTTAAATAAACTCTTGTTCAACTATAAAAATGAATGTTTGTTATTAATATCCAGAACATGTTGCAAGCTGGCATGATCGTTGGAGGATGGGATAAGTATGAAGGAGGCCAAATTTTCTCGGTCCCTCTTGGTGGAACGATCTTGAAGCAACCTTTTGCAATTGGAGGTATATGATCTTGCTCATAAAGTTGCATTGTTCCGTCTTTTTAAGTTAGTATTTCCATGCTACTTCATTATTCTTGTTGCTGTGACATACCTTATAGTGATCTAGTAATTAATTCACTTACTGTTTGAGTTGTACCGATATCTGAGTCAGGGGCGAAGCTTCCTACGCTATGGGGGTTGCTAATGCACCCACGGAAAAAAAAAAAAAAAAAAAACAAATTAAGTGCTAACAATCTCAAATTACCACATGTGCAGCCCCCACTGCCCAACGTGGTTATGTGGATACTGGATGCGTGAAAGAGTTTTAATAGACCAAAATGCCAATGCAAAGTTTTAGGAATAGATATGAATACTGGATATGGCATATAAGTTTACAATTACTGCTCACATGCTAATTGGCTCAGTTATAGGAACAAATATGAATAAGTGCACACATTTTTATTGTGAGTTTTTTTTTCAGTTGAGACAGATAGGCTGGATACCAATTACATATAAGTAAATGAGACTCATTTTTATTATTTTGTAATTAGGAACCCTAGTATGGCTTGATTTGTCATACTTTATGGTTCTATAAGAGCTAATATTTAAAATTAGTTGACCATAGTTGTATGTCAGTTGGGTTACTAGTATTATCTGATTGATATTGTAAGAATATAATTAGATAAATGGATAAATGAACTAGGATCCGTGAAGCCAATATTTCTTAGCTTCTCCAGCAAGGGGCCACAACTCTTTAGAGCCATACCAATTAATGTCTGAGTAGAACTTAAGTGTGGCACTCAAGTTTGGCTTACCAGTTGAAAATTGCTGAAACTTCGATAAAAAAGGTAAAAATTTTTTGGCTATTTGAAAAGTTTAAAAATATTGTCGAATGAAATTAGCATTACTGGCGTATTTAAATCTACCAGAGGTCACCAGTGAACCAAAATCAACAAAATTTGATCAAATTTATCAAAAGATTCAAACCCGTATATACACCCCCTCGCTGGGGCTCTAGCTTTGTCACTGATCTGAGTGTCAAATCACGTTATGAAAAAAACTTGCTTCGCTGATAATTACTATTTTCTCGAGTGTACTATGCTACATCAGGTATTGTTTCTGAATTTCAGGTAGAGTTACCTCTGTTATGTTGTCTCTGAATTTCAGGTTCAGGTTCCAGTTACCTATATGCTCTTCTTGATCATGAATGGAAAGAGGGAATGAGCCAGGAAGAGGCAGAGGTACGTCGCCAAAGTTCCTTCTTACTTAGATCCTGTGGAATTGAGATTTAGTATAGTTTATGACTGAAGATTATTAATTAATTGTGTAAAGAGAAAAGACTGCAAAAACTACCCCCAATTTTCCTAATACGTTTCTAATTCAAATATACAGAAATTTGTGGTGAAGGTAGTTTCACTCGCTATGGCCCGTGATGGTGCTAGTGGAGGGGTTGTCCGTACAGTTACTGTAAGTTCTCTCTATTTTTTACGCAAATATTGATGCTCAGTTCCCATCAGAAATACTGAAACATAGAAAATCACCTAAAGTAGTTGGGTGGATTACACAATGTTGCTTTTGGCCCTTATAGAGCATGATACTTTTGATAGCTTTCAAATTGAAACTTAATCAGCTGTAACTGAAAATCGCAAAGTTTGATCATTTAACTCCTTGTGTGGTGCTGTATTTCTTCCGTCTGTTCATAAAATTGTTTTACGAAATGAATTTTAATGAAAGTACAAGATCAATTGGAATGCCTTATTTCAATATCCTGCTTATCATTTACTCTTTTCTGTTACTTGATTCATTCACTTGCTTACAACATCGACTCAGTGAATTCTATCCGTTTGCCCAGTTTCCCTTTTCATAAATCAGTCTGCAAAAATGCAGTGATTTTCCGACTATGTTTATTTTTTTTTCTATACTTTCTCTTATTACTGCCATTTCCTATGTTTGCTTGTGTTCTGTGACCTGAGACCTATTTTTTTCAGTTCAAAACAAACTCATTTAGTTATGCTGCAGATAAATGCGGATGGCGTGAAGAGAAACTTTTATCCTGGCAACACGCTACCCCTGTGGCACGACGAGCTGGAGCCCCACAACTCTTTGCTTGATATTCTTGCTGCTGGGAACCCTGATCCCATGGTGCAGTGAATTTGTCGTCCACTTCCTTTGTGAAGTTTTCACTGTATCTGACCTGTTCTTGATTTCAACCGAAGAATTAGAACAAATCCTTCTGAACTATTGTCACAGCAAGAGTATATTTACATATTGTTATCACACTTAAGTAAATTTGTGTTTAGCTGCTGTGGTTGTATTTGGACAGTATATGATTTTGTCAGCAAGCTACACATCATGTAGAGTGATGCATCCATCATTAGCATCCTTGCCACAATTCCACCTGCTATGCTCTTCCATTCTGACAGACGTTGGCTTGCTGATGCTCGTCAGCTGTACTTTAAATTTTAACCAAATCGTATAAAAACTAGAAATGAATCGCCGTTTACTGCGCCTGCCCACAAAATCGTATAAAAACTGATATGAATCGCGGCTTTACTGCGCCTGGCCACCAAATCGTATAAAAACTAGATATGAATGATTCGCGGCTTTACTGCGCCTGCCCTCATTGTGTTGCCCAGATTTGAGATAGTATTAGATAAGAGAACACACAAATATATCATGAAGGGTAGGCCTTTTAACGGCACAGTTTTAAATGCGCTCAAATTTGTCTTAGAATTAGATCATGTATTATGCTTTTGAGACATGCAATTGTAACTCATATGTACAAATAAGGTCGACATATTGCTGACATTAATCTCAGTTTGTCTTATAATAGGATTTCGCCGCTTCTAAGAACCGTTTTCATGTTAGTTTAGGTTTTTCTCCTCAACCATGTCGGCTCGTAGCTAGGTTGCCGTCGCCGTCTCGCGTTGATGGCACCCTGCGTACACGTGAGATCTCTTTCTATTCCCCAAATATGTTTTTCCTTCTTGGGATATACTCCACATACTATATGTACATGTGATGCTCAAACTCTCATATAACACATACTTGAGGTAGGAAACTATGTACTTTAGATAAAAAAATGCTATTGTAGGAATTTCTATGAAATTTATCTTTAAAAACTGCCTTTGCACTGTGTTGTTCATTTGTCTTATTGTCTCGTGGCTACTAGTAGAGAATTGACCTCTACTCTCGGCACCAAATTCTAGGTTACTCAGGCATTTTTTTGCTTGGGGAGTAAAGGGAGGAGTTTAGTCCGGTTGGGAGTAAAGTCCCCGCCCAACTGCTTGAAGTGCCGGAGGCATCCTTTACTCAGTTGGAGGCTTCAACGAGGGATTAAGGGCGTCATTTAGTCCGGCGGCTCGAGGCTTCTCGCGGTAGTAAAGGTCAACCTTTAGTGCAGGTTAAACCCTCCAGCCGCGATTAAATCTTTCTTTTTTTTGACATTACTCTAACAACAGCCTTTTTGCAGAAAGGACCTGATGCTTTTGATGTATCCACATCCATCCTTAGCGTAATCGGCAATTACGTTTCCAACCACTGAAATTGTACTCTCCGTTTTTAGATTCAAAATTTGTTTTCAACTATTTTACGATTTTCCATCGGATCAAATGCTTATATCTTTTTAGCGTTTTAATTTCGATTCAATCCGTTCTAGTTGTGTTTAGATTTGTAATTAAGTTTCCTACATGTGCTACTACTGTTATCCTTGTTTGTAACTATTAAAATTCAATGTTAGATTTAACTAATTTTTCATAATTCTATGGTCCATGTGCATTTCAAGAGTTGTATTGTCTCAAACTTTTTTCTAGCAAGGGCCTAATAGTCTCCTTTTTTCCTATAACTAGCCCAAACCAACGTTAGCCTTTTTATTTCAATCCCAGTAGTAAATATGTTAGCATAGATCAATTGGTTAGATCTCTTTGTGATGGAACTTATCCACCGGTCAAATGCGCGACTTGACACGGGTGCTTGCATTCTGGATTTATCTTAGGATTTCAGGTGTTATCTTTAAGTGGTAAAAAAGGCGTTAAAGACGACATTGACTAGGTAATGGTGGTGACTTTTAAAATCATTTGGATCTACAGAACGATCGCTGGAAGTGTTCATAGGGGTAGGGTTCTTGTGTTCATAGAGGTGAGTGTGCGTATGTGTGTGAGCGTCTGCGTTGTCTTGAATAATACTAAAAAATCAACACTAGAGACCAAGCGGTATAATATATCAAAAATATTTTCTAATAATACTTATATGATAACCGTAAACATTAGTTTTGTACAAATATATCAAACTCAAAATAGTTCAACATCGGATAAACCTAAAACAACATTTATTTTAACATTTTTTTTTTTGTACAACCTACCGGTTTACACATGGCTGGTGATTTTTTTTTTTTCATTAGAAAGTAGGCCCAACTCAGTGCTAGATTTTGCTATAGCCATTGTGGGTAGAACAGTAACAGGATCCACTTTTTTAGCCCGCCTTAGAACATCTTGTATAATAACCTCTTTACTTTCTGCCGAATAGCTCGGA